>CM024269.1:9063754-9626392 GCA_013621005.1 Aeschynomene evenia | reverse complement strand
TTTATACTTTATGGCTTATCTTGTTTTATCATTAAAACTTTCATAACTCTAAGAGAATTATGCTTAATTCTTTCAGAAGGGTTCTGGAGCTTACAATCTCCCCCTTTTTGATGATAACAACTTAAGTCTTAAGATAATAATTTTGCTTAAGTTCAGAAGTGTTTCTGAGTAAGTTCATAACTTATTCAGAATGCACTTTTGCTTTCTTAGAAACTAACTTAGCTTTCTGATAGAAGACTTAGTTATTTTCTTAGAAGGCTGTGATAATCAACAGTTCAAGTATGCAATGTATGATACTGTTTGAGATTATCAATTACATAGCGTGTATTTCATGATAAATGTATGTAAAATTCAGAAATCCAAGCTAAGTAAATCAAGAGATGCCAAAATAAATAATAATATAAAGCATAAAAATAGGTAAAACATGAGATGCCAAAATAATGATTTTTTCATTTATTGTTTTGTAAAGATACAAAATATTTGGCTCCCCCTAAGTTGTTGCTCCCCCTAAGTTCTAGCCTAGTGTTTTACGATAGCCAATGTACAAATTTTATCAATTTATCTACTCCCCCTTTGTTACATCAAAAAGGGTGGCTAAGACATAAACGCCATCATTGACTTAGAACTACTGCTTCTGGCAATGTAGCGTAGCAGCTGGCATATCTCCATGAGAATCTCGCTCTGAGTCGCATTCTGAGCGCATTCTGGAGGGAGTTCAGAGGCAGTGGAAGGCTGTTGAGAAGATGAGGGTTGAGATGAAGGAGACGAGAGACTTCAGCCTCAAGTACTTCATCGATTATATCCCTTGTTTTGATATTCAGGAGGTTCTTCTTCTTGGACAGCTTTACCTTCAATAGCAGCAAGTTCAATGGAAGGCTGCCTTTGAGTGTCCTCAGAAACTAGAGCAAGGTCTAGATCAGAGGGTTGCCTAGCTGATGGTTGCTCCATAGCACCAGAAGTCTGAGCATCGTCGGAGAGGTTGAAGGTTGAGATCTGGCTATGCATGGCTTCAATGCACTTCAACTTCTCAGTTCGACCAAAGAAAGGCCGAAATTGCACAGAGGGTGGGGTGACTACCATCCTTCCCAGCTGAAAGCCGGAACCATCATTGAGTCCGTAATCGAGAAGGTGGGACCTTGTTGATCAAAGGATGTAGGAGGAACCTGTGTTATATCTAGAGGAGGAACCTCTGGTTCCTTCTGAGAGTCCTTCTCAGATAGAGTTCCTTCTAAGGAACTGTGGGCAACAAATGCCTCAACTGCTGCAACTCCGGCAGCCATGGTAGCGTCAGCGCCCACCTCTGAGCTGAGCCCAGTGCTGGTGGTCCTGGCACTACTTCATGTGTTGAGACATGAGTTTCCTCATGTTCCAAAGGATCTCAGAAGAGACAGGACCAGCCTCAGAAGTTGGTTCATTGAAGGCTTCCTCATGCTGTAGTTGTTGTTGTGGTTGCATCTGAGCAGCTTCTGGAGTCTCAGAAGGTTGATCCAGTGCCTTCTGGACGTCAAGCATCGTCTGAGCCAATGACTCAGCATTCACAGTGGCAACTTCAGTGTGGTTGCCTCAGAAAGTTCCACCATAGAAACCTCAGATGGCTTCTTCTGGGGCTCTTTCTTGGAGCTTCCAGCATCTGGAGTGCGATGCTCAATGCGAAAGCTTGCTGCATCCTCTTCTTCTGACGAGGAATCAGCAACATTTCCTCCATGCCCTTGAATGTCTTCTCTGGTAGGGGAGACATTCCCAGAGGGGGAGGAGTGATGAGAAGCTTCTGCTTCTTCTTCAACAGCAGCAGCAGTAGTAGTAGCGGTGGTGGCAGCAGTAGCAGCAACTGCTACAATTTCTTTACCCGTCGTCTTTGGCGGGCTCTGTTTCTTAGTGGTTTTTATCCCCACTCCTTTGTGAGTCTTTCCCTGATATTTCAAGGAATGTAGGAGTTTAGTTTTAAATTTGGTGGGTTTAAAACCAGCAACAGAATCAGAAACAGGAATTGAAGTAGAAGAAGAGTTAAGAAATGAAGGTGGAGTTTTAGAGTAGCTTTTACCAAACGACCACGTTTCTTTTTCCCTTCTGGTGGCACGTCTGGGACTTGGAGAGTTGGAGGTGCTTTCCTTTTTCTGGTCATGGGTTGCTCAGATGTTGTTTCTTCTGAGTCTTCAGCAGCCTCAACAACCGTAGGTTCCTTCTGAGGAGTCTTCTGAGCTTCCTCAGAGGCCATACTCCTTGTCACCCTTGTTGGAGAAGGATGAGTCACCTTTTGCTTCTTCTTCTTCTTTTCTGAAGGATCGGAAACCTTTTCCTTTCCTTTCTCAGCCTTAGAGGGCTGGTTGGGACCAGCAGCTCCCTTAGAAGGCTTTGCTTCCTCCTTCTTCTTAGGTGCCCCCGTCTCTGGTACCTTCTTCTTCTTGATGTTGTTGAAGGTGACCATGGAGAATTTGCTGTGGTTGAAGACGTATTCATAGTCTTCAAGTGGGAAGGAGAAATGGTCGAGGATTCTGGTCAGAAGGCTTCCGTAAGGTAGACTTGTGAGAGCCCTCTTCGGATGAGCCTGGTGCATCATGTAGTTGAGCACCATCCTCCCAAAATCTACTCTTTCCTTCTTCAGCAGGTGGTACAGCAGGCAGGCATCCATGGTGGTAACGTTCCCCATGTCTCCAATCCGAGGGAGAAGGGTGTGTTGCACAACGGAGAAGATGATTCTGGCCTCTTGCGTGAGATGAGGCACCTTTACCCCCTTGAGTGGTAGGCTGTTGCTACCAGTCAGAAGTGTCACGACTTCTTCTTCTGAGTCATCTACCTCCTTGACCCATTCTGGGTCGTCGGCGATGACAGCACCACCATTCAAGGTCTTGAAGACTTTGTTGATGTCAGAGGAGGAGAAGCGGATCTGTTGGTCACCAATCGTGCTCTTGACCCCTTTGTTGGTGAACCTTTCTATTTGCGAATAGAAAGCTCTCACCACATTTGGGTAGCACACGTCCTCATCATGGCTGGCCATCCAGGTTGCTTGAGGAAGGTGAATTGAAGTTCATCCACTTGGTTGTATACGTTGAGAGGTAGTACCCTTCCCATAGCAAGATTTCTTGGAAGATAAGTCTTGTGGAATAGGGACTGCATTTCCTCATTGTCGTAGAGAATATCTTCGGATATTTCATTTAGGTTGCTTCTCATTAAGCCCTTGATTTCTCCAGAGAAGGCCATTTGGAAGAGAGGTTTAAGTTTTGAGAAGAGATAGAGAAGAACAAGAGAGAGAGGGGAGAGAGAGAGAGAGAGAGCAGATGAAGATTGGAAAGCGAGGAGAGGTTTTGGCAGAGTTTTGGTAAGTTTTGAGCGTAAAGTGCTCAAATGAAACAATGCTATAGGTATTTATAGACATGGCTTGTAACTAGCCGTTTCCTGCCACTTATCCAAAAGTTACCGTTGGTAACTTGTTTCTCGGAAGGTACCTTTCTGAGAGAGGTGGTCCTTCTGAGAGATGTTTCAGAAGATCTCCTTTCTGAGAGATGAGTCTCCTGAGAACAAATTTTCTCAGAGAGAGTTTTTCTGTGTTTTCCTACTACTAGCTCAGAAGCTTAGTTCTGTTGTTCGTCTCAGAGTCTAAACTAGGACTAAGGGGAGTTTCTAAGAGAAAGTTTTCTTAATTTCAAAGTACTTAGAAACGTCTTAGATTGAGAAGTCCTTTCAGAGCATTTGAAACGATCCTCGGGTAAAGGCTTTGTAAATATATCTGAGATTTGATCCTCAGTATTTACAAATTTAAGTTCAATGTCGCCTTTATGCACATGATCCCGAATAAAATGATGTTTTATATCAATGTGCTTGGATCGAGAATGTTGAATAGGATTCTTAGCTAAGTTGATAGCACTTGTATTATCACAGAGGATAGGAATTTTGGTGTACCTTAATTGATAATCAAGTAGCTGATTTTTAATCCAGAGCATCTGAGAACAGCAGTTCGCAGCAGATACATATTCAGCTTCAGCAGTTGATAGGGCGATCGTATTTTGCTTCTTGCAGGACCAAGTGATCAAGCATTTTCCAAAGAAGCAACAGCAGTCACTTGTGCTTTTGCGATCGATCCTATCTCCAGCGTAGTCAGCATCACAGTATCCTACAACATCCGAAGAACAACCTTTCTCGTACCAAAGACCAAGATTAGTAGTTCCACTTAAATATCGTAAAATTCGTTTAACTGCAGTTAAATGTGATTGCTTAGGCTTAGACTGGAATCTAGCACAGATCCCAACACTGAGTTGGATATCTGGTCTGGAGGCAGTTAAGTAGAGAAGTGAGTCAATCATCCCTCGATAGTTGCTTTCTGAGACTTTCTCACCATCTTCATCCAAGTCAATTACTTGAGAGGGATGCATGGGAGTGCTCATGGGTTTGGCCTTATCCATTAGAAACTTCCTCAGAAGTTCCTTGGTATACTTCTCTTGATGAATAACTGTCCCTTCTGACTCTTGCTTGATTTGCAATCCTAGGAAGAATTTTAATTCTCCCATCATGCTCATCTCGAATTCACCTTGCATAAGCTTGGAGAATTCTTTGCAAAGGCATTAATTGGTTGCGCCAAATATTATGTCATCAACATAAATCTGGACAATCAAGAAGCCAGAGTCTTCTGAGAGTGTAAAAAGAGTTGTGTCCACTTTCCCTCTTGAGAATCCGTTTTTAAGCAGGAAAGAGCTCAATCTATCGTACCAAGCTCTTGGAGCTTGTTTCAGACCATAGAGAGCCTTTGTAAGCTTGAATACATGATCCGGGAATGCATCATTCACAAAACCAGGAGGTTGTTTTACATAAACTTCCTCAGAATGGTATCCATTCAAGAAGGCAGACTTAACGTCCATCTGATAGAGTTTGAAACCTTTGTGTGCAGCAAAAGCTAGCAACATTCTGATAGCTTCCAATCTTGCGACTGGAGCGAAAGTTTCATCATAGTCTATCCCTTCTTGTTGGTTGTACCCTTGTGCAACCAATCTGGCCTTGTTTCTCACGACTTGACCGTTTTCATCAAGTTTGTTTCGAAACACCCATTTAGTCCCAATGACACTCTTGCCTTTGGGTTTCTGAGTCAGTTTCCAAACTTGATTTCTCTCGAATTGGTCAAGTTCATCCTGCATGGCATTTACCCAGCTAGGATCATCTAACGCCTCTTCTATGGAATCTGGTTAAAGTTCAGAAACCATAGCAAGATTTGTATAGTTCCTTCTGGTTCTTACGCCACTTTCTGGATTGCCCAAGACTTCATTCTGAGAGATGTTCTTCAAGTCTCTTGAACCTCTGATCCCTTTAGGAGTAGGGTTCTGAGAAGGAGACACAGAAGGTTCCATTGTATTTGGAGAAGTAGATTCTCTAGGTTCTGGAGCATCGATGATGTTACTAGATTTTTCTTTAGATGAAGATGATTGTTCCATGGGTTGGAAGTCAGTCTCATCATCTATAAGAATTTTCCTTTTGGCTTTCTCAGAAGAGATGTTGAGTTTCTCAAACTCATCTTCTAAGTTAGCATCTTTCTGAGACAGGTCCTTACTAAGTTCTTTGAACTTAATATGGATTGTCTCTTCAACACATTTACTCCTTTTGTTATATACTCTGTAAGCTTTAGAGGTTGAGGAGTATCCTAGGAAGTATCCATCATCGGACTTAGGATCAAACTTGGAGAGTTTGTCCTTTGTGTTGAGAATAAAACAAGAAGAACCAAATACATGGAAATAAGAAATGTTTGGTATTTTATTCTTCCATAGCTCGTAAGGTGTCTTTTTCAGAATTGGTCTTAGAAAGACTCGATTCTGAATGTAGCATGAAGTATTTACTGCTTCAGCCCAGAAACCTTTTGAAAGTCCACTTTCTAAGAGCATTGTTCTTGTCATCTCTTGAAGGCTTCGATTCTTTCTCTCAGCTACTCCATTTTGTTGAGGAGTTCTGGGAGATGAGAATTCGTGAGCAATTCCCAGATTTTCACAAAGCTTTTCGAAAGCATGATTCTCAAATTCACCACCATGATCTGATCTAATGGCATGAATGTGCGAATCCTTTTCAGTTGAAACTCTTTTCGCAAATGCTTTGAACTTCTCAAAAGTTTCTTCCTTAGAGGCTAGAAAGAAAACCCAAGTGAATCTGGAGTAATCATCCACTATGACAAGACCATAGCGTTTTCCAGAAAGGGAAGCCGTTCTGGTTGGTCCAAAGAGATCCATGTGGAGCAGTTCCAGTGGTTTCTGAGTAGAAATACCACTTTTACTGGGAAAGGAAGCTTTGGTCTGTTTCCCTTTTTCACAGAAGTCGCAGGTTGCATCCTTCTGATACTTAATTCTGGGAAGGCCCTTTACGAGTCCTTTCTGAGAGAGTTCAGAAAGAAGTCTCATATGAGCATGACCAAGTTTCTTATGCCATAGCCATTTGTCTTCTTGGACAGAGACAAGGCACTCAACGTTTTGATCCTTTAGATCATCCAGATGGATAACATAGATGTTACCAACACGTTTTCCTTCCAGAACGATCTTGTCATTTGTGAGATTAATCACATGACAATACTTGGCATAAAACTCAACCTTTAAGCCTTTGTCACAAAATTGACTAATGCTTAATAGATTGTGAGTTAAGCCATCGACCAAGAGTACATCTGAGATTTGGTGAGAGGAATCCTTACCAACATCTCCGATTGCAGTGACTCTTCCCTTAGCCCCATCACCGAATCGCACTGTTCCGCCTTTCCTGGGCTTGAGACTTCTGAACCAGTGCTTGCTTCCAGTCATGTGCCTTGAGCAGCCACTGTCAAGGTACCACTGCTCATCGTGGTGGTGGAGCAGCGCTTGATGATGCACCTGCAGTCACAAAGTTAACAGATTTAGGTACCCATTCTTTGTTGGGTCCTTGCTTGTTAGCTTTCTTGGACTTTTGCCTTCTTTTCTTAGAGGGGTCATGGTTTTGAGAGTCAGAGACCTTTTGTTTGCCCTTTTCAGAAGCACTTGCTTTCTGAGAAGTTTTTCCCTTCTGAGAGGGGTTAGTCTTCTTAGAAGGCTTTGCTTTCTGAGTTTTCTTTTGAGCCTTCTGAGGATTAGAGATTTTTCCTTTTTCCAACATAGGACATTTTTCAGAACCATGGCCACTCTTAAAACATGCGATGCACATGCGAGGTGATTTAGTTAAGGATGGATCAATATCATTTGGTTCGAAGATTTCTTCATAACCAAGTCCACTCTTATCCTTGTAAGGTCTTTGACCACCAAGCAAGAGTGTCATCATTTTTTCACCCTTGACCATCTTAACTAAGTCAGAGATTAGAAGTTCATTTGTCTTTTGCAGTTCGATCATGGCCTTTTCAGCCTTTTCTACTGTGATTGAATACAAACTTTCTAATGCTTGATACAGGTCATGACTTTCAAGGTATCTACCTTTGAAGTCGTCTCTTTCAAGCCTTAGGTTCTGAACTTCTTGAGTTAGTCTTGCATTTTCAGCTTCTGTGTTTTTAAAAGATTTTTTGAGGTCGCTGAAACTGTTAGCTAACTCGTTTGAGTCTTTCAGAAGATCATAATAGAGTTCTGAGAGCTCATCGTATGAGTATGAAAGAGGAGGGGAATTTTGTACCTCTTCTGACTCAGATTCTGTTTCCAGAATGTAGTCAGTTCCTGCCATGAAGCACACATTAGCTTCTTCTTCCTCACTTGCTGCTTCAGAAGCTTCGTCTTCTGAATCACTCCAGGTTGCAGCCATTGCCTTCTTTTTCTTTCTGGGAATGAATTTCTTCTTCCCTTTGTTTTGTGGACACTCCGTCTTGAAGTGGCCTTTTTCTCCACATCCAAAGCATGTGGCATCTGAAGGCTTTGACTTTCCTTTCTTAGGAGTGAATTCCTTGCTTTTGTTTGGCCTCTTTCTCCAGGCTTTCTTCATTTTCTTTACTAGGAGAGAGATGTCGTCTTCGTCGGATTCTGAGCCTTCATCATTGTCAGTCTCAGAAGCTTCTTCAGCTTTGAAAGCTTTGGAAGACTTTCTGACTTGACTGTTCAGAGCCAATCCCTTCTGAGGTCTGGAGGAAGCAGATGGTCCTCCGAGCAACCCTTCCAGTTCGATCTCATGCGTTCTGAGCGAACCAAATAGTACATCCAAACCTAGCTGGTTTAGATCCTTGGCTTCCTGGATTGCTGTGACCTTAGGACGCCATTTTGCAGAAAGACTTCTGAGGATTTTTCTTACCATCTCAGCGTTTGAATAAGTCTTTCCCAAGACTTTCAGCTGATTGATGATATGGAGAAATCTTATTGACATGCTGTCAATAGTTTCCTCAGGCTGCATGCTGAAGGACTCGTATTTATGTACGAGCATTGAGATTTTTGTTTCCTTGACTTCGTCATTACCTTCATGCAGCATATGAAGTCTTTCCCAAATCTCTTGTGCAGTATCACATGACACAATTTTGTCATATTCTACCTTGGGTAAAGCACAGAGGAGAATATACTTGGCTTTGAAGTTGAGTTGTATCTTCTCCTTCATTTCTTGAGTCCATTCATCCTTAGGGACTCGTCTTGTATAGGTTCTGAGTGCTGGAGGTGCCACTCCTGGCTCAGCATCTGTTGCAACCACAGCGTCCTCTGTAATTGTCTGCAGAGGCTGATAGTCTCCATTCTCGATCCTATCCCATAAGTCCAGACTGGTGTGCTTGATGAATAGCGTCATCCTGTCACGCCAGTAGTCGAAGCTGTCTCCGAGAAACATAGGAGGTCTGTTTATCGAAGCCCCATCTGATATGAATGCAGCTGGTGAATTCATATTTCCCTTTGTGGATCTTTTCCTTGACACTGCGAAGTGCTCAACCCCTTAAGGACCGAGCTCTGATGCCAATTGAAAGTGTATGTGTGCACGAGAAGGGAGGGTTGAATCGTGCAAGTTTTAAAAATTGCTTGTTAAAACTTTTACTTAGAAAGCTGTTTTTTACTCAGAAGGTATGATTAAGAGTTTGCAGCGGAAAAGCTTTCTGAGAAGATTAAGTTTCTGAGAACTTAGTCTTTCTGAGAAAGTTCCTTTCTGAGCAGTTTTAAGAAAATGACTCTAAGTTAGAGTTTCTTAAACGATTTCTGATTTTAATCAATGAAGTTTTCACGAGACCTCTTAATTAAAGTTGTGATAGAGTTTTTCTCAAAGATTTGGACACGTAAGGAGTTAGGGAGAAAAGCTTAACACAAGGGATTTTATACTGGTTCGGTTATAACCAACCTACTCCAGTCCTCAACCTTCAGTTGAGAGTTCTTAGATATTCTTCTTAATGTGCCTTCCCAGACAACACTGCCTTTACCAAGTAAAGGACTTCCACCACTTCACAACCCGAAGTGGATTTCTTTGCCTCACACTAGAGGACTTCCTTGCCTCACACTAGAGGACTTCTTTGCCTTAAACACTTAAGGACTTCCTTGCCTCACAACTGAGGACTTCCTTGCCTTAAACACTTAAGGACTTTGAACTTTGCCTCAAACACCAGAGGACTTAAAACTGCCTTCACACAAAGAAGGACTTAGTGTTTTTCGAAGGTTTGTTTTGATCGAAAACAACTACCAAGACTAAGTTACAAACCTAGTTTTACACTTAGTAGACTTCTAGAATTAACTTACAAATGTAAGAATTTACACCAATTCAGAACTAGAAGATTTTGCAAAGTTAGAAGAACAATTTCGTAAAAATTGTCTATCTGAGAAAGTTCTAAGTTTTCGCAAAATGATTTTCAATTCAACAGAGTTTTGGCACGTTTAATTAAGAATTTTAGCGCAAGAGTTTCGTCACATTGCTCTGGAATTGAACTCATATATATAGGCATCAAAGAGCCGCGAAATTAGAAGCTTTCACTTTGCTTATGTGGCTGTGTCCTTTTCAGAACGGCTCCCTGCTACAGTCAGCGCAAAATGAGGAACTTTTCAGAACTGCACAGTGCGCGTGTTCCCACTTCCTTGGCTAGTTGTAGCGAGCTTTCTGAGACTGCTTGCGCTCCCTTGAGTCCAGACACTTGGTTGCTTCTGAGTCCAACCTTCTAAGAGTTGTACGGACTTCTGAGGCGAACCTTCTGAGGGAAGACCCTTCTGAGAACTACTAGTCGCAAGGTCTTCTGAGACCTTTCTGAGGCGACAGTGTTCTTTCCTCAGAAACATGTTTTCACCTTCTGCGCTTCTGAGACATCCTTTCTGATATCTTTGGCGCTATGATTTTATCAATTGATTTCAAGGCTACTTGATGTTTTGTCTTGGTCTTTGCTCATGGCATTGCAATAATTAAAAGCTTTCTGAGACACTTAGCGCACATATTAGCAAAACCTTAAGTAAAATTTTATACTTATGGCTTATCTTGTTATCATTAAAACTTTCATAACTCTAAGAGAATTATGCTTAATTCTCTCAGAAGGGTTCTGGAGCTTACACTCTAGTGTTGGAGGCAAGGAAGTCCTCTAGTGTTGGAGGCAAGGAGGTCCTCTAGTGTGAGGCAAGGAAATCCACTTCGGGTTGTGAAGTGGTGGAAGTCCTTTACTTGGTAAAGGCAGTGTTGTCTGGGAAGGCACATTAAGAAGAATATCTAAGAACTCTCAACTGAAGGTTGAGGACTGGAGTAGGTTGGTTATAACCGAACCAGTATAAAATTCTTTGTGTTAAGCTTTTCTCCCTTGCTCTTTACTTGCATAACTCTTTGAGAAAAACTCTACCACGATTTTAATTAAGAGGTCTCGTGAAAACCTTATTGATCAAAATCAGAAAGCTTTTAAGAAACTCTAACTTTAAGTCATTTTCTTAAAATTCCTCAGAAAGAAACTTTCTCAGAAAGACTAAGTTCTCAGAAACTTAATCTTCTCAGAAAGCAATTTCCGCTGCAAACTCTTAAATCTACCTTCTGAGTAAAAACAGCTTTCTAAGTAAAAGTTTTAAGAAGTAATTTTTTAAAACTTGCACGATTCAACCCCCCCTTCTCGTGCACACATACACTTTCAGTTATTTGACTGATTTGGTGACTAGGATTAATGGATTGTGTTGTATGGATTATGCACTTGATTATGTTTTATGATTTTTATATTTTATTATGCTCTGATTTTCACCTCCTGGTTCAACCTCCGATTAAACTGATTGAACCTTTAAACTACTAAATTTTTCCCTCATGTTTGGTCAAGTTCTTAGAACCTTGAAAACAACCCTAATGTTGTATAGTTATTCTTGAGACTTTCAATACATTTTATTCTTTATTTCGTTTTTAATGCAAAAAAATAAAAAAAGTGATTTGTGATGTTGTGAACAAAAAGTGTGAGTAAGTTGATGTAACTACATTGTTTGGTTTTAGTACATTTTTTTCCTCATTTAGAGATTAGAGAGTTTTTTTTAATGACGTCAATCCAATCAATTTTTTCATGGAATTCCCTCTTTGGAATCTTTGTGTATTTATAGTACAAGTTTTTGTTAATAAGAATTCTATGGTACTTATTAAGAATACTAAAAATGGTCATATTTTTTAAAAAATTAAAAGGGTGAATTACATTCATCTCTCCTAAAGTTTAATAAAATTATACTTAGTACCCTCTATTTTTTAAATCTATAGTAGAAGTCCTTGAAATTTTAAAAATTTACACTGATCTTCTTTATAAAAGTTTGACTAACAGTCAAACTAACGGTCAAATAAATATGTGAGTGACACATTATCATTAATGGCACTACGGTAAATATTAGGATTTTTAACAATAAAATTACAAAATTACCCTTTATGTGCACACATAAATAACTCAATATCTCAAATCATAAAAAGTGGCAATTTACTACTGCTTGCATCGAAGAGTCACTTGAAGAAACAATAATGCTAAATGTATAACAAAAATACATTCAATAAGTATCCATCGTGTGCTATACATGATATGGGATGTGTGTTATACGTATGTATGTTATACAAATAGCACACATTCCATATCATGTATAGACACATTGGATACTTGTTGGACGTATTTCTGTTGTTCGACAAACATTATTGCTTGAAGAAGGTGACACTTGCTTCTCTAATAACAACTAAATTATTATTTTTTACAAAAATTGTTCACTGATTTGTTAATTTTAGGAATGCTTTTTGGACTTCCTAAGTCCATCCTAATACACGCAATAACAGACCCACATTGCTAAGAGCAAGATCAAAGTGTTGTTTCTCTGTTATTATAATAATAAACAAAAAAAGAATCAGAATGTGAAAAAAAAAAACTCATTTTTTAAATCAATAAATTAAAACTCAGAATTTAAAATAAAAAAAAATAAAAACTCTTTTTTTACATCAATAAATTAAAATTCAGAAAACTACAACAATAAAAAATAAGCTAGAAAAAAACTCTAGTCTTATACTAACAATAAACCTCTTACCAAAAAATTACTAACAATAAACCAAAAAATTAGACAAAGAATTCAGATTAACAATAAACCAACAATAACTCATAATGTGAAAAAAAAAAAATATTGCTTCCATTAAAAGGAAGCTCGACACACAATTTGCAAAATAATTCTAATTGTCGCGATTGAGGTAGGGGTGTTCAAAACTGATCCAATCCAATTAAAGAACCGAAAATCGCCCAATAAAATTAAAAACCGATTAACAACTGAAAAAATTGGTTGATTTTGGTTGTATTTTTGGAAAACCGATCGATTAAGTTCAGTTTTCAGTTTGCAACATTTAAAACCGACCAAACCGAACCGACCGAGAAATATATATTTAATATTCTTTTCTATATTTTATTATGTTATATGTTAGTATTTAAGGAAAATAAAAAAATCTATAATCCCTAATGGGCCGTTTGTCACGTTACCGTGGAAGATTACCGGTAATCTATATTACCTTATAGATAGATTACCTCTAATTAAATTATCAGTAATCCACATTACCTTATTTGCTATATACAAATAACATTACTAGTAATCCACATTATCTTGTTTGGTATATATTACATAGATTATAAGGTAATGTATGTTTATTACTATAATGCCCTCTAAATAATTATAAAATAAATTAATAAAATATAATTATATTACATATATTATTAAAATACATTTTAAAATAAACATATGACTATAATGTCCTCTAATTTTTAGTTTCACTCTCTAAACATTTTTTATTAATAAGTAAACTTTTAACAATTTTATATTTAATTAATCTATATAATATTGTAAAATACATGTTAGGGTTGATTACCAATTTGCCCATTAATTGAGTCTCTATAAATGTGACACGTATGTAATTTTAGGTACCCTTTATTTTTATTCTTTCAAGATATTTACGAATCTTTAATGTATCTTTTCAAAATTAATATCTAATATGTATCTTTTATTTTATTTAGAATAATTTATTTTATCATAAAATATTTGGAAATGATAATATTTAATTTAAAAATATCTATTCATATTTCATAATATAAATTTGGAAAATATTGTTCTTCAGAATTATATATGATAAAATATTCTTTATATAAATTATATATTCACATTCATATTATATAAAACTTTCGTTCATATTCTTTTCGTTTACTGCTTTTCAATTTTAATTATGATAAAATCCTTATATATTATAAAAAATCTACAAATATACATATTTTTTTCAAAAATTATCTTGCATGATAATTTTATGGACAATAACTAATTATATATTCTATAAATTAGGATTTATACTACCATCTTCATCTCTATTATAGTTTTCACTCAATAGAGTTGTTCTCAAAAAACAATGTCGATCAATTATGATCTCATCAAAGATATTAACGCCAGGGCTACCGAAAAGGAATGGAAAATAAAAATTCGAGTTATAAGATATTGGAGATTCCCTAACTTCACGGATCGATCGGAGGAGCCTTCTATTAAGATGATTTTTCTTGATAATTGTAACACCCTACTAGAAAGCCCTTAATGCTTAAGTCATTTTAGGCCATTTCATAAGGGTTACCTCCTGTTATCATGTTTTATCTTTATATTTAAAATATAATACGCGGAAAATAGGCGGGAGTAAATTTTCGAAAATCATTTGCGGTATAGAAAATAAGGGTCTGGCGCATAAATACAACGATACTAATAAGCTATACAAACATCTACGAAAATACTACATCATATAAATAACTCTCATCAAGTAACAAACATGAAATAAATACTAGGTCTCACCCCATAAGCCAAAAACTGTGACCTATGAGATTCCACCATAAATATGAGTAAATAAATAGCTGCCGGCTAACAAAGGTCCGGACTCAGAAAACATAATAAATAAATAAACGTAGCGGAAGCATAAAAGTCATAACATCTGATAAGGAAATAAAACATGTCTCTGATATCTAGGGAACTATATCATAAACTAAGTCTGCACGGACTCCTCGTGTGCTCCGACATCCTGCTCTGTCTGCTCCTCTAAAAGGTGGGAAAAACATAGGGTGAGCACTGGGAAGTGACTCAGTAGAGGAAGCCGCCCCGGGTTTAATTATAAAATAAGTGAAGCATGAATGAGTTTAATTCGGATATAAGTTGAAAATCAATCTTTCCCCCGGAACGTCTTACCTAAGTGCATCTTGTCCATTTTATTAATTCATATAACATATCATAATTAAAGGTCCATGTGTAGTGTACTATGTGTTTCTATCACAATCAGGGAAAATATAACATAACAGAACATTTATCAGAACTTTCTTTCAGAGAATCTTATCTTTAACTTTTACTTTAAATCTGTCAGACATGGCAAAGCCTCCCTCCCATCCTTACTCCTACAATCCGGCCCCTAGGTATGAGCTCATCCTAAAACATACGGGGAAGAGGGGGTACAGTTCACCTTCCTCAAGTGAAGGAGTTGCAGCCGAGGATGCCACCCCTCCCTACAAAACTCATCACAAGCTGAAGGCTACAGGGTATTTTAATCTTTCAGAGTTTCAGAGATCTTTCAGAACGTCATTTAATTATCAGAAATCTTTCAGAGTTAACAGAGATCTTTCAGAGCACCAGAATATCTTTCAGAACATCTTTTAACTTTTACCGAGTGACAGAGTTAATTCATTCAGATCATTTCATCATAATATATATCATATACTCACATAAACAATTTAACGCATCATAAAAGCAATACATATACTCAATATAACATATATATCTCATACAATAATTATATATACATCATAGCAATTAAACATACATATAAACGTACTTTATAGCTCATATAATCATGCATAAATCATATATAACATTTATACAAGTCGTAGAACGCATTAGGGTACATAAAAGGGTAAAAACATGTCAATTTATACTCTTTAACATCATGGAATAAACATAGCACATTCACTTACTTACTCTGACATCATGGAGAATAAATAAATACAACTCTTTATCAAATAAACATGATATACAACTACTTATAAATATTATTCTCAATGCTTCTATACCTTTCATGTCATATGATCTTGTTTATTTTATTATTATTTCATACTTATACTTTATTCTAGTTTTACTTGTAGTTTATACTCTACCCTTAAATATCTTGTAAACTCTTATATTTTATTCATCACCAATCTTGTCTTCTATACTATTATTGTTACTATTACTATTATCATTATATATCATATATTATACATGTTGTTGTTCTTACTGTATTATTCTTTTATTATTATTATTAGGGTTAATATTTTATTATTATCTCTACCTGTTATCTACCTGTTATTAACTAATATATATACTAATAGGTATAAGTTTATATAATAATAATATGTAATAGTAATATACATATACTAGTAAACAGTTTTTTTTTTATTCTTTTATTTTTCTTCTTTTTATTTATTTCTATATATATATATATATAGAAAGAAAGCTCCCTCACGCTCACGCTGATGCCAGGAAGCTCGCTGCCATTAGCGTATATATGTATATATATCTACGTAACATCATAATAATAATAATAATAATAATAATAATAATAATAAGAATAAGACACAAAAATCCCTAATGGGAAAAACGACCATCACATTAATCTCATAAAATCATCATCAATATGCATGAAAATAGAATGCCTAAACCCCTACCTCTTGAAGACAAAATGCTAGAATGCAAAGAGAAACCTTTTTTTTCCCGACGTTGCTCTCGTTGGAAACCTCTCTCTAGCCCCACGAACGGTCCGGTGATGCCGGAGACTCTTAACGGAGAAACAGAATCGGTAGAAAGCTCCGGCTTGATGGGAGGATTAAGAATATGAATTTATTTTCTGGATTTGGTGAGGTTTGATGGGTGTTTCGTGGTTTGGAGTATCAATGGCTTAGAGAGCTCTTAAGAGAAAGATGGCTATGGCGGCTCAAAAGAAGGAGGAGAGTGTTTTTCTCAATTGGAGAGGGTTACTAGTGTTTATATAGGGAGTGACTAGGTCAAGAGTGGGGCCCACCGCCACTTAAAATACTAAAACACTCCAAATCCCCCCAAATAATACTATAATGCTTATATAATTTTTCTAATATTTAAATATAAATTAAAATACACACATAGGCACATAAAATAAAATAAAATAAAAAATAATAATATATAACACTAACATTATCTAATAACATCATGTAACTCATATAAATATTTTATATCATCATTCCTAACCTCATGCATCATCTAAATATCGATTAAAACTCATATATGCATCCAACATACTCTTCCACACACAATGAACACTCACATAAATACAGATAATTATCATGACATATAATTTACACACGTAATTCACATAGCATAGAATGAACACATATATACACACTTAAATCACGTCACACATAAGGGTTTGACTAGAAGAAACTTGTCCACCCAAACCGAATTAAATCCTAATCAAAGTCAATTACCCTTAATCTCACTTAATTAGGACTTAATAAAAGTCGGGGTGTTACAATTATCATGTAATGTTATTTCTATATTATATTGATGTTTATTCGTTCTTTATTTTTGTATAATAAAACACACTCTTCATGCACAGAATTATAAAAATACTCTCCATGCACCGGATTATAAAAATCTATGTCTTCTATAAAACACACTCTCCATAGATAGGATTATAAAAATCTACGTACACATTCCGTTCTTTGATATATAATTGTTCAACACATTTCTTTATAATCATCTACTCCTTCTATCAACTTTTATTTGTACTTTATAAAAAAAATTACTTGGTTTTGATATTCCATGATATATTTTATATGTACTAACGTTTTTATACTTGCTTTAATCTATGATTGTATTTTATGAGCTATTAAGAATATTTTATGATTGTATCTTTCTTTGATTAACAGGGATATAGAATACATTGTTCAATTAAAAGCTTTCATGTACATCTTTATAAAAAAATAAATTGAAGAAGGACGAATTTATGTCATATCAAATTTGTCTGTGGCACTGAATGAGCGTAAGTACAAAGTCACCACGCATGAGTTCAAACTCAACTTCAGACGGGACACTAAGATCCAAGAAATTGAAGAAAAGAATATAAAAATGAATGCCTTTATGATCATTCCGTTCACTCAGATATTAGCAGAACCCAAAGAAGGTGCTTATACTTGGTATGTAAATGTCTAATATGTCTAATTTGATAATATAATCATAAATATTGCATTTGATTAAATGCTAACATGATTTATTTGTTAAATTTCCAGATGTGATAGGTTTGATTACCGCAATAGATCCGCTGAAAACTTTGCCACAAAAAAATGGCAGAACTTTGGACTGTGTAGAGCTAGAACTGGATAATTTAGAGTATGTTTTTTTTATTATTATGATATTGTATTTTTTTTTTTTATCTTGAAATTTCATGTTTTCTAACATTGTGTAGGGGTTCCAAGCTCAAATGCACTTTATAGGAGGAATTTGCTCATCAACTTAATAAATACATGGCTGAAAAATCATCTACTAAGTGCATATTGCTTCTTCTACTTGGAAAGATGAAGAAAGATTTTAAAGGTATGTAAAATTATTATCAAATTTACATTTGGTCACGTTTCTTATTATATTATTTTCAAAATGTTTGTAATTATTTTTAAAAAAAATACTTAAATCTTTATATTATCTTAGGAAGATAAATTGACAATCACTTATTTATATTATCTTTATATTATCATATTTATAAAATAAATGGGTTCTATAATTTTAATCAGTTATTTTTTTTTTCTACTAATTCTATCCCAACTTCTCTCTTACATACTGAATATATACATTCACGTCAATATCACTGTAACAATAATAATATAGATTTTCTATTCATATTCATATTAGATTAAAATTTTCTTTCAGATTTTTTTCTTTGTTAACGGCTTATGAAGTTAAATTATGGTGAAATCCTTATATATTATATATAATCTACAAATCTATATAATATTGTAAAAGAGATGTTTTGGTTAATTACTAATTCACTCATTAATTGAGTCTCTATAAATGTGACACGTATGCTAATTTAGGTGCCCTTTATTTTTTTCTTCCAGAATATTTACAAATCGTTAATGAATCTTTTTAAATATTATATTCTAATATATATATCTTTATTTTATTTAATATATTTTATTTAAATATTATATCTTTTATTCTAATATTTACGAATCTTTAATGAATCTTTTTAAATATTATAAGTATTGAAATCTTTTTAATGAATCTTAATATTACATAATAAATCTTGAATTATAATATTTTAGATAATATTATAATATTAGCTTAAATTATTAATATATCTAATTAATAATAGAAGAAAGGTTTCAATATTACATAAGATTAAATTGAATTATAATATATCTAAATCAAAATGATTTTTACCTAATTATTTGATTATTCACTACATTCAATCCTACATTAAAAAAATAGTTTTATTTTATAATTTGTTTTAGATAACGCTTATTTTGTTAATTAATCAAATTCAATTACATCAACTTAATTGTCACAATTTAATATTTGACATGATTGATTAACTGTCTCACGAGAAATGTAAAACATAAATAATGAACATGTTTTTTTAAAAGATAATAATTAAAAATTATTAGTAATTATTAATGTTTGATAATTAGTGATATTTGAATATTTTACCTGTAATTTAGTGATTTTTAGTGATTGCTAATTAGTGAATATTTTAGAGAATTTTAGTTATTGATATTACATATTTTTAATATTTTTTGTTAATTAGGAACAATTATGAACATGAATTAGTAATTTTTAATATTTTTATTGATTGTTGGACGGGAATAGAATTATTCATGATTGATAATTATTAGTTATTAGTTTTGAAATATTTTCTATGATTTCGGTAGTTTTTAGTGATTGATAATCTGCAAATTATGATTATTTTTTGTTGATTGTTGAAAGAGAATAATTATAAATATTTTATGAATACAAATTTGATATTGTAAAAGATGAAAACTAATTATGTGATTGAATAATTTTATTTGCATCCATTAATATAATAATAATTTCATTATGTATTTTTATTGTTATATTTACAAAATAAATTTATGAATAACATATTTTCATTTAACTTCATTTTATATAATATTTTTTCATTAAGTATTTAATATCTCAAACGTAAAATTTGATATAATCCTCGTGCATCGCACGGGTACAAGAATAGTTATTTATATACTATAATGCATAACATATTATATATAAATTTCTAATTTTCTTTGATTTTGATAGTAAATTATTGAGTGAATAATTACTTTAATCTTTATATTTTGAATTTAATATCAATATTTTCGATTTTGACATTAATATAATTATTTAATAAAAATAAAAATCCAATAAAATAAGGGTAAAAACCCCCAAGTTGGTCCCTGACAATTTTCGCAGTGGACAAGGTAGTCCCTGACATTGAGAAATTAACAAGTTAGTCCTTGACAATGTCAATTTTCGGACAACCGTTAGTCCCTAAACGGCTTCCGTTATTTCGAGGGACCAAAATGACTTATTTATTAATTGTTAGGGACTAATAAAAGAAATTTAATAAGAATGAATCATATAAATTATGATATGAACATTGACTCATATTCATTCTAATTATGTATTAATTTCAAGCTACATATAACTACTCCCCTAAATATTAAGTCTCTATTTGGATGTATTACTATCAAAAAGTAAATATGTTGGGTAATTTTCCAATTGAAGAAGTAACAATATTTTATTACACATGTATATAATAAAAAAATCACAACTTATTGATAGTTGAGGGTTTTAAGCTCTAGTCACGCGAACCACTAATAAAACAGCATGGAGAAAGGAAAATGCTTGATTATCTTCAAATATGAAAGAATTATTATTCCACCAACCTACCCAACATCACAAATAAGGGAAAAGAGATAGATGAAAACATAAATACAAACTGTTTAATTATACTGTGTATTATAATATGATTGCATTATAACTCTTTTCCAAAATTCTGATGCTATCTATCATCAATTATCATGTATACATAGTTAATGACTTATTGTGAATGATAACATTAGGATTAAAGAGTAGCGAATTGAACATTGGTACGTGTCTTGTATGTATGTAAATAAAGTTGAGAGATGTTTAACAAATGGCAAGCTCAGAGGTGGTGGGCAAAGAACTATGACAAGGTCATGAAACTTTACAATGTCCAAAGGCTTAGCCGTGAAGCATTCTGTAAGGAGTAAAAATAGGTATAATAGTCCAATTAGGAAAATATCATTAGTTTTATAGAATTTACTCTAAATAGGTGTAGTGATGATGTAATTGATATGCAAGAAATTAGTTGATTGAATCTTTTCCCCTTTTGGAATTCCACTCTTGGAATTATTCTCTCCCAATTCTCCCTGATATGATTTTCTTCGCGAAGAGGGAGAGAAAATCGCAAGGCGCTCCGCTAGCCATGGAGAACACTCATGTGGTGATTGCGTTGATCAGCGGCTTCCATCGCGCCCTCCAAATCGTGGCTAAGCCACCACCACTCATGGCGGCTGTATTTCCTTGGGACCGCGACAGTGAGATTCGAAAGGGGAAGAAGCAAGACAAGGTGGCAGCAGACGTGGATCTTGTAATCGATGGCGCCATCATCGAAGGAGCACACTGCGACCATTTAGCTTCGTGGTCCTTGACGTTTGAGGAAGAAGTGTAATACCTGGGGTAGTCTGAGTTAGTTTGAGTAAGAGATCACGGTACAACCGAGGAGATAGAACCGCGTGGGTCCCACCTCCCCACCCCTTTTTCCCTTTTTCCTTCTCTTTTTCCCCCTCCCTCCCCATTTCTCCCGTCACCCTCTCTCCCCCTCACTTCTTCCTTTCTTCTTCTTCCTCCCTCTCAAATCTTTCTCTCTAATCTTAACCAAAACTCCATCAATCTTCAAGATCCAAGTTACCATTGCTCATCTAGTATATTGTGGGTAAGTGTAGAGTATTTCTTTTTCTCCGTTGATGTCTATTTCTCTCCAATCTCGGTTTTGGGGATTTAGGGTTTATATTTGGGATTTTTTATTTTGTTGTGAGATTGAGAATTGTGATGTGTTCTCTAGGGTCTCAACCATCTAGGGAAGCTCCGGGGAACTCATCCTAGCTTCGGGTGGAGTCTTGGAGCTCTTTGGAGTAATTTGTGAGTAATGAGTTATTTGTAGTTATGTATGATTTTGATTGAATCTATGAATATCTTGCTATGATAGTTGATAGGGACTGAGATTGGTTGATATATAATTGATATTGCATGTTGGTTGTGTTTGATTTGGATGAGTTGTGGTGAAAATGTGGATTTGAGGATGATTTTCGCGATGTTTTCTGCATAATTTCGTCTCTGACCCAGGCTGTAATCGATTACTGCGGGTTAGTAATCAATTACAGACAGCTTATTTTCGCAAAAAATTTCCTCAGAACGAAATTTGAAGTTGGTAATCGATTACAGAGGCCTGTAATCGATTACATCAGTATAGAAACTCCATTTTTAAGACCTTAACCCAATATTTTCCTATTTTAAAGTCAATTACTCAAATCCATTCGTTCACCACTACTCCAAACTTATTACCTGAACGTTTATAAGGTCATGGGATTTATGGTATGATGTTGATGATGTGATGATGAATTGATGAGCTACGTAGACTGTGATTGTGAATGATGTGTGCCACTAACAACGCTATATAAGATAAAATATGTGAATGAATTAAGAGATGGTAAAACGACCTGAGGAGGGGCATAGCTCGCGGGGTCGTAAATGGAAACCTGAGGAGGGGCATAGCTCGCGGGGTTTAGCAGTATGGTGTCTGAGGAGGGGCATAGCTCGCGGGACATCCATACTGCCTATGAACATGAGTCGGGGCCGCGCTCCCAGTATTCATAGATTAAAAGCTACCAAGATAAAGAGACTGTATAAGAACGTTTGAGTTATATATCGGCTGTATTGGTGTATC
This sequence comes from Aeschynomene evenia, assembly GCA_013621005.1. NCBI lineage: Eukaryota > Viridiplantae > Streptophyta > Magnoliopsida > Fabales > Fabaceae > Aeschynomene > Aeschynomene evenia. The sequence goes on along the minus strand of CM024269.1, from coordinate 9,604,033 downwards.
TTTATGCTTGTTGATTCATGATATATCTGCATACACTGCTTATAACCTATTTATTCACTAAGCGTATGACTCACCCATTCATACAATATGTTTTCAGATCAAGGTGCAGATCAAGGGACGAGTTCATCCGTTCCTCCGAGTTCTTAGATTTGGTGAGCCTCATGTGTAGAGGCCTTATGTATTTCCTTTCTAGTGTATGCTCCTAATGTTACAGACAGGATTTCCTTGGACTAGGATAGTGTATGGATATTGTATAAGTCTATGTAAGACTTACTATTGTTGTGCTATTGTTATTAGACATCCTTGAGAGTATGTATGATGATTTATATATATTTGGACGTATGGATTGTGTATGATGATTTATGGATTAAGTAGAATGTTATGACCAGGTTATATATATATGGATATTATGTATGCTAGTGTAGCTGGATTATTGTATGAATTTTCAGGTTAAGGCTGACATGGGGCTCGGTGTCCCATGTGCCGGTCACGATCCGAACTGGGTCGTGACAAAGTTGGTATCAGAGCCTAGGTTGAGTCCTGTAACTTATGGAGCAAACTGTTTTCAATAGGGTGACAATCGTGTAAATGGTTGCGGGCCCATTTTCACAAGATTGTGACTCTAGTGAAAGCTTTTATAGGATGTCTTATGGTTTTGTCTTGATGTTTCTGTGTGGTGATCCCTTATTGTTCAGGGTCACCTCTTGTGCTGTTTTTCTAAACGCTTGTTTGTTTGTGTAGCTATCTTGTTCTGACCATGCCTCCTAAGAAAAGCACCCGAGGTAGACCTCGTCTCAACAGGAACCCTCCTCCCGAGCAAGAGGCTGTGGGACCCCAAGGGGGCAATACGGATTATGACCGTGATGCGGAAATCCGGGATATTCGTCTGACTCTGAACACTCTGATGCAGATGATGACGAATCAGAATAACCAGAATAATCAGAATCATGAAAGAGCAGAAGTTCCCCCTGACCCTGAGTATGAGCCGCCAAGGAGAAGGCCACAAGTTTTTGGTCCTACAGAGGTGTCGCTAGAGGCGTATCTGAGGCTTAATCCGCCAACCTTTTCTGGAGATTCCATGGAAGAAGACCCTGAGGAGTTCCTTGATAGGGCTACGAGGGCTCTGCGTGCTCTACAATGTCATGATGTGAGGGCCGTGGACCTTGTTACCTATACTCTGCAGGGCACTGCTGCCCACTGGTATGAGACCTTGAGGATTGAAAGGGCGAACATGAGGAGACCACCACCGGTATGGGAAGAGTTCACGGACGCCTTCAGGGCAAGATTCTTTTCAGAGAACCGAAGGGAGCTGTTGGCCGATCAGTTCCTTAAGCTGAAGCAGACTCAGGGCATGTCCGTAGTCGAGTACGCTACGCAGTTTACTTGATTATGCCGATATGCACCTCATGAGATCACTCCGGAGGACCGGAAGGTGAGAAGGTTTGTGAAGGGGCTCAGGGATCTGATGCGATCCATCTTGCACAATGAGATTGGGCGGAAGACTTTTTCTCAAGTCATGGATACTGCAGTGGGGATTGAAGGTTCCCTAGAAGAAGATAAGCCTAGTAGAGGGTTTGACAAGAAGAAGAAGACTACAGGGCAGTTCTCTGGAGGATCCAGTTCTGGTGGATCTCATGGCTACCAGTATCAGAGGTTCATCCCTGGGGGTGGTTCCAACTCATCAGGATCCGCTCCTAGAGATGTGCCGGTGAGATCCCAGTCTAGCAGTGGTTCTCAGTCTAGTGCGCATTGGCCAGATTCTCGTGCCCCTCATTGCAAGAGCTGTGGAAGGTATCATCCAGGCCCCTGCCGTGTTGTTCCTCACACCTGTTATGGTTGTGGTCGGAAAGGCCACTTTATCAAGGATTGTCCCCACTTTTCTGGTGGAACTTCTAGGCCTTAGGCACCGGTGTTTCCCACTCCATCTTTCTCAGCTATGTCTCCGGGTGGATCTTCAGGGCATGGGGGTAGAGGACCGACTAGAGGAAACAGAGGCCGTGGTCAGGGAGGTGGAGGAAGAGCTCAGCCTAAAGTCTTTGCTTTGACCCGTCAGGATGCTCAGGCATCCAATGCTGTTGTGGCAGGTATAACAAAAGTTTGTTCTTCTGAGGCTTATGTGCTGTTTGATCCGGGCTCCACACATTCTTATGTGTCCCTGTTCTTTGCTTCCCGTTTTGGCGAGCAACCTGTGTCTTTGGAGGATCCTTTTTGGGTTAGTACTCCGGTCGGAGAACCTCGTATGGTTCATCTTGTGTGCAAGTCGTGTGTGGTTTCTGTGGGCGGTATGGACAGTTTGGCCGACTTGGTGATCTTGGATATGGTGGACTTTGATGTCATCTTGGGCATGGATTGGTTGGCTTCCTGTCATGCCTCGGTGGATTGCTATGCCAAGTTGGTGAAGTTTGTCCTTCCCGATGGTTCAACCTTCGAGTTCCAAGGGGATCATTGTATGACCCCTGCTTCTTTGATCTCGGCTACGAGTGCCATGAAGTTGATGGACCACGGGTGTCAAGGTTTTCTGGCGTCAGTGATGAACATGGAGGCTAGTATTGTGGGTGTTGGTCAAGTTCCAGTGGTATGTGAGTATCCGGATGTGTTTCCGGAGGAGTTGCCGGGTATGCCACCTGATCGGGAGATAGAGTTCGGGATTGACCTAGCTCCTGATGCTCAACCAGTTTCCATTCCTCCGTACCGTATGGCTCCGAAAGAGTTGAACGAGTTGAAGGATCAGCTGAAGGACCTTTTGGACAAAGGGTTCATCCGACCGAGCACTTCACCTTGGGGTGCTCCGATTCTTTTTTGTCAAGAAGAAGGATGGATCCATGAGGCTTTGTGTGGACTACAGGCAACTCAACAAGTTGACGGTCCGAAACAAGTACCCTCTTCCGAGGATTGATGATCTGTTTGATCAGCTTCAGGGTGCTTGTTGTTTTTCTAAGATTGATCTGAGATCAGGTTACCATCAGTTGAGGATTAAGGAAGGAGATATTCTGAAGACGGCTTTCCGTACCCGATATGGACATTTCGAGTTTCTTGTGATGTCCTTTGGGTTGACTAATGCCCCTGCAGCTTTTATGGACCTCATGAACCGGGTGTTCAAACCATTCTTGGATCGCTTCGTCATAGTCTTCATTGATGACATCCTGGTATACTCTAAGTGTGCTGAGGAGCATGAGCATCATCTCAGAGTTGTGCTGCAGACTCTGAGGGACCACAATCTTTATGCCAAGTTCTCTAAGTGCGAGTTTTGGATGGATCAAGTAACCTTTCTGGGGCATATAGTGTCCAAAGATGGTATCATGGTGGATCCGAAGAAGGTAGAAGCAGTTCACAAGTGGCCTAGACCTACAACAGTGACGGAGATCCGTAGTTTCTTGGGTCTTGCGGGCTACTACCGGAGATTTGTCAAGGATTTCTCTTGGGTAGCAGTACCTCTCACCCAGTTAACTCAGAAGCACACACCTTTTCTGTGGTCGGAAGCTTGTGAGTCAAGTTTTCAAAAGCTGAAAGAGGCTCTGACTACCGCTCCCGTTTTGGCCTTGCCTACCGGTTCAGGAGGCTACTCAGTGTATTGTGATGCTTCCCGGATTGGGCTTGGTTGTGTTTTGATGTAGAATGGGAGGGTGATAGCTTATGCCTCAAGGAAGTTGAAGAATCACGAGCAGAACTACCCCACTCATGATTTGGAGATGGCAGCGGTGGTGTTTGCTCTCAAGATCTGGAGACACTACCTCTACGGAGAGACGTGTGAGATCTACACCGACCACAAGAGCTTGAAGTACATCTTTCAGCAGAAACACCTCAATCTGAGACAGAGGCGGTGGATGGAGTTGCTGAAGGATTATGATTGTACCATCTTGTATCACCCTGGGAAGGCCAATGTAGTCGCTGATGCTTTGAGCAGGAAGTCTATGGGTAGTCTGGCCCACATTGCGGTTATGAAGAGACCTTTGGTTGAGGAGATCCATAGGTTGGAGTCGGAGGGCATGCACTTTGAGTTAGGGAGATCTGGAGTACTCTTAGCTCATGTGCGGGCTCAATCCTCCCTGGTGGACCAGATTAAATCCGTTCAGCGTGATGATCCAAGGCTTGCTAAGCTTGTGTCAGAGGTTAGTGAGGGGAAGAACGTGGAACTATCTCTAGACTCAAAGGGCGTTTTACGGTGTGGACAGCGGTTGTGCGTACCCGATGTGGGTAATCTGAGGAGGCTCATTCTAGAGGAAGCTCACAACTCCAAGTATTCCATCCATCTAGGTAGCACGAAGATGTATCAGGATTTGAAACAGTTGTTTTGGTGGGAAGGTATGAAGCGGGATGTGGCAGACTTTGTTTCCCGGTGCTTGGTGTGTCAGCAAGTGAAAGCAGAGCATCAAAGACCCGTAGGGTTGTTGCAACCGTTAGAGATACCCACATGGAAATGGGAGATGATCACCATGGATTTTGTGACGGGATTACCCCACAGTTTCCGAGGCTTTGACTCCATATGGGTGATTGTGGATCGACTGACCAAGTCGACCCACTTCATTCCGGTTAAGACGGCTTACAGAGCGCCTCGCTATGCTCAGTTGTTCTTGGAGGTGATTGTGCGACTCCATGGTGTTCCTGTCTCCATCATCTCGGACCGAGGTACTCAGTTCACCTCCCGTTTTTGGCGATCCTTTCAGAAAGCTTTAGGGACTCGTCTTAATTTCAGTACGGCATTTCACCCTCAGACCGATGGGCAGTCTGAGAGGACTATTCAGATTTTGGAGGACATGCTCCGAGCTTGTGTGATGGATTTCGGCGATGGTTGGGATCCATACCTTCCATTGATCGAATTCTCTTATAATAACAGTTATCAGGCCATATTGGAATGGCACCGTTTGAGGCTCTGTATGGTAGGAGATGTCGTTCCTCCATTGGGTGGTTTGAGAGTGGCGAAGCGGCTCTGTTGGGACCCGACTTGGTTCAAGACGCCATGGAGAAGGTGAAGTTGATCCGAGAAAGGCTGCAAGCGGCCCAAAGTAGGCAGAAGGCCTATGCCAACAACCGGAGACAAGACTTGGAGTTCTCGGTTGGTGATCATGTGTTTCTCCGCATTTCTCCGATGAAGGGAGTTATGAGGTTTAGGAAGAAAGGCAAGTTGAGTCCTCGTTATATCGGACCTTTTGAGATCCTGGATCGGATTGGAGCTGTAGCCTATCATCTAGCACTTCCCCCTGAGTTATCTGCTATACACCCTGTCTTTCATGTGTCTATGTTAAGGAAGTACCTATCTGACCCCTCTCATGTGCTTGAGCATCAAGTGTTGCCTCTGGATGAGAACTTAGCTTTTGAGGAGGAACCCGTGGCGATTGTGGACCGCCAGGTGAGGAAGCTCCGAACTAAGGAAGTTGCTACAATGAAAGTGGTTTGGCGGAACCACTCAGGTCCGGAAGCTACATGGGAACCCGAGGAAGCCATGCGGGATAAGTATCCGCACCTCTTTCATGTTTCAGGTAATCTCTTTTCCCTTCTGTGTTTGAATTCGGGGTCCGAATTCTTTAAGGGGGGAAGATTGTAATACCTGGGGTAGTCTGAGTTAGTTTGAGTAAGAGATCACGGTACAACCGGGGAGATAGAACCGCGTGGGTCCCACCTCACCACCCCTTTTTCCCTTTTTCCTTCTCTTTTTCCCCTCCCTCCCCATTTCTCCCGTCACCCTCTCTCCCCCTCACTTCTTCCTTTCTTCTTCTTCCTCCCTCTCAAATCTTAACCAAAACTCCATCAATCTTCAAGATCCAAGTTACCATTGCTCATCTAGTATATTGTGGGTAAGTGGAGAGTATTTCTTTTTCTCCATTGATGTCTATTTCTCTCCAATCTCGGTTTTGGGGATTTAGGGTTTATATTTGGGATTTTTTATTTTGTTGTGAGATTGAGATTTGTGATGTGTTCTCTAGGGTCTCAACCATCTAGGGAAGCTCCGGGGAACTCATCCTAGCTTCGGGTGGAGTCTTGGAGCTCTTTGGAGTAATTTGTGAGTAATGGGTTATTTGTAGTTTATGTATGATTTTGATTGAATCTATGAATATCTTGCTATGATAGTTGATAGGGACTGAGATTGGTTGATATATAATTGATATTGCATGTTGGTTGTGTTTGATTTGGATGAGTTGTGGTGAAAATGTGGATTTGGGGATGATTTTCGCGATGTTTTCTGCAGAATTTCGTCTCTGACCCAGGCTGTAATCGATTACAGCGAATTGGTAATCGATTACTGTAATCGATTACCAACATACTTTAATCGATTACTGCGGGTTTGTAATCGATTACAGACAGCTTATTTTCGCAAAAATTTTCCTCGGAACGAAATTTGAAGCTGGTAATCGATTACAGAGGCCTGTAATCGATTACATCAGTATAGAAACTCCATTTTTAAGACCTTAACCAAATATTTTCCTATTTTAAAGTCAATTACTCAAATCGATTCGTTCACCACTACTCCAAACTTATTACCTGAATGTTTATAAGGTCATGGGATATATGGTATGATGTTGATGATGTGATGATGAATTGATGAACTACGTAGACTGTGATTGTGAATGATGTGTGCCACTAACAGCGCTATATAAGATAAAATATTTGAATGAATTAAGAGATGGTAAAACGACCTGAGAAGGGGCATAGCTCGCGGGGTCGTAAATGGAAACCTGAGGAGGGGCATAGCTCGCGGGGTTTCGCAGTATGGTGTCTGAGGAGGGGCATAGCTCGCGGGACATCCATACTGCCTATGAACATGAGTCGGGGCCGCGCTCCCGGTGTTCATAGATTAAAAGCTACCAAGATAAAGAGACTCTATAAGAACGTTTGAGTTATATATCTGCTGTATTGGTGTATCTTTATGCTTGTTGATTCATGATATATCTGCATACACTGCTTATAACCTGTTTATTCACTGAGCGTATGACTCACCCATTCATACAATATGTTTTCAGATCAAGGTGCAGATCAAGGGACGAGTTCATCCGTTCCTCCGAGTTCTTAGATTTGGTGAGCTTCATGTGTAGAGGCCTTATGTATTTCCTTTCTAGTGTATGCTCCTAATGTTACAGACAGGATTTCCTTGGACTAGGATAGTGTATGGATGTTGTATAAGTCTATGTAAGACTTACTATTGTTGTGCTATTGTTATTAGACATCCTTGAGAGTATGTATGATGATTTATATATATTTGGACGTATGGATTGTGTATGATGATTTATGGATTAAGTAGAATGTTATGACCAGGTTATATATATATGGATATTATGTATGCTAGTGTAGCTGGATTATTGTATGAATTTTCAGGTTAAGACTGACATGGGGCTCGGTGTCCCATGTGCCGGTCACGATCCGAACTGGGTCGTGACAAGAAGCAAGGAAGAAGAAAGCGAGGGTGTCCGGAGGGGAAGGCGTTTGTAAGGAGTAAAAATGGGCCCTCTAGCCCAATTAGGTAAATTTCAATTAAGTGATAGAAATTACTATAAATAGGTATAGTGATGAGGTAATTGATATGCAAGAAATTAGATGATTGGATCTTTTCCCCTTTTGGAATTCCACTCTTGGAATTATTCTCTCTCAATTCTCCCTGATTTGATTAATTCTTTCCTAATTCATTTTCTTAGTTCTTACAATGGTGCTTTCATTGACCACCATTGCTAATTTTTATGGTGGTTTGCCGAACTCCATTAAAGAGCAATCAGGTTCTGTAAGTGATTACTATGACAAATTTTCTGCTTATGCAACTAGTGTTCATGTGCATGATAGTGAAATATTAATTCCTTGCATTATCAATGGATTGAAAATCCATATTCATAGAGCAGTTTTTGGAAAAAAAAATTCCATTCTCTCCTAAATGTTTGGCTAAGTGCCAGGATCTGTGAAATTGATTTTGAAGAGAAGGAGCAACGAGATAAACAAACTGCAACAGATTCGGAAGCAAATTATGAAAAAACTGAATATCAAGAATCAAATTCATCAACAACAAATTCAGATCAAGCAAAATTACAAAATACAGCTCCAGAAATTACAACTTCAAGAATTCAACAATATTATTCAACACCTCAACATCAGTTTTCATCATCATCAGTTTTGAATCTAAAATTCACAACATCATCAATTCAACAATCAGATCCAACGAATATTCATTAGAAATTGGAGAATACAGAAATTCCAGAATTAGAAGCAACATCAATCGATCTACCACCAATCGATTTATCATCGTCGATCTAAAACCCAGAAAATACACCATTAAATATTCAACAGAATGCACAAACAGATGCACACATCAACAAAGAAGAAATAAATCAGAAAGAAGATGAAGAAGATGATGGAGATCCAACAGCACATATTGCATCAGCAACAATAATTCAATTTCGAATCCAAAGAGTTCCATCAACCAAAGGTTTAGATACAAACTCAATTTCAAATCCAAATTCAGAATTCACAAACACAACACCACCTATAGATGTTAGCAGCAGAGTGGTACCGCCATGGATGACCAAATCTACTACCATCGAACGTGCCAGAGCTGATGAAGATGATCGCGCGGTGGGCGGAGCGCCACCATCGACTTCAAAGCCAGCATCAGCGACAATTCCGGGCGGCAATGATTTAGAGAACAGCAAGGGCCGACGAGGCTGGAGTGGCGCCGAAGTCGGCGCCTCCGCAAAGGGAGAGGGGGAAGCGTCTGGAGCTCCGAGATGCGTGACAACGCGTGGCGGATGGTTGCATCGCCTCAGGACTTATTCGACTAGACCTCTCTTTCGAGTCTCCCCACTTGTGGCCCAACCACCGGATCTCATGGCAGCTACTTTTCCTTGGGATCGCGAATCAGGGATTTGTAACACCCTACTAGATAGCCCTTAATGCTTAAGACATTTTAGGCCATTTCATAAGGGTTACTTCCTGTTATCATAAATATTTTTATATTTGAAATACATATACACGGAAAATACGTGGGAAAAATTTTCGTAATTCTTTTGCGGAATATAAAATAAGGGCCTTGCGAAATAATACAACGTATATAAACGTGGAATCAAATATCCTGAATAATACCTCAATAAAATTGAATAAACCATGTAATCTCCCAAAAACATACATCAAAACAATAATAATAATAGTGTTATCTCATGAGCCTAAAACAGTGACTCACAAGACTCCACAAAATACAATCCATAAATAATAATATTTGCCGGCTAACAAAGGTCCGGTCTCGGAAACTTAAACATAGAAAATAATCATAAATCCATAGAGAAACAACTCAATTGTCCATAACTAATAAACAAATACGGAAGCTAAACTAAGGTTGCGCGGGCTCCAAGCTCGCTCCATCGTCCTGCTGATACTCATTGTCTAAAAGGGGTGAAATAGCATGGGTGAGTACTTGTAAGTAACTCAGTAGGGGAGTCGTACCGGGTTTATTTAATAAATAAGTGAGCATGAATGAATTCAATTCAATTATAAGTTTCAAAATAATATTTTTCCCGGTACGACTACCTATGTGCATCTTGTTCCTTTTTAATTAACAGTTATACATAAACATAAATGATCATCAATGTGTGGTGTGATAAGTGCTTAACCATCATATAAGTATATAAAGAAATATAACATTCTTTGTCTGTAACGTATATCTTATATTAATTACTTTAATTATCTTGAGTCTTTTAAGCATACTTAGTATGCCTGTGGATCTGTTTCATTAAAGCACGCCCTTTTGGTGCCTGTGGATCAATTACATTGTTTTGGCCTGACCACCCTCCTGTAACCTCCGCATCGCCTACCCTAGGTATGAGCTCATCCTATACATATGGGTAGAGGGGGTAATTCACCTTCCGCTAGTGAGTTGTTACAACCGAGGTTGCCAGCCCCCTGTAACGTTCATCACGAATGGAGAGGCTACACTGTGTGTTTTAACTTTCTTTTCACTTTGCACATTAATCTCTTTACATAACATGTACTTATCCATCATATACAGCATATAATCATTTCAAACAGCATATATAATCACATATAATCTATGGAATATTCATACATATCATTCATACAAGTTGTAGAACACATTAGGGTGCATAAAGGGGTCAAAATAGTTCATTTTCGCACAAACAGCAGTGCTGTAATCGATTACCACCCCGCGGTAATCGATTACTGTAATCGATTACAGGACCCCTGTAATCGATTAACAGAGAGCACGCGTTTTTGACGATTGGAAATTCACTTGCTGTAATCGATTACGAACTCGTGGTAATCGATTACAGCGTCGTAAAACACGATTCTAGAGTTCCAAAACACGATTTTCCATAGCCAATGGCCAAAATAATAACCTAGAATCGTTCCAATCATTAGAAAACATAGCCATACGAAAATCATTCATAAAAATACAATTTAAACACTTTTTAATCGGTGAAAACACTTTTAATTTCAAAACCAATCGGTACAATTTACCCCTTTCATGAACCCTAATGGGAAAAATAACAAGAACATCAATTTCATCAAAAATCATTATCATCATGCATGAAATTCAACATTTAGAATGTCTAAACCCCTACCTCTTAGAAGACAATCGTAAAACTTTGACGACAACACTCTAGCCCGACGTTTCCCGTGAATCCTCTTCTTTCCCTAAACCCACGAACGGTTCGGTGACAAAGGTGACACTTGATGGGCAAAAGAAACTGGTGGTTTTGTGTATTTTGGTGTGAGGATTTATAATATGTGGTCGGTTTCTTGATCGGGTTAGAATTGTTGGGTGTTTCTTGGTGTGGAAGGGTTATGGCTTTGTGTATTCTTGAGAGAGAAACCTATGGAGGCTCCAAGATGGAGAGAGAGGGTTTTCTGATGGAATGATAGTGGTATTAGGGTTTACTCACGTGGTGGCTAGGTTAAACATGCTCTGGAGTCACCGTGGGCCCGAACGTCACTTAGACGCGCTGAAAAACGCGTTCTGCGCACATGGTAATCGATTACATCGATTTTGTAATCGATTACACATAGCGAAAACAGTTGTAATCGATTACTGGGCTGTGAAAAAGCTTCAAAACACTTCTAAACGTCCCGACTCGTACCTTAACATCCGTATATCCTTTTTAACTTTTAAACATCATAAAATCACATACTTGGGCACATAAAACACATAGCATACAATACTTTAAGCTAGGAGAAACTTATCCACTCAAATCCAATTAAGTCCCAACTAAGGTCCTTTACCCTTAATTTCTCTTAATTAGGACTTAATTAAAGATCGGGGTGTTACATTTCTCCCCCCTAAAAAGAATTTCGTCCCCGAAATTAATACCTGTAAACATAAGCGGAAATTGACGACGCATCTCGTCCTCCAGCTCCCAAGTGAAGTCGCCCAGCCGACCTCCGCCCCAGGCCACCTTGACCAAAGGCACATCCTTCCGTCTTAACCTTTTTACGCTGCGGTCAACGATGCTCATAGGGGGTAACTCAAAACTCAAATCATCCCTTAGTTGTACACTTTCCGGCTCAAGAACATGACTAGGATCAGACACATACTTTCTCAATTGAGACACATGAAAGACGTTATGCAAGTTTGAGAGGGTGGGAGGTAAGGCCACTCGGTAGGCGACTGGCCCGACACGACTCAGGATCTCAAAGGGACCAAGGTACCTAGGGCTAAGCTTTCTAACCTTCAGGGCTCGTCCTATACCTGTCGTGGGGGTAACCCGCAAAAAGACGTGCTCGCCTACTGAGAACTCTAAGGGTCGTCTCCTCTGGTCAGCATAGCTCTTCTAGCGGCTTTGGTCCGCAAGCAACCTCTCCCTAATCATCCTTACCTGCTCCGAGGTCTCTCTCACCAGCTCAGGTCCTAATACACTTGCCTCTCCCGGGTCATGCCAACACAAGGGTGATCTACACTTCCGTCCATACAAAGCCTCGAAAGGCGCCATCCCTATGCTTGCCTGGTAGCTGTTGTTATAGGAGAACTCTATCAAGGGCAACAACTTGTCCCAACTCCCCTGTCCGTCCAATATACACGCCCTCAACATGTCCTCCAGGGTCTGGATAGTCCTCTCCGACTGACCATCCGTCTGCGGATGATATGCCGTACTCATGCTCAACTCCGAGCTGAGCGCTTTCTGGAAAGCTCCCCAGAAGCGAGACGCGAACCTCGGGTCACGATCCGAGACTATCGTCTTCGGCACACCATGCAACTTCACAACCTCCCGGATATAGATCTCAGCTAGCTTCTCCAAGGGGTAGGTCATCCTGATCGCCTGAAAGTGAACCGACTTGGTCAGTCGATCAACGATAACCCACACAGCGTCGTGTCCCGCCTGAGTCCTCGGCAGCCCGGACACAAAGTCCATAGATATGCTCTCCCACTTCCACTCAGGTACACTCAGCGGCTGAAGAAGTCCCGGCATCATCCTGTGCTCCGCCTTCACCTTTTGGCAGACTAAACATCTGCTGACCCACTCCACTACATCCCTCTTAAGTCCCTGCCACCAGAACATCTTCCTCAGGTCCTGGTACATCTTGTCCATCCCCGGATGAATGGTGAAATGGCTCTTATGAGCCTCCTTCAGAATCGCTCTTTGAAGGTCACCACTCACAGGAACGCAGACACGCCCCTCAAACCTCCACAAACCATCTCCGTCCAACCGAAATCCCTGCATCCTCCCTTCACTAACAGCCTTCAGCACCTTCCCGAACTCTTCATCCTCCTGCTGCGCTTTAGCTATATCCCTCAGGAAAACACTCGACACCTGAAGCTGACTCACTCTCACACTGGTGGGGGTAAGGGTAACTCCTAGGTCAAGGTCTCTAAACTGCTCTATCAGCTGCGCCTCCCTAACCATCATGTGGGCCACGCTCACCGTCTTGCGACTCAACGCATCAGCTACCACATTCGCCTTCCCTGGGTGGTAGTTCAACTCAAAATCGTAGTCCTTCAGGAACTCCACCCAGCGCCTCTGCCTCATGTTCAGCTCCTTCTGATCAAACAGGTACCTAAGACTCTTATGATCAGAAAACACCTCAAACCTGACTCCATAAAGATAGTGCCTCCACATCTTTAAAGCAAACACTACCGCCGCAAGCTCCAAGTCGTGGGTAGGGTAATTAAGCTCGTGTGGCTTCAACTGTCGTGAAGCATATGCCACAACGTTGCGATGCTGCATTTGCACGCAACCCAGCCCCTTTCCTGAAGCGTCACAGTAAACCTCGAAAGGTTCACCGGGGTCCGGTAACGTAAGCACTGGAGTCGAGGTCAACCTCCTCTTCAACTCCGTGAAGCTACTCACGCACTCATCCGACCATACGAAAGCAGCGTTCTTCCTAGTAAGCTTCGTCAAGGGTAACGCTATCTGGGAGAAGTTCGAAATGAACCTACGGTAATATCCGGCTAGTCCGAGAAAACTCCGAATCTCCGTCACCGTAGTGGGTCGCTCCTAGCTCATCACAGCCTCTATCTTACTAGGGTCCACGGAGATGCCTCCCTTCGACACCACGTGCCCCAGAAACTTCACTTCCTCCATCCAAAACTCACACTTAGACAGCTTGGCGAACAACTTCTTCTCCTTCAGCACCTCCAACACTACTTTCAAGTGACTCTCATGCTCCTCATGCGTCTTTGAATAGATAAGAATGTCGTCGATGAAGACAACAACGAATCTATCCAAATAGGGTCTAAAGATCCTGTTCATGTAATCCATGAACACCGCCGGAGCATTGGTCAGTCCAAAGGACATAACCGTGAACTCGTAGTGACCATAACGAGTCCTGAAAGCCGTCTTCGGGATATCCTCATCTTTTACTCGAATCTGATGGTACCCTGACCTCAAGTCTATCTTCGAAAACACCTGGGCACCTCTCAGCTGGTCCATCAAATCATCAATCCTCGGTAGTGGGTACTTGTTCTTGATGGTCACCTTGTTCAGCTGCCTGTAGTCAATACATAGCCTCATACTTCCATCCTTCTTCTTCACAAACAGAACCGGCGCTCCCATGGTGATACACTAGGTCTAACGAACCGTTTCTCCAACAGCTCCTCCAACTGTGTCTTAAGCTCCGCCAACTCTCCGGGTGCCATCCTATAAGGTGCTATGGTATGGGTCCGGTCCCGGGCATCAGGTCTATAGAAAACTCTACCTCTCTGGTTGGGGGAAACTCGGGTATATCCTCAGGGAAAACCTCCGGGTAGTCTCTCACTATGTGTAACTCACTCAACACCTGACCTTCTCTATCTCACTAGCGGCGAGGAAAACGTAAGCATTGCTCATAACCCCACAACAGTTCAACCTAATAGCACTAACATATAGGTCTACAGGGGTGACACATGCAGAAGGAATAGAAGGAAAGATCACAGACTTTGCATGGCAATCAAGCAGGACTCGATTGGCGGACAACCAATCCATGCCTAAGATAATGCCTAGACCTGTCATGGGCAAGCAGATGAGATCAAATGTAAATGCCCTATCATCTATATGGAACTTACACTTTATGCAAACTAAGCATGTCCTAATGGGTGCAGCAGTAGGGGTGGATACTAACAAATCAAAAGGTAGTTCTGACATATGCAAACCTAGGCTCCTAGCATGATCATGTGAAATGAATGAATGTGTGGCACCGGAATCATACAGTACAACTAAGGACTTGCCATAAATCATACACGTACCCCTAATGAGATCGTCGGACCGCTCTGCGCCCTCCGCTGTAACCGTGAATACCCTGCCTTGGTGTTGTGGCCTAAGAAAGGAAGAAGGTTGTGAACCTGTAACTCTGTAGTCTCTGGAGATGTGACCCGGTTGGCCACAACGATAGCAGACACCCTGCCCGACCGACAAACCCAGAGTGAAGTTTGCCGCATATGGCACATGGAGGTCGCGGTGCTGCTATCGCCGGACGCGGCTGGCTGCTGCTGCTGCTGTGTGGGCGTGACTGAGTCTGTGGCCTGCGAGGCTGGCCATACGGCTGAGAGCGTGCAGGGGCGGGCGTTAGTCCTGCTGAGGGGCCGCACCCCTTCTCTGAGCATCGACCCTCTGCGGAGCCACTGGACGGCTCGTCTCCTCCACAATCCTGCAGGTGTCTACCATCTCCCGATAGTCTCTGATCTTCATATGCTTAACCATCCTCTTGATGTCTTGGTTAAGCCCAGCACAGAATTTCATACACTTCCAGCTCTCCTTTAAGTTCTCCTGGTAGATCTTAGAAAACCGTATGAGCTCCTCAAACTTAGCAATATACTCTGGAATGGTCATAGAGCCCTGGCGGAGATCAAGGAACTCCATCTCCTTGTCCTGGCGAACTGTCTCTGGTAAGTATTTCTCATAGAACATGTCCTTGAACATGTCCCATGTGATAGCTACACCCGCCGCATCACAAGCGCGACGAGCGTCGTTCCACCAAGAACGCGCCTCCATCTGTAGCATGAAAGTAGCCAGCTGCGTTTTCTGGACCTCTGTGCACTGAACCACCGTAAAGATATCCTCTATACCTCTCAGCCAATCCTCGGCTTCATAAGGGTTAACAGTGCCGAGAAAAGGAGAGGGATTAGCCCTCTTGAAGTCAGCAAAATAGGAACTGCCGTTACCCGCAGGTGGTGCTGCAGGTGGAGTGGTGTGCTGTTGTGTCATATGGTCCACCATCCTGTTCATGGCCCTTGCCATCTCCATGAACGCCTCCGCAGAAACCCCGCTTCCTTGCCCGTTTTCCTCATGAGTGTCGCCATCGTCCCTAGTGCGTCTTTTCTGTGGTGCCATATTCCTGTGCACACAAAACAAGAAATATTGAGTTGATCAGGCTCCATATTACAGTTGTGTATGCATAGTTACTATGACAGTAAAACAGACCAATCATGCACCCCAGACTAACTAAAACACATAAGAGGCATACGCATGATATAACTAACGTGCATGCAACATTAGCATAACAGGTCCATTACCCCAAGCCCTGTAGGATAGACCGACTCTGATACCAAAATGTAACACCCTACTAGATAGCCCTTAATGCTTAAGACATTTTAGGCCATTTCATAAGGGTTACTTCCTGTTATCATAAATATTTTTATATTCAAAATACATATACGCGGAAAATACGAGGGAGAAATTTTCGTAAATCGTTTGCGGAATATAAAATAAGGGCCTTGCGAAATAATACAACGTATATAAACGTGGAAACAATTATCCTGAATAATACCTCAATAAAATTGAATAAACCATGTAATCTCCCAAAACATACATCAAAACAATAATAATAATAGTGTTATCTCATGAGCCTAAAACAGTGACTCACAAGACTCCACAAAATACAATCCATAAATAATAATATTTGCCGGCTAACAAAGGTCCGGTCTCAGAAACTTAAACATAGAAAATAATCATAAATCCATAGAGAAACAACTCAATTGTCCATATCTAATAAACAAATGCGGAAGCTAAAACTAAGGTTGCGCGGGCTCCAAGCTCGCTCTGTCGTCCTGCTGGTACTCATTGTCTAAAAGGGGTGAAATAACATGGGGTGAGTACTTGAAAGTAACTCAGTAGGGGAGCCGTACCGGGTTTATTTAATAAATACGTGAGCATGAATAAATTCAATTCAGTTATAAGTTCCAAAATAATATTTTCCCGGTACTACTACCTATGTGCGTCTTGTTCCTTTTTAATTAACAGTTATACATAACATAAATGATCATCAATGTGTGGTGTGATAAGTGCTTGACCATCATATAATTATATAAGGAAATATAACATTCTTTGTCTATAACTTATATCTCATATTCATTACTTAAATTATCTTGAGTCTTTTAAGCATACTTAGTATGTCTGTGGATCCGTTTCATTAAAGCACGCCCTTTTGGTGCCTGTGGATCATTTACATTGTTTTGGCATGACCACCCTCCTGTAACCTCCGCATCACCGACCCTAGGTATGAGCTCATCATATACTATTGGGTAGAGGGGGTAATTTCACCTTCCGCTAATGAGTCGTTAAAACCGAGGTTGCCAGCCCCCTGTAACGTTCATCAAGAACGGAAAGGCTACTCTGTGTGTTTTTAACTTTCTTTTCACTTTGCACATTAATCTCTTCATATAACATGTACTCATTCATCAGATACATCATATAATTCATTCAAACAGCATATATAATCACATATATTCCATAGGGCATTCATACATATCATTCATACAAGTCGTAGAACACATTAGGGTGCATAAAGGGTTAAAACAGTTCATTTTCGCACAAACAGCAGTGCTGTAATCGATTACAGGACCCCTGTAATCGATTAACAGAGAGCACGCGTTTCTTGCGATTGGAAATTCACTTGCTGTAATCGATTACGAACTCGTGGTAATCGATTACAGCGTCGTAAAACACGATTCTAGAGTTCCAAAACACGATTTTCCATAGCCAATGGCCAAAATAATAACCTAGAATCGTTCCAATCATTAGAAAACAAAGCCATACGAAAACCAATCATAAAAATACAATTTAAACACTTTTTAATCGGTGAAAACATGTTCAATTTCAAAACTAATCGGTACCATTTACCCCTTTCATGAATCCTAATGGGAAAAACAACGAGAACATCAATTCCATCAAAATCATTATCATCATGCATGAAATTTAACATTTACAATGCCTAAACCCCTACCTCTTAGAAGACAACCGTAAAGCTTTGATGACAACACTCTAGCCCGATGTTTCCCGTGAGTCCTCTTTTTCTCTCTAAACCCACGAATGGTCCGGTGACAACGGTGACACTTGATGAAGGAAATAAACCGGTGGTTATGTGTATTTCGGTGTGAGGATCAAGAATATGTGGTCGGTTTCTCGATCGGGTGAGAATTGGTGGGTGTTTCTTGGTAATGAAGGGTTTTGGCTTTGTGTATTCTTGAGAGAGAAACCTATGGAGGCTCAAAGATGATGAGAGAGGGTTTTCTGATGGAATGATAGTGGTATTAGGGTTTAGTCACGTGGTGGCTAGGTTAAACATACTCTTGAGTCACTGTGGGGTCCGAACGTCACTTAAACGCGCTGAAAAATGCGTTCTGCGCACATGGTAATCGATTACATCGATTTTGTAATCGATTACACATGGCGAAAACAGCTGTAATCGATTAACACGGGATGGTAATCGATTACTGGGCTGTGAAAAAGCTTCAAAACACTTCTAAACGTCCTGACTCGTACCTTAACATCCGTATATCCTTTTTAACTTTTAAACATCATAAAATCACATACTTGGGCACATAAAACACATAGCATACAATACTTTAAGCTAGGAGAAACTTATCCACTCAAATCCAATTAAGTCCCAACTAAGGTCCTTTACCCTTAATTTCTCTTAATTAGGACTTAATTAAAGATCGGGGTGTTACATCGTCTATCATCGTTGTTGATGTTTCTGGTTCTAGGGTTTAGTTCCTCTATGTTAATATATCCTATCGCTCTTTCACGGAACTCGGCCATTGATCAATTGCCGAATTAAATCAAATTAAAACTAGATAACTTGTAGACAAGTGGAAAACCTAGGTCATTTTCCCATGGAATTCAATAAGTGAAAAGTGATTATGCAAAGATGAATTAGGTTTGGGGATTTTGAACATGTAATGAAAGCAAATCAGAAAATTCAATTAGGACTTTTATCAAACATGTAGAATGCTAACTCAAGGAATTTGAATTGCAAAATCTATATCATTGATTCATTATCCTTTCAATGATCCTTTCAAGAATTACAATTGAATTATAAATCTGATTTCAAACCTAAAATCAAATTTAATTTCATATGAAAATCTTCATACATTCATCTTAATACACTTGAATTAAATCTGAAATCTCAAAACCTAACTCAAGATATCAAGATTGAAGCTCTATAATTCAATTTCCTAAATCAGAAATCTCTAAATCTAAGTATTCTCTCAACTTAAAAATATTAATCAATAATTCAGAAATCACTAGAATTATGAATCAATTGGATTCATAATTCAAGAATTAGAAAATCTTCATAATCCTTGAATCATGAATCAAGAAGAGGTGAGATGACAGAATTTGAAATTCTTGAATGAATCATGAAAGAAATACCTCAAAATCACATTGCAAATCTCAATATCTTTTACAATCCTCCATCCTCAAGATAGCTATGAGCTTAGTTCTCCATGATCATGGAGAACTCAGCAACTAAGGAGAAGGGAGAAGAGAAAAACTTAGAGGGAAAAACTAGAGAGAATTCTAATTCTAAAATCTGAAATGTAAAAAAATGAATTAAAGTTGTTCCCTCCACTTCTGAGCTAGGCTATTTATAGACATAAAAGTAAGGTAAAATGTCTAAAAAGCCCATGGAATAAACAAATACAACACATAAGGCAAGGGTAGAATGAAACTTGCACAAAATTGTGACACTTAAGGCAACACAGCAAAACTAAGTTTCTGCCCGAAATCTGGCAGACAATTTCTGAAGCCTCTAATGGATCCTTTTGCTCTCGAGACCTGAAGCAAATTTGTGGCTCTATGTCTCCGCTTTCCATAGCCACCAAGATCATCCAATTCCAGTAAGTATAGCTCGAGATATAGCAAAAACACTGAGTGCTGCTCCAGATTGTTGTCACAATTGCTGCATCAATTTTGAGTCAACTTTTGAGCTTCTTATAGAATTCAATTGGTTTTGAGATCTGAAGTTGAAATGAAGCCTTGTGTCTTAGCTTTAAAATGCAACTGAAATGAAGTTATTTCAACATCTGTAGCTCCAGTTATAGCTTCTGCAACACTGGCTGCTTAGGATTTCTGTTCCAGAATTCTGAAGCAAGCTTGACTCAACTTGAAGTTCCAATTTGGAATCCTTATGGTCTGAATCAGCTTTTGAGTTTTTCATCAAACTTGTAGACCTGTGTCTAAGCTTTCTAACAAGACAAAGAACACAAAATTCCAATTTCTAGAAATCAAGTTATAGGCAAATTACAGAATAGTGTCACAAAGCGCAAAATGCTGAGAAAATGCACAAAGTTCCAATCAAGTACCAAGTGCCTAATATGATGCAAAAGTGGTTCATTAATCTCAAAAGTGGTCAAATTACATGCATATAAGAGGGAAATAACCAATACAAATAATGTTATATCAAATTCCCCCACACTTAGCCCTTGCATGTCCCCATGCAAGACTAAGAATCAAAAGTTAACCACCTAATGAGAAATAGGGAAATCAAGAGGTGCTACTTGAATTCCAATAAATGATCCAAAAATGTTTTGGCTCAAGACCAAGAAAGAAATTTGAAGTGGTAAGAGTTTCCAACAACCAAGCATTCCAATATCAAGGGGGTACAATACACAAGCAAAGCAAAATCCCTTAAAATGCATAGATGAAATGTATGGACCTCAATGGGTGTGTGTGTGCTCTCAGCTCACTATTATAGTGGACTTGTCTTCCTCTCAACTCTCTTGTTAGACTAAGCATTCAACGTAGGTTTGCCAAACCTCTAAATCTCCACTACTATCATTCAATGCACCCAAGAATCAAGAGGTCTTTGTTTTGGTTGTAATGAGGCCAAGGTGAGGGTGTGGAATGTATGGATAAGTGAGCTAAAGACCTAAGGAAATAAGACTAGCATTGGTTAGCATGAGTCACAATTAGACACAAGGGGGAATTCCACCAAAACACAATGCAAGACTTGAATTTCACTTTTTTGTAACCAAGCACACAAAAGCACAAGAGCTTTGCTCACTTTTTTTTTTCTTTTTACATTTCACACTTAAAACACTAGGTCTTTGACCTTGAATTTCTTTTCTCTTTTTTTTTAACTTTGCTTTTGCTTTTGTGTGCTTTTATTTCTTTATTTCCTTTTTTTTTTCATATACAACAATCCACAATCCACACAAAAAACCGCAAATACAATGCAACAAAGACACATAGTACAATCTACAACCAAGGTGTCCTTCCCCCACACTTAGAAGTTTGCCTTCCATGGCAAACCCCCACACTTAGACTCAAGCATGCAAGATGATAAAACCAATGCTACTCCACTTTCCAAAGGTAGGGTGTAAAATGGTTTTTCACTTTTTTGGCTTATGATGAGCTAAGATGAAAGAATAGGATATATGACTCAAAGGGGCTTGCAAGGGCAATGTATAGGGTAGGCAATATGGCCGTGGACTCAAGAAGAAAAGTGCCTCCATCACACTCAAGAATGCATATGAAAAATGTAACCTCAATAAAGAGGCAAGGCAAACCCTAGAATGACAAAGTCCACAAGAGATGCACACAACAAGAATGGAATGGCATGTAATGTGGCCACCCAATGTAAGGCCCAAAACTCACAAGGTGAATGTCCAAAGACAAATCATCTATACACAATAAGATCAATCACCAAGCAAGTATCAAGAAGAACAAAGTGAAATGCAATCATGTCGGAACTCTAACCACCTAAGAAAATGATGCAAGTCTCAAGCACAACACTTCCAAATCAATCAAGAAAGACAAGTAACAACCTAAGCAAGCAACCTAACTAATAACTAGCATGAAATCTACAATGGAACAAACAACCTACTCAACTAACTAGCTAGTCATGCTTTATTCAATTGAAATGCAAAAACAAAAAGAAAAAGGGAAAATGGAAACTCCCTTATGGTGGCTTGTGCTTCAACTCATCTGGGAGCCTCCAGCTAAGTGTGTGGTCCAATCCTCCACCGGGCTCCCACACTAAACGAACAAATCCAGCCGGAAAGAACAGATCCTTGCTTTGAGGCTCTTGTGTCTCAATCCTAATAAAATCCTCAGCATGGTCTGCAACAAATGGAGAGACAATAGGGATGCAATGCAAAATTCAAGGTGAGACTATAAAATCAAACACAGGAAAATATGGAGAATCTATCCTAGAAAAATCTACAGAACTATGAACAAAAGAAAAAGATGGCAAGTTAGGGGAAACTGTATCAATGACAACAGAATCAGAAGCAATCACAGGTTCTACAGTCACAAATTCCACATTGCTAGGAACGTCAGAATGTGCAAGTGCAGGTGTATCTGAAGACAAATCATGCACATGTAGACATGCAGCAATCTCAGCACATGCAGCACAAATGCTCAACCCATCACAATCCTTGCAAACGAATTCTGCATCAATGTTAGAGAAACTTGGAAACTTAATCATCTAATCTTCTTGCAAATCAGTCAATGCAGAATCTCCAGTATGTGTGTCAGCACCTGTAACAAGAGACACAAGAGGGGAATCTGCTGCAAGAGAAACATCAGTAGCTACTGCTGATTCAGAAAGTGAACCAGCATCATGAGGTAAAACAACAGGTATATCATGCACAAAAGAATCAGAATGCATCTCAGAATCAGTAATAACAGAATGCATGGAAGGATGCATATGAGAATGAGAAATCTCAGAATGCATATCAGAATGGGAAATCTCATAATGCATGTCAGAATGTATATCAAAATGAGAATGCATATCAGAGTGAGAATGCATATCAGAATGAGAAACATCAGACTCAATATCAGCAGAATTAAGATATTCATCCTCAGTATATACCTCATCCAGCAATGTATGCATGACATCTATGTCTGATCCTTGAGCTTTCAACTCTCCAACTGTTGTAGCTATCTGCTCAATATGTGTTTGCAAACTCTGGATACTTGCATCTGTTCTTTGCTGCATACTCTGGATAGTCGCATCTGTTCTTTGCTGCAATTGAATGCTACTAGTTGCCATTTGCTTCACTAGATCCGCCAAAGATGGCTCAGATGGGTGAACAATTTCCTAGCTGGTGGATGATCCGAAATAATAATTCAGATTTGGATGATCGCTCCAACCAGGATTGTATGCTTGATTGTATGGAGTGTAATTCTGCTGCTGCTGGAAAGGCCAACCAGGGAACACACCAGCCACTAACTCACTCTCTTGAAATGTGAGGCACTGATCTGTGGAATGATCAACCATGGAGCAAATTCCACAAATAGTGGATGTGACATGTTGCTGTGACTGTGTGCTTACAAAATCTAGCTGTCTCACCAAGCTAGTCAACTCATCAATGATATGCTTCATCCTTTGCCTAAACCTGCAGCAAAATTCTACTTACAAGAAACAACACTAGAACAAGGGCTAGAGTTAGCACCAAATGATAGCAATCTCCTCCTAGTAATCATGCATGATGCTATAATAAATGCTAGACAAAAAAAAATGACTTACACAACAAGAAACACACAATCTAACATAAAATGCTAAAAATAAATGCATCTCAGCAATTTTGCAGATTCTGCCCAAGACATTGCAGCATGATTTTGAGCTCCTTAATGACCTCAAATGATTTCGAGCTTTGAAGATGAAATGTAGCCTTATGTCTTATCTTTCCAATGCCACTGAAATCAGGAGAATCTGACCTTTGTAGCTAAAATTATGACCTCTGCAACACTACCTGGTCAGGAATTGCTGCTGCAGAATTTTGCAGCAAAGATGACCCGACTTTATGCTAAATTCTGAAGTCCTTAAGCTCTGAATCAGGTTTCGTGCTCTGCATGAAAGTTGTAGACCTGCATCTTAGCTTTCCAACAAGACAAAGAACACAAAATTCCAATGTCTAGAACTCCAGATATCAGCTAATTACAACACAATGTCAGGAACTACAAAATGCTGGAAAATGCAATTGCAAGAGCAATTGCTCAATCTTTGCAATTTATGCCAATTTTTAAAATCAAAATAACAAAAAACCAAAATCAAAATATATCTACAAGATGAACACATTCACAAGCATAATCACTTAGCACATTTGAATTCCCCGGCAACGGCGCCAAAATTTGATCAATTGCCGAATTGAATCAAATTAAAACTAGATAACTTGTAGACAAGTGGAAAACCTAGGTCATTTTCCCAAGGAATTCAATAAGTGAAAAGTGATTATGCAAATATGAATTAGGTTTGGGGATTTTGAACATGTAATGAAAGCAAATCAGATAATTCAATTAGGACTTTTATCAAACATGTAGAATGCTGACTCAAGGAATTTGAATTGCAAAATCTATATCATTGATTCATTATCCTTTCAATGATCCTTTCAAGAATTACAATTGCATTATAAATCTGATTTCAAACCTAAAATCAAATTTAATTTCATATGAAAATCTTCATACATTCATCTTAATACACTTGAATTAAATCTGAAATCTCAAAACCTAACTCAAGATATTAAGATTGAAGCTCTAATGGATCCTTTTGCTCTCGAGTCCTGAAGCAAAGTTTTGGCTATATGTCTCAGCTTTCCATAGCCACCAAGATCATCCAATTCCAGTAAGTATAGCTCGAGATATAGCAAAAACACTGAGTGCTGCTCTAGATTGCTGTCACAATTGCTGCATCAATTTTGAGTCAACGTTTGAGCTTCTTATAGATTTCAATTGGTTTTGAGATCTGAAGATGAAATGAAGCCTTGTGTCTTAGCTTTACAATGCAACTGAAATGAAGTGATTTCAACATTTGTAGCTCCAGTTATAGCTTCTGCAACACTGGCTGCTCAGGATTGCTGTTCCAGAATTCTGCAGCAAGCTTGACTCAACTTGAAGCTCCAATTTGGAATCCTTATGGTCTGAATCAGCTTTTGGGTTCTTCATCAAACTTGTAGACCTGTGTCTACGCTTTCTAACAAGACAAAGAACACAAAATTCCAATTTCTAGAACTCAAGTTATAGGCAAATTACATAATAGTGTCATAAAGCGCAAAATGCTGAGAAAATGCACAAAGTTCCAATCAAGTACCAAATGCCTAATATGATGCAAAAGTGGTTCATTAATATCAAAAGTGGTCAAATTACATGCATACAAGAGGGAAATAACCAATACAAATAAATATCAGCCATCGTTTTAGGTCGGTGGATGGCTAAGCTGTCAGCAAATGGTCTAGGCTGTAGGCCTAGCTTCACGGAATGTAGCTCCACAACATGCTCTAAGTCAGGTACCTGCATAGCCTCGGCATTAAAGCGTGTCAGATAGTTACGCAATGATTCATTCGTACCTTGGCGGATATGTAACATCCTAATTTATTAACTATGCCATGAACATAATTAACAACTTGTAATGTTACAAACACCCAAAAACCCCATGTTTTTTTTTTTTTGAAATATAGGTACGTCATATATTTATAACCCGGTGAAAAAGGTAAACCGATATTTAGACTCAAAAGTCGTGACTAGTCAGATTTAATAGCACGAGTAGATATCTTGGATAAGCATCTAGGATTGAAACAGAGGATACCAAAGATACAATAGGGGCCCATACATCAATGGCCATAATATATATATATATATATATATATATATATATATATATATATATCAGTATTACAAATACTTAAGAGTTACAAGATCTCTGTTCAATAGATACAAGATAACATAATCAAAAGATGCTCAAAAGGATAATAACGATGATGGACAATAGAGACCTTGGCCCAGATTATACAACAAAAGGGGCTTCAAGGTTGAACAATTAAAATTGTCCTTACAAAAAGTGCAAAGCTCCTAATATAATAGATATCCACAAAAGGGGACAAGACATTGTCCATCAAGCTACACCGCTGGTCCTTCTGGTGGAATCCATCACGGTATCCGAGTCGGGGTCCTTCGTCTCTCGTTCCACGAGTTCCGCGTCCAGCTCTAGAGATGCCTCTGCGGCCTCGTCGTTCCCCGGGTTGGAATCTGGAATAGGCTCGTCAGACGAAGATCTGGGTACATCTCTTGGCGGTGTTGATGGTACGCGTGCCGAGACGGATGCCGAGACAAGGGTAAGACCTAGAATCGAGGCACAAGAAAGGAATAGAATAAGACATTGAAGTATTAGTGAGTTACTCAGAGCACACAGACCTACGTGCTCATGCAGCCAATTCTAGCCAGTCAAAGTAATACTTCACCTCGATACAAGCCTTTTCTTTTCCTTTTTTTTTTTTATTAAAACAATAGTGAAGTCCTTACTCTGACTAGTCACACATCTTACTGGTCCGTTTCTAAGGGAACCTAAGAGTCTCCCTAAGTTCTCGCATTTCTAGCAACCTACATAAGTATTAAGTGCATCTTGCGTTCAATAAGTCCCTTATAGGCCATACTATAAGTTCCTGGATCCACTCGTTACACTTAAGACTCCTTCGTCTTGTTGAACCAATGGTTTAGCTGTTCTCCACTTTATCATGTCTCGGGATCCACACCCGAATAAAATAATTTCTCAGGATCTACACCCGGATAAACGAGTCTCTCGGGCTCTACACCCGGATAAACGAGTCTCTCGGGATCTACACCCGGATAAATGAGTCTCTTGGGATCTACACCTGGAGTTTCCAAAAAGGACTAAGTGTCCATTGCGTGCTCTGAGTCCCGAATGAGGAGATCCTATCACCGGTTACCACTCCGTCCTCGCTTAAGCTGCGGGTCATCGATCCGGAGGCATCCGTGCTAGTCAATCAACCGTCACCCGGTCCCCTTGCCCACCATTTGGACTGGAACCACTATGTGGGACAGAATGCACCACCACCTATCCTCTCGGTGGCTGGATCTCGGCTGACCATAGGTTCAACTCCACGACTAGAATCATACAAGCGTTTATACATGCCACTATCACCCCACGTGATACCGTTGATGCATCCCATAGAAACTATATAAAACAGTTATGCATACCGCTATCACCCCACGTGATACCGTTCAAATCTACCTCTAGTTGCTTCGGATACTCTTCGGGAATTTCCTGGCATGTACTTCAGGGGTTACCCGGCATTCTCCACGAAACCAATCTATTCGCACAACCATGTCAATAAAACTTTATCTAGTTGTTTCCAGGGTACTCCTTGGTAGTTTCCTGGCATGTACTTCAGGAGTTACCCGGCATTCTCCACGAAACCAACGCATCATCATTCGTAGTCCATCACTTTTCTTAACAATATAAAGATGCCTAATTACATCATTATAGCAACCATCTCACTTTAGCGTTCAACTATTCACATGATCGATCTTTAAAACAAATTATTCAAACATACACAAACTTTGAAATCAATCACAATTCTGATTTCATATTCTCAATCTCTTCATCATTAACATATAACGTAATTATGTCACTTTCACATTTTCATGTCATACATTATCATCAAACATAGCATTATATGATTACACACAATACACATAGCTCAACATATCGTCATCATGGCATAATCCTTTCTTATCTCTAATTAACATAGTATAGTTCATCAACATAATCCCTTATATAACTCATCATCATCTCATTTTAACACATACATTTCATCATCGTAATTCATAGTAATACACTCATCAATTCATGTTACTAGATAGCACATCTCCTATCATATCATCTCATCATCAGTTCCTATTAGAAAATGCAATCACTATCATATTCTACTAAGACACGTCATCATTTCAATTGCATAACACTTACATAAAAGCATTTGAGTTCTCCAAATACAACATTCTTACTTTAAATTTAAAGCATTACATCTTACATCATACACATAACATAATTCTACAATCATTCTCATCAAATCTCACAAAGTTCGCCATCTAATTTGCATACATTCAAGTTCCCATGTCACACTTTAGCTCAACATCCTTTAACATAATCTTGTATATTTTTCCATTCCCTTTTTAAGAATCAAATAGCATTGCAACATACTCATTTTTATCATGTTAAAATAGCATATTAACCCCCTAATCATTATTGGAAAACTTGTACTTGAAATAGGATGAAAATACGTGGAATTTTACTTTTCTGGTGCAGGGTATCGATCCCCAGGGGTCTGGGATCGATCCTGCACTGAAATTGTCCCTCTCAGGTAAAATTTTGCCCAGGGGATCAATCCCCCCTTTAAAAATTGCAGAAAACACATTTTCTCAACATGGGGATCGATCCTCTCATAGTGGGGATCGATCCCCACTTGAAATTTTCCAAAACAACAACTTTTCAATAGGGGGATCGATCCTCCAGTGGCGGGGATCGATCCCCACAGCACAGATTCTGCAGAAAATGCAGAAATCGTGTTTTATCCCCATTTTCACCCCCAAAACTCATTTTCAATGATCCCAACCCATGAAATTCAACAATCAAACTTACATACACATAGTATAAACATCAGAACTCATCACTTCAATTAATTTACAAGAATCCCACACAATCACATACACATGCATGCACAAAATTCAACACCCAATCACTTAAACAAGCTTCGCACATTATCTTACTTCAACCATGGTTACATGCATCCCTCAACTCGAAAATTAGGGTTCTATCTCAGCAAGAATTTGAGGGAAGAAGCTCTGAAATGGTAGAAATTTAACAAGGATGAGAAGAGGGGTTGGTAACTCACTTGATTTCTATTGATTGATGATGGAGTGTTGGTGATTTTTTGTTGTTCTCCTCCCCTCTTGTGTGCTGGCCGTGAGCAACTCCTGAGGCAAGGATGAAAGAAGGCTTGTGTGGAAATGAAAATGAAAGAATGAGGGGTGGTGGGGTGCTGGCCGAGGGTTTATAGTACTTAGGGATGCTAATGTGTGTTATTTTTAGTGTTGTATGTGTTTAGGTGGTGAGTATGAGTATGTGTATGAGTGTGAGTAAGTATTTTTGAGTGGGATTAGATGGTGAGAGTATAAATCAATTTATTTTAGCTCTCAATAATGGTTTTTGGTTGTGTTAGGATCAAGCGCATGCTCTCTCTCACCTTACTCACTTACTCACTAAACTCTAAATACTTAAAGTGGAAAAGCATATGATCGTTATGAAAATCTCCTTAATATTATTGTGAGACTCTCAATAAGTCTAAAATAATTATATCACTACATTATTAATTTCACATCATTTATTTATTAAAAGAATTATTCAATAATTATACTAATGTGAAAATTAATAATAATAATTTAAAATCATAATTTTCCAATATTAGTGGGATTATTTTCTATTTACTTTCTAAACACCAATTTGGGACTTTCTAAATAAATATTAAGGTCTCATCAAATATTTTTATAACGATCATTGCCTTTCTCAGAGGTTCTATAGTTCGTGCAAAATAATAATATTAAGTCTGCCTCGCTCCATAAGCAAACCTAAATTATTATGCACTAACACCTGACACATATATAACATTTAATCACATAACACAAATACGTGCACTTACACACACACACATATATATATATATATATATATATATATACATATGTGTATATTCACTTAGGCATATTTACATTTAATGTGTCGAACATAAATATATTACTCTAAATATATATATATATATATATACTGGTTACCTTTGGTACAAAAGCATATATCCTTATTGGTATCCATACACTTAATATGTCATACTTAAATACCTTACTTTATATATATACATACAATACTTTGATTCATCATAAGTAAAGAAATTCATGTATATAAACTAGTTACTTTGGTGCATAAATATATATGTATACATATGCTCTTATATCTATACGTATTGTCACATAATAATTCATTCTTTATATTTCACACAAATTTTATCTCAAATAAACAACACAAAAACCATACTTGCCATCAAGTGAAGTAAAAACCAGCTACAATTAATATCATAACAATTCGAATGTAACAAATACATCATCCAATCACATGTAAATACGTCAACCATTTCAAGGGATTCACATCAATACTCAATGATAAACCGTATTTTCATGCTAATTTCTCCTCATAACTTGAGTAATTGTATGCTCTCAATTATGCTTAAATTGGTTTCTTACGCAACATTTGATTTGCATTACCGTTTCGAGTATTAGTACCGTATTGCGTATTAATTACTCTAATTGTTGCCACTGGTGCGTTTGATATGTTTTTGTTAGTGTTGTGGCTTCTCAGGAACAGGTAATCATAAAATATGTTGGAAATTGCGTCTGGAAACCAAGGAAAGCTGACTCACTGCCCACAGCAGCGTACCAATCGCCCAGGGGGAGAGCACATCGCCCCAGCAGTCATGCGCGCGTAACTTCCACGGCTGGACGCGCTTAATTTTGACCTACCGCCCAGGCGATGGTGACGACCGCCCAGGCGGTCGCGTGCGAGGAAACCTAGCGCATCAGCAGCCCAAGACAGCAGCAGTTGGGATTTTATAAATAACTCCTTTGTGCTTAGGTCTAGTATCTAGTTTTCAGCTCTCTGGTTCCTGTATGCACTCTGGTGCTGGCACTCTGACAATTTTAGGATTTACTATTCCAAAGCTTTCAGTTCTTCGTTCACCGTCTCTGTTTTGGGCACTCTTTACTTCCAGCTTTTACATACTGTTCTGAACACCCGTTTTAATTCATTGTCTTTACTCTTTCTTATTTCCAGTCATTGCTTTTACATTAAACCTTGTTTTTAGGGAGAGTTCACCTTGAATCTCTCCCTCGTTTTCCTTAATATAAAGTTTTTATTCAGCAATCTCTTTACTTCCTGAGTTCATTTCAATTCAAGTCTTTAATCCTGTTTTCTTTGCATTCGAGCCACTTTCAATTTATGCCAATTTACTTATTTTGCAATTGCACTTAATTTCTTTATTCCAATCGTCTTTACTTTTCCCAATTTAATTTCCTTGCACAACAAAACCAAAACCCCCCTTTTTATTTATTGCTAAGTTTGAATCAACGATTGCCAGACAGATTCCTTGAGAGACGACCTGAGTCAGTCTTACTACTTGCTACCAAGCTTGTATTGAGATTAATTCAGCAACAAAACCCTTTTTCAAAACCCTTTTCTAAATTGCTCCAGAGTACCGGAGAAATAACGACGCTCCGGTGCTCTGTCAATTTTGGCGCCGTTGCCGGGGAATCTAGGCAATTTTTGATTTAATCCTAGTATTGTTTTTCTTCTTTCAAAAAAAAAAAATTTCCCTTTTTCGCAATCTTCTTCTTTTCAAAATTCTTCTCGCACCGACCGCCCCAGCAGTCGACGCGTTCCAAAAAGTCTTTTTTTTCCTCTTCCTTCTTTCTTATAAATCCTATGGATGACTCGTTCGCAACTCGATAGCTCTCTATTCCCTTTCGACCCTGAAATCGAAAGAACCTTACGGGGTTTGAGACGAGCGAGGCGGGAAGGCGAGGACGTAGGTAATTCTTTTCATACTCATTCCCGTAGTGCGGAGGTTAGTGGTCATACCCGTGTGTTTCCTGAGAGTGTTTTTGCAACACCCACCGACACACCAACTGATCCTCTTACTGTTACGCCTATGGCTGCGAGGAGAAATCCTACTTTGAGGGAGCTCATTGCTCCTGATCTGAATCAACCACCCCTAGGCATTATATACCCAGATGTCGATGGGGATTTTGAAATAAAAGGGGCACTCTTCCATCGGCTCCCAAAATTCCATGGGCTTTCCGGTGAGGACCCCCATCAGCATCTCAAAGAATTCCATTATGTGTGTGATACACTAGGGCCACACGGGGCTGGTGTTGATGCTGTGAAACTTCGTGCCTTCACATTCTCTTTGGAGGGTGCAGCTAAAACATGGCTCATGAATCTACCCAATGGGGCGGTGAACTCGTGGGCTGATCTCAAAAGAAAGTTTTTGGAAAAGTACTTCCCTGCTTCAAGAGCGGGAGCAATTAGGAAAGCCATCTACAGCATACAACAGCTACAAGGGGAAACGCTCTATGAATATTGGGAGTGTTTCAATAGATTGGTCTCAAGTTGCCCCTCTCATCAGATATCTGACGCCAACCTCATCCAATTCTTCTATGAGGGGTTGTGCGTTGCAGATAGGCGTACTATTGACTGCTCAAGTGGGGGAGCATTGATGAACAAGACTTTGGTAGAGGCTATGGAGCTGATAGAAACCATAGCTTCCAACTATCAGCAGTTCGGAACCCGTGATACTCCCAATGCAAGAGGGGTACATGAAGTTGGCCCTTATGATCAGAAATCACTGGAGAAGCAATTGGCAGAGATGACAACTGCCATTAAAGAACTTGCTCTGATAAGTCAACAGAAGGTGGTAGCCTCTGCTTCCATTCCAACACCTCCACCAGTAGTCCAGGTATGCAGGATTTGTGCTAGTGACCATCCTACAGATGTGTGCCCTCAGCTGAACGAGGAATATGCAATAGTGGCAGCCACAAACTTTCCTAATCAAGGGCATTCTCAATTTGGCAACACCTATAACCCTTCCTGGAAAAATCACCCAAATTTTAGGTGGAGTAACCAAAGCCAACCACTACATCAAAACCAAGCTCAGCAACCACCACCACAAAACCATACTCATTTTCCTAGTCAACAGAAATATCAACCCCCTCATCAAAGGGCACAAAACCATACTCCCCCACCTCCTAAACCACCTCAATACACCCCACCTCAACCAACTCCAGCTCCCTCTGAGTCAGAAATTCAACAACTTATGAAATTGATGATGGAGATGAGGAAGGACGTCACTACACTAATGGAGGAGCGTAACGCTTCCCTAAATAATAGCAATCACATTCCTTCCCAAACAGTTCCAAATCCAAAGGGGAATGTGAGTGTCATAGCTCTGAGGTCAGGGACGGTACTCCCTACAGTTGAGGCCCCGAAACCTGGTGCGAAACCCAAAGTCATAACACCTGAGGAAGAAACACAGGTACATGAGGAGGAGCAAACAGAGGAGGAGATACAGGTGAGAACCTCACAGAAGGGTACGGGGAAGGTGGCTGTGGAAGAAAAAGGAGCTGAGCCAGCTGCACCACTATCAAAATTACCTTTCCCTCAAGCTGTTACAAGGGGAAAGAAAAAGACAGGGATAGATGAAGAAGTCTTGGAGACATTCAAAAAATTTGAGGTAAATATCCCTCTCCTAGAAGCTATAAAGCAAGTGCCAAAATATGCCAAATTCCTCAAAGAATTATGCACTCAAAAGAGAAGAACAAAGGGGGAAAAGGTTCAAGTAAATGCTGCTGCTCTAACCCCTGCTCTTCCTCAAAAATTCCAAGACCCGGGTTCTTTCTCTATTCCGTGTCTTATTGGGGAGCTGATTATCAAGGATGCCTTGGCTGACCTGGGAGCTTCCATCAATGTCATGCAAAAGGCAATTTACCAAGCTCTGAACTTCGGGGAACTCAAGCCTACAGGACTCCTCCTTCAGTTTTCCAACAGGAGTGTGCAAAAACCAGAGGGACTGCTGGAAGATGTCCTAGTTAAGGTAAATGATTTAATATTCCCCGTAGATTTCTATATGCTGGATACAGATGCCTCTATTCCTCTAGACCAGCAAACACTCATCCTTGGCCGCCCTTTCTTAAAAACTGCAAAAGCCAAGGTTGATGTGTTCGCCGGAACTTTGGATATAGAGTGTGGGGACATTAAGGCAAGATTCTGCTTGAGAAGTGCAATGAAACACCCATCTGACACTCATGCTATTTTTTCTCTTGACATTATTGATGAGTTGGTTGATGATGAGGTGGGACATTGGCTCCTTGAGCTTGGTAATAAAAATTTAAAAATAAAAGCAGTGATGCTGTGTGTAATGGGTATGAAAAACTTGATTTGTTATGCCAGTTGTGTGAGGGGGACGATTTTGAACTCTTTGGGGATCAATCCCTTGTCTCTGATAGTGAAAACACCCCTCCAATTGAGCAAAATTGCGAAAAACCCATGGAAACAGCATCATCTGCGTCTTTTTTTGCTTCTGACGCCGAAAAAACCGCTCTGGCAGTGGTCTCGACCGCCCCAGCAGTGGTGACTTCCGCCCCAGCGGTACGAATCGCCTCAGCGGAGATGTCTACCGCCCCGGCGGAATCGACATCCGCCCCGGCGGTCGCGGCGACTTCTGCTTCAATTTCTCCCCCCATCTGTTCAAAAGAAAAAAATTCTGAGTTGAAAATACTTCCCCCTCACTTGAAATATGCTTACTAGGGGGAGGGAAACACCTTTCCGGTAATTATAGCCAATGGTCTTTCTGTTGAAAATGAAAATAAGCTTTTGGAAGTTTTAAAAACAAATAAAAAGGCCATTGGTTGGGAGTTATCGGATTTGGTTGGCATTAGCCCTTCCATTTGCACTCATAGAATTTTTCTAGAGGAAGGTGCTAAAGCCATAAGGAAACCTCAGAGGAGAACGAATCCTCTCATTCTTGATGTGGTGAAGAAAGAGATTTCAAAACTCCTTCAGGCCGGGATCATCTATCCTATCTCTAATAGTGAATGGGTGAGCCCCGTGCAAGTTGTTCCAAAAAAGTCTGGAATCACTGTCATCAAGAATGAGAAAAATGAACTCATACCCACTAGAATCCAGAATTCGTGGCGGGTGTGTATTGATTACCGCAGACTGAATGAGGTAACGCGCAAGGATCACTTTCCTTTGCCGTTCGTTGATCAGATGCTTGAAAAACTTGCGGGTCAGTCACACTACTGCTTCCTTGATGGATTCTCTGGGTATTTTCAAATACAAATAGCACCGGAGGACCAGGAGAAAACTACTTTCACTTGTCCCTTTGGTACCTATGCCTATCGTAGGATGCCATTTGGGTTATGCAATGCTCCTGGTACTTTCCAAAGGTGTATGATGAGCATCTTCTCTGACTTTATTGGTGAATTTTTAGAAGTGTTCATGGACGACTTTACTGTGTATGGAGATTCCTTCGACTCTTGCTTGCAACACCTCTCCCTTGTTTTAAAACAGTGCATTAGGACCAACCTAGTGTTAAATTTTGAAAAATGTCACTTTATGGTTGATAAAGGTGTGGTTCTGGGACACATTGTCTCTAAAGAGGGTATTGCAGTTGACCCTGCAAAAGTCGAAGTAATTTCCTCTCTACCTCACCCCGTCTCTGTGCGGGAAATTCGCTCTTTTCTGGGTCATGCAGGTTTTTACAGGCGCTTCATAAAGGATTTCAACAAAATTGCAAAGCCGCTAACCGACCTATTGCAGAAAGATGCCGAATTTGACTTCAATAAGGACTGCCAAGAGGCATTTGAGCTACTAAAAACCAGACTAGTCTCCGCACCGATCGTGAAACCTCCGAAGTGGGACCTCCCCTTTGAGATCATGTGTGATGCGTCTAACTATGCTGTGGGTACCGCGCTAACTCAGCGCGAAGGTAAGGAATCCTTTGTAATTTCTTATGCTTTTCCTACTTTAGATTCTGCTCAGGCTAACTATACCACCACTGAGAAGGAGCTTTTGACAATTGTATTTGCTCTTGAAAAATTTAGATCTTATCTCCTTGGCTCTCATGCGGTGGTGTACACAGACCATGCAGCTCTAAATTACTTGTTAAAGAAACCAGATGCAAAGTCCCGCCTTCTCAGGTGGATGTTGCTCTTGCAAGAATTTGATTTGGATATAAAAGACAGGAGTGGTTGCCACAATCTGGTAGCTGACCATCTAAGCAGAGTTGAGCATATTCCAGATGACCCAATTCTGCTGGATGATCAGTTCCCAGATGAACGAATCATGAGTGTGTAGACTTCTATGCCTTGGTTCGCAGACATTGCGAATTATTTGGTTGCCAAAACCGTCCCCACATATTTTTCAAAGGCCCAGAGGGACAAACTTATTTCTGATGCAAAATATTATGTGTGGGATGACCCCTATTCGTAGGTGCGTTCCTGACCATGAGCACCACTCCATACTTAACTTTTGCCATGCACAGGCTTGTGGTGGCCATTTCGGACCGCAGCGCACTGGTCGTAAAATTCTCGAGTGCGGTCTATTTTGGCCATCTATTTTCAAGGATTGTTATGAATACTGCAAGTCCTGTGCTAGGTGTCAAAAGATGGGAAAGAATTCTAGGAGGAATGAAATGCCCCAACAACCATTACTATTTTGTGAAATTTTTGATGTCTGGGGTATTGACTTCATGGGACATTTCCCTACTTCTACTGGTTTAAACTATATTCTTTTGGCTGTTGATTATGTGTCTAAGTGGGTTGAGGCAATCCCCACTCGTACTAATGACTCTGCTGTGGTTTGTAACTTTGTAAAATGTAACATAATCTCTAGGTTTGGCATTCCTAAGGCCATCATCAGTGACCAAGGCACCCATTTCTGTAACAAAACTTTTGATGCCTTACTCCGCAGGTATGGGGTTATTCATAAGGTGGCAACACCTTACCACCCTCAAACCAACGGGCAAGCTGAGGTGTCCAATCGAGAAATTAAAAAGATTTTAGAAAAAATGGTTGGACCCTCAAGAAAAGATTGGAGTGCTAAGTTATCTGATGCTCTGTGGGCTTACCGTACTGCTTATAAAACCCCGATTGGGATGAGCCCCTTTCGGTTGGTATTTGGAAAATCCTGTCATTTGCCGGTGGAAATTGAACACCGTGCATACTGGGCGGTTAAGCAATGTAACATGGACCTAGGGAATGCCGGTAAAGAAAGAAAATTACAGCTGCAGGAACTCGATGAACTCAGGCGGGATGCCTATGAGAGCTCAAAGATCTACAAATAGAAAACTAAGGCCTTCCATGACCAACTCATTCTGAGGAAGGAATTTCATGAGGGTCAGGAAGTGCTCCTTTACAACTCCAGGCTCCAACTTATGGCCGGAAAGCTGAAATCAAGGTGGGAAGGGCCCTATGTGGTGAAGAAGGTCTACCCTTTTGCGATGATTGAGATACAATGCAAAAAGACTAACTTTACCTCCAAGATCAATGGACACAGACTGAAAGTGTTCCATCAAAGCCCCAACAAAGAAATAAATCAGACTGAAGTCCTCCTTTTTGAGAGAGTGAAGCCACCGAATTAGGTGGCCACACGTCCAACTTAGGGACGTTAAATCAAAGTGCTTGGTGGGAGACAACCCACTGCTATTTCTTTCCTTCCTTTAACTCATAGCTTCATTTGTTTCGTTTGTTTTATTTTTTTATTTTCTTATTTTTATTTTTATTTTGCATACAAGTTTCACTGTGAACTAAAAAGCATATTTGTGGGTACAAGAGAGCAAGTATAGTGTTGAGGGAGGAAAATGGCGTAACTGCAAACTTTTAGCGTGGACAGACCGCCTATGCGGCCCCTCAACCGCCCCAGCGGCCGCGACATTCAAAACGCTGCGTTCCGCTTAAGCGAAACGGTGCGTTTTGCACATAGCGCCCCAGCGGTCCCTCAACCGCCCAAGCGGTTCGACCGCTCTGAAACTTAAAGCGGGGGCCGAGCGGCATTTGGGGGCATTTCATCATTCTCTCCTCTCTTGCTCAAACCCTAGCAGAGCTAAGAGAAGCCCCTCCGCCGTTCGCCGCCACCCGCCGCCGCCGCTCGCCGCTGCTTGCCGCACCTCAGCTCCCTCACCTCCATTTTTGCACCTCTCAAGTAAGCTTGTATGTAGTGTTCATCATTAAATCCCGTTTTTCTCTTTTTTCTCTTTAGATTTGAGTTAAATATTGAGATTAGTTGTGGATTGTTGATGTTTACCCCTTCCTGGTCCGGTTATGTCATGTTTTTTGGTGTTTTGAAAAGCTTGGATGGTACAAAAATGGCGGACAGCAGCGTTTTTGTCGCTGTACACTGTTCTGACCGCCTCGAACCGCCCAGGCGGTTGCGATGACCGCCCAGGCGGTTGTGTCGCGACTGCCTTGAATCGTCCAGCATCCTAGTGTGTTGATAGTTGGTGATGTTGCTACTGACGCCTAACCCCTTACTGTCCCTGTGTATCTGTGTTGTTGTTCTTAATTCTTGCAGATAGATGGCACCCAAGAGAGCCCGCCGGTCACAACAAACTCAAGGAGAATCCTCCCGAGACTTCCGCGAGGTGGAGGCATCTGACAGCTATTTTTTCGATTGCTTGGTGGCTGAGGAGCACTACTATGAGGACTTTCAGAAGCGTTCCATTCTCCATGAGCACCACCTCTGCTATGGGGGCTCAAATCAATCTATTAGAGCTGTGGTGGCAGAAATTCAGACGCGTCGATGGAACTTCCTGCTCGCTGAGCCAAAGGAAGCCAACTAGACTCTGGTGAGGGAGTTCTATGCGAACTACCACAGCATAGGAGCAACTCATGTTCATCTCCGCGGTCAACAGGTTCCGGTTTCCCCAGAGGCCATAACTGAGATTCTGTGCATCCTTCTGCCCACTCGCAAACGTGCAGATGATATCACCATCGACGATCCCAGTCACATACGGCCTAACTCTCACCATTCAGATATCACCATCGACAATGCCATTCTTGTCTACCTGATTTTGGGGAACTCGTGGATAAATGTGCCAAAAATGATATACACTACCATGAGTAAGGTGCATGACGGTGCTCGCTTCCGTAGCCTTCCCTATCCTGGTTTGATCTCCACCATGGCTGAGCGGGCAGGGGTGGCAGAGGAAGATACTGATGATTGGCAGGGAGACATCCCAAAAGTGGGAGTCACTGGTCTGGTTCGGCGAGATACTACAGAGCGGAGAGCCAGGGAGCGCGTAGCCGCCGCCGCAGCTGCCCGTGAGGTCCCTGATATTGCTGGCCCACCTGCTGACGCCCCTGGCCCTTCTTCATTCAATGGTATGTGCTCCACTCTCATGACCCACATAGATACCAGGTTTGAGCGAATGCAGGGCGAGCTCGCAGTGCAATTGCGAGCATCCCAGAGAGAGACCATCCGACTGATGCGGGCTCTGATGCTTGACCCGCAGCACCGCTTTGACGATGATGATGAGGATGAGTAGCCTGTAGCAGCAGGTCGAAGGGGCACACCTAAGTTGGTTGGATCTGAGAACTCAGGGTGTGCGTACCACTCTCCATTGAGCCTGACTATGCCACTGAGGACAGTGACAAACCCAAGTGTGAGGAGGGGTAACACTTTCTTTCCTTCTTCCTTAACTTTGTTTAGTTGTTTCGTTTGTCTCCATCTTCTCATTAGTTTATACTCTTTACTAGTTAGTATTCTATCTGCTGAGACTGGTTAGCTGCTAGTACTGGTTTTGTTTTTATGGTGAACTAGGTAGTTGATACTGGTTTCCTGTGTTTTAATTAAAATTTTGAACTGTTGGCAATTGTGGTGTATATGTTCTTAATCTGTGAGCAATTTGAATTTGGTTGGATGCATGTATGATGCTTGTGTACCCTTAGTTTTGAGCCTTCAACAGCACTAATTATTGCACACACACACAGGCACACCGATCCTAGACTTGCTAAATAGCCAGCTCTTCTGTACTTGATGTAGATGATAGACTCATGCATTTTCTTGTTCAGCCCACTGCCATATAGACCTACTAATAGGATGCGAAATTCTGTGCATTCTTTACCTTTACATGTGCATCTTGCATTCTTTATTGCTTTAATAATGGTTCTTTACATTTTTTGTGCATATTTTCGCTTTCTTGGTTAGTGTGGCAATTTTACGTCTTTTTGAGGCTTGTTAGTGACACTTTGGTCTTGTTATCTTTTGATGCACTCTTGGGTAGTGTCTTTGGATTTCAGGAACCTAGGTTGGAGCTACTTCGAGTCTTGGAAGCATCGGGAGCGTCGGAGCGAACGAGCGGACGAAACGGCGAGCCGGAGAAAAAGCTGCATCTTTTGGTTTTCTGTAACTGGTCGCTAGCGACCAGCATTATGCTTGCTTGGTCGCTAGCGACCGGGTTGTGACAGCAGCAGTAAATTATGCAGAATTTGCAATTTAGTCCCTAGTT
The DNA here is from genome assembly GCA_013621005.1 of Aeschynomene evenia. NCBI lineage: Eukaryota > Viridiplantae > Streptophyta > Magnoliopsida > Fabales > Fabaceae > Aeschynomene > Aeschynomene evenia. The sequence goes on along the minus strand of CM024269.1, from coordinate 9,564,513 downwards.
CATTTTATACTTAAGACCCCTTTTGTAATTGGGCTGAGGACCTTTTCATTTTCTTTAGTTTTAGTTTTAGGTTAGGTTATTCTAGAGAGAGAAGCTCTCCCTTCTCTCTAGAATCTCTCTTTACATTTTCTTTACATTTTCTCTCTACACATTACATACAATTCTCCAAGTTCAATTTAATTTCTAATTTCATTTCCATCTTTGCTATTGCTTTAATTTCTTGTTTCTTACTTGCTTTAATTATGGTTGAGTAGTCCCTTTGTTCTTGGTGTTGGGTAATGCTAGAATTACATTTTCCCTTGAAACCCATTGCATGATTTTGCTCTTGCTTCCTAATCTCTTGGTTCCAAATGCAATTGAAGTTTGTTTGTGTGGATCCATGCTTGCTGATTTTAATTGTATATCTTGAATGCATATTTGATTTCTTGATTGAGAGATTATTGTGCATTTGAGTGTTTTTGGGTGTTGAGTGAGGATTATCATTTGATGCCCATTTTCTAGGAGAGTAGGAATAATTCTTGATTGAGAATTAGGTTTGCATATGTTTAGGATAGTTTTACTATTTTGGTTTGGATCCAAATCATTTTGGTTGAATAATTCTTATTCATGTGTAAGTTGCTTGCAAGGTGTTTGATAAAATGCCTAGGTGGGTTTAGGATGGGGAAAATATGGTTTGATGCATGTCCCAACACCAAGACTCTTTTGCATTGTTATTTTCTTTTATTTGCATAGCTTTATTCAGTTCTTGCACAATCCCAAATATACATATACTATACACACTAGATCAATGATATAAGCCTCCTTGAGAGACGACTTGGGTTGACTAGCTATACTACTATAGCTAATTAATTCAATACCTTTTTGGGAACTTGTTTTTAATTCTAAGTTGGTTGTAGCTAAAAGAATTAACGACGCTTTTAGCATACACCACCTACCCTTGTAATTACCCTTGTTTAGCCAATTTGAGCCTTATTCCCCTTTGTTCATATTAGCCACATTACAAGCCAAAAAGTGAAAAACAATGATTACCCTGTGGAGATTAAGTGAACATGGTTTGTTTTGTATACTATTTGGGGGTTATGATGCTTGATTGGGATATTGGGGGTTCTTACATGCTTGTAAAGGAAGAAATTGGGTAATTGGTGGGGGTGAAAGGTTTGTGTACAATGTTTGGGTATTTGGTAGGGAAGAAAATAAAAGGCTTAGGTTATCTTATTTTTTCTATATATATACAAAAAACAAAAACAAAAAAGAAATAAATCAAAAACACAAAAAGAAATAAATAAATTTCAGAACCTGTACTTTGAGTTTGCCTTTTATAAAAAAATAAAAAAATTTGTTTTTTATGGCCCTTTGTATATAGTTGGAGCCACCAATGCTAAGTATGGCTTTGTGGCATATAATGTTTGGTTCTCAGTCCTTGTGCTTATATAATATATTATTTTCTAGACTAGGCGAACCATGAGATCTTAATTTCCACCTCAGTCCATATTTCCATATTTCCCCACCTGTACCTTGGCCCCATTACAACCCTGTGGCATGTTTCTTAATGCATCGAGTTTGAATTGAGAGGCTATTTTCATCTTTGGCAAGTCTGTGGAAGAGTGTTAGTGTTGTGTGTTCTAGGGACTAGCCTATACACCTGAGTGTTATTGAGTGAATTATATCCTTGTGAGGCTTAGCATCTTTCTGATCATGCATTCATACCTAATTCTCCTGCTCATTGCTTGCTTTTGATGAAATTGCCAACATGTTTGTGGATGTTAATTGGAAACTTGTATTATCTTATTAGTTTACTACTACCATCGTCTGTTGCTAACCATGTCTGTGAGTTCTAGCTCTATTTCCCTTTTTGCTATCTTGTTTGTCTGCTGTGCTGGAATCCTGTATCTGTTGCTTGGTTCTATGTTGCATGAGGACATGCAATTGTTCAAGTGTGGGGAGGTTTGATAAACCGTATTTTCATGCTAATTTCTCCTCATAACTTGAGTAATTGTATACTCTCCATTATGCTTAAATTGGTTTCTTACACAACATTTGATTTGCATTACCGTTTCGAGTATTAGTACCGTTTTGCGTATTAATTACTCTAATTGTTGCCACTGGTGCGTTTGATATGTTTTTGTTAGTGTTGTGGCTTCTCAGGAACAGGTAATCATAAAATATGTTGGAAATTGCGTCTAGAAACCAAGGAAAGCTGACTCACTGCCCACAGCAGTGTACCAATCGCCCAGGCGGAGAGCACATCTCCCCAGCAGTCATGCGCGCGTAACTTCCACGTCTGGACGCGCTTAATTTTGACCTACCGCCCAGGCGGTCGCATGCGAGGAAACCTAGCGCATCAGCAGCCCAAGACAGCAGCAGTTGGGATTTTATAAATAACTCCTTTGTGCTTAGGTCTAGTATCTAGTTTTCAGCTCTCTGGTTCCTGTATGCACTCTGGTGCTGGCACTCTGACAATTTTAGGATTTACTATTCCAAAGCTTTCAGTTCTTCGTTCACCGTCTCTGTTTTGGGCACTCTTTACTTCCAGCTTTTACATACTGTTCTGAACACCCGTTTTAATTCATTGTCTTTACTCTTTGTTATTTCCAGTCATTGCTTTTACATTAAACTTTGTTTTTAGGGAGAGTTCACCTTGAATCTCTCCCTCGTTTTCCTTAATATAAAGTTTTTATTCAACAATCTCTTTACTTCCTGAGTTCATTTCAATTCAAGTCTTTAATCTTGTTTTCTTTGCATTCGAGCCACTTTCAATTTATGCCAATTTACTTATTTTGCAATTGCACTTAATTTCTTTATTCCAATCGTCTTTACTTTTCCCAATTTAATTTCCTTGCACAACAAAACCAAAACCCCCCTTTTTATTTATTGCGAAGTTTGAATCAACGATTGCCACACAGATTCCTTGAGAGACGACCTGAGTCAGTCTTACTACTTGCTACCAAGCTTGTACTGAGATTAATTCAGCAACAAAACCCTTTTCTAAATTGCTCTAGAGTATCGGAGATTTAACGACGCTCCGGTGCTCTGTCACTCAACAATTAGGTACACAAATAGTGGCGCCATAACCAATCACATTATTAAAACACTGTACACAACATCAAACACGGCCACGGTGGCGTCACATATAAAACATGAATTCAGGGTGTTACAAATCTACCCCCTAAAAGAAATTTCGTCCCGAAATTTCCGATCGTTTCTCCGAAGGGGGTAAGGGTGCTTCTCTCGCATCCCTTGCTCGAGCTTCCTTAATCTAGGTCGTGGGGAGTTCGATTGCCAGAATTTCCTTTAACTGGGTGGTTCATGCTCCTAATACATGCTCAGGCGAAGCCTGATACTTACGTAGTTGAGAGACATAACACGCATTGTATTGGGTTGCCGAGTTCGATGGGAGCCATTCTATCGGTCGAGGGTTCTATCCATTTTAGCATCTAGACGGCTCGATGGATCTAGGGTTAAGCTTTCATATCGATAGGGTTTATCCTATACCAGTTGTAGGCACGGTCCGCAATATGCATGGTCGACCCCGTGGAATTTGGCTCACGTCTCCCTTCGTTCGCGGAATTATTTCTCCTATCCTGAGGCCATCTTCATCTTGTCCCTTTCTAGCTTCCTTTTCTCGACAGCCTGTTATACTAAATCGGGTCTCAACTACTTTTCCTCCTCTGATTCGTCTCAACATAGGGTTGCCTAGCATTCTCGACCATTGAAATCTCCATAAAGTTCCATTCCACCACTAGTAAACCGACTACGATTGCAAGCCAGACTCGACCGGTGGTAGGTGAGCATTTCGATTCCCCGGTGTTTCCGGTGCCACTACCCTCTACATGTTCTTCAAAACTAGGTGTTTCAATCCGATTGGATGTCCTTCTAAGGTGATGCACGGTGCCCACACTCAGCTTGATGCTAATTTCTTGCCATCATGCTCCCCGAGTCGGAATGTGGACCTTGAATCATCATCGGAGACAGCTCAAGTAAGTATTCCGTGCTGTTGAATGGTCCGGTTTATGTATAAACTGGGTCGACTTCTCCGACAGATAACTCTCCCAATCTGGCCAGAAGTGGGAAGATCTGATCTACCCACCCTCCATAACTTAAATAGCATTAACTTTCCGCCGCGTTAGGGGTAATCTTGCCGTGAAATCCCTCGTGATGTACCCTTACTCCTAATCCAAAATAGGGAGAGGGCTTCAAGAGTTCCTGCCAATCGTCGATATTCTGCCTTGATCCTTCGACTAGTAAGGCATCTCTCATAGGCTGAACTACGCCCGTCATCAATTCGGGCCACCAAAGTCGTTCCTTGTGATCGTCGTGCATCTGCATCATTCCCTTAACTATTTCTACGCTACATATAGTGTCTCTCACCTCAATGCTCTGACTATCATGTTGATTCTTTAGAGGTGGTAGTGGAGCGTGAAGTCAAAACCCTTTGTGAAGTTCCATCCAACGACATTGCTTGGTGTTAAGTTCCTTCTGTTAGAACCGGTATTTGCTCGTGATAATGGACTTGCTTGGTAGCTAACGGTCTAAGTGGAGCCTCTTCATCCTGTTTTTCTCTTTCACACGTGCTATTGGAATATCCTCAGCCCTTTGCTGACCATAATCGGGGCGAACGTGGCGAATTCTGGGTGTCCACTCTACAACCGTATATGGATGTTTAGGGAACTAAGGGAAAGTTCTAAGTTGTTTCTTCTATCCTAGTTTAGCTTCTCTAGGCTTTCCGAGAAAAGGATAGCCTTGGTCTCACATGCTAGCATAAGCTTGTTTAATCTTGGTCGATCTATACTTAGAGTGAGATGTAATCCATTCCGGGGTATGTATATGAGGTTGGCTTTAAAAAGGGGGTCATTCTAGCAGCTCAAAGGTTCATCAAAATAGAAAAAGGGCTACAGATGCGTGACAATATCGGGGTAAAGCAGCAATAACATATAGAATCATGGTACTTGGCAACCTAAGTCTCTCAAAGCATGTACTAGATGAAAAAGGATGAATCACACTAAAATCATATAATCACAGATAAACCACTTCTGATAATCGGCACTAACCTTGAATCGGTTCCCCCGACACTTGTGCCTCTCCAGAAGTCACTGCAAACGTTCGCGGATGGTGTTGCGCTGCTCGATCCTTTCCACGACGGTAATTCCATGCAAAATGCCCCTTCTTTCCGCAGAAGTAGAAAATCGAGCAATTTCCGCGGTGTCTTAACCTGCACCGATCACAGGGGACTTGTCGCATAAATTGGGCCGGCGGTATTATCTCTGACCCTGTGGGGCGAGCGGGGTGGGGTTGCCCGGCAGCATAGGGCCTCGGCAGGGGTGGCGGCCTCCTCTGTCTCCGCTTTTGTTGTCGCTGTCGGATTTGATACAGGGTTGGTGGAGGGCGGAACTGGGGCTGCCTTGCAAAAACTGATGTCCTACCATGCTCATAACGAGGGTCAAGCTGTTGAGGACGCCTCAGAACATGTCCTCCAGGGCGGGCTCTCAACGGAACCTGCAGTCCTTAACTGGAGGATCCCTCCTCATGGTAGTTACGTCCTCCGACCTCACGACCGGGTGTCCCCACTCTCCAAGCGCCTAGTTCATGAGCCACACGCTGGTTCACTGCAACAACATGTTCCCTTCTCTGGCTCGCAACCATCTGCTCCATCGCATGAGCCATCCTAATTGATGCCTCAGATTGTGTTCTAACGGCTTGCAGGATCTCCTGCAGGAAAGGAACTTTTGCCTCATCTAGCTCAGGAGGAGATGGATTGCGTCGGTCCGCCATTCTAACCTACCAATACCTACATTATCAATGAGTTGATCAGGCTCGTCTCAACGCAGAGCACTGGGGAAGCAATGGCACACACGACAGATTAAAATCAAGGGAAATCAAGCTTAAGGAAATAAGTATGTCAAGGAAGCAAGCAAGCAAGCTCAGTCCTCAGGCTCAATTGGACCGAACTACTCTGATACCAAAAATGTTTTTTTTTTTTTTGAAATATAGGTACGTCATATGATTATAACCAGGTGAAAAAGGTAAACCGATATTGAGACTCAAAAGCCGTGACTAGTCAGATTTAATAGCACGAGTAGATATCTTGGATAAGCATCTAGGATTGAAACAGAGGATACCAAAGATACAATAGGAGCCTGTTGGGAAATCATGCATATAGAAGCAGCAGAAAACAAAAATTTTACATGCAATTCCCTTCCATAGACCCTTGTGAAATATCATAAATCATATTTGATATACCTGTTGAAGCGTGGCAGCTACACGAAATGAGCTATGTCAATCCTTCCGACGCAGTAGCAGCGGCGGCCTTTAGAAGTCCACACAGCAGTTGTGGCCGTCACACGTCCACCTTGATGCTCCTCTGAGACTCTCTATGCTAGTAGTGAATTTCAGAGAAAACAAGGATTAGCTTTCTCTGAGTGAGAGTGAGTGAATTCAAAATTCTTGTGTGTGAGGCTAGGCTCATATGTGTTGCTATTTATAGCCAACACTCCACTCTCATCTCATAGAAAACCTAAACCTAGTTTGTGCCTTATTGGGCCCATCTGACATAAGCCCAATGCAATTAAATTAGTCACACTAATTTAATCTAATTAAGCATCAATTTAAAACTGCTTTAGTGTGTGACCCTATAGGTTCTTATAACGTTGACAATATCATTAAATATCATTTAATAATATAAACAGTGAGCGGTATCTAGCAACGCATCACTGTTACCCAAGTTATAAGGAAGTCAACGATTTGACATAACCTTTACGTGATCGATGTTATTGTACAATTCAATCCCTTTGTCCAAATATCTAGATTTAACACAAGAATGGAATTAGTCATCTTGTATAGTTAAATCGTTAGTTTCTTGAATACCGAGTAGACTGATAAAATTAAATGAGATTAATGTCACACATTAATTCATTTCAGCATGACCATGCATTTACCCAGCCCTACTCATCAAGGGGCCCACAGATATATCTTTCGTAATGTGAGAGGGACAAATCCTATCTACGTTACTCACATCTGCATACATGATTCGTGATATATCCAATAATCAACTTTATAATTATCCTGTTACAGATAACGTTTGACGATATTAGAACATACAGTTTCTCATGTAGCGGATTGCAATAGCTTCAAGTCGAAGGATCACATGTACCATCATCACTATGAGAATCATCTATGACATTCACGTTACGATCCATGTGATGTTCTCATGGCGGGTCAATCCAGTATCCTACAATTATACCTATGTGTAGACTTGATATCATATATCCATAACCTGTGAGAAAAGGTTATCAATCCATACACATACTAGCCTCAATGCATTACTGTTGTCCTGTTGGTTCAGTAATACTCGACTAGGGACTTTTAAGAATGGATTCTCACTATTAGGTCATGTACCTAATATTTAATATTTAAATAATTCCATTCTAAGGACTTCATAATGTTCATTAAAATAAATAAACAATTAATGAATGAAATGCCTCATATATATATATAAATATATAATATAAAATGTCATAACATCATAATAAAAACGTAATTATGATTTGCCCTCTAGGGCATATACCAACAGTCTCCCACTTGCACTAGAGCCAATCTAGCATATCCCTAATGCCTAATGATCTAGTATGCCCATCATGCTTCTGCTGAGGAAGGAGCTTGGTCAGTGGGTCAGCGATGTTATCATCAGTCGGTACTTTGCATATCTTCACATCTCCTCTATCGATAATCTCTCGAATGAGATGAAAACGCCTAAGTATGTGTTTGGATTACTTGTGAGATCTGGGTTCCTTAGCTTGTGCAATGGTTCCATTGTTGTCGCAATAGAGAGCCACTGGGTTCTCGATGCAAGGAACCACACCAAGCTCAACAATGAACTTTTTGATCCAAACAGCCTCCTTTGCTGCATTACTGGCAGCAATATACTCGGCCTCTGTAGTAGAATCGGCGACTGTCTCCTGCTTTGAACTTTTCCAGCTCACAGCCCCGCCATTAAGACAAAACACATAACCTTATTACGATTTGGAATCATCTTTATCGGTTTGGAAGCTAGCGTCAGTGTAACACTTTACAACAAGCTCTTCCTCACCGCCATATACCAAGAATGAATCCTTAGTTCTTCTCAAGTACTTAAGGATATTCTTGACGGTTGTCCAGTGGCTATCACCGGGATCTGACTGGTATCTGCTCGTCATGCTCCAAGCATACGAGACATCTGGTCGTGTACATAACATAGCATACATGATAGATCCAATTGCAGAAGCATATGGAATCTTACTCATCCGATCCCTATCAGTTTGTGAAAGGGGACATTGATTCTTTGAGAGTGTCACACCATGTGACATAGGTAAGAACCCTTTCTTTGAATCATGCATGTTAAAGCGTCTCAACACTTTATCTATGTATGTACTCTGGCTCAGGCCAAGCAATTTATTTGATCTATCTCTATAGATCCTTACACCCAATATGTAAGTGGCTTCGCCCAAGTCCTTCATCGAAAAACAATTCCCAAGCCAAGTCTTAATAGACTGTAATGTGGGGATGTCATTTCCAATAAGAAGTATGTCGTCTACATACAAGACCAGAAATGCAACTGTGCTCCCACTAACCTTCTTGTAAACACAAGGTTCATCTTCATTCTTAACGAATCCAAACTGTCTTACAGTTTCGTCAAAATGAAGATTCCAACTTCTAGAAGCTTGCTTCAATCCATAGATTGATCGCTGTAACTTGCATACTTTTGCAGTATCATCTACAATGTCAAACCCTTCGGGTTGTGTCATGTACACATCCTCAAGGAGATTTCCATTCAGGAAAGCAGTTTTGACATTCATCTGCCATATCTCATAATCATAGTATGCAACAATAGCAAGTAAAATCCGAATGGACTTAAGCATTCCGACAGGTGAAAAAGTTTCATCATAGTCTATACCATGAGTTTGCTTGAAACCCTTTGCAACCAGTCTTGCTTTAAAAGTAATCACATTACCATCCATGTCAGTTTTCTTTTTGAAAACCCACTTGCAACCTATGGGTTTTACCCCTTCAGGTTGATCAACCAAGGTCCATACCTTGTTAGTGTACATGGAATCCATTTCAGATTTCATGGCTTCTAGCCACTTTTCAGATTCAGGCCCAGTAATGGCCTCCTGATAGGTGACAGACTCATCTTGATCTATGAGCAGCACATCACCCTGTTGAGTCATGAGAAATCCATATCTCTCAGGTGGGTGACGTATTCTGTCTGACCTACGTGGTTCTTGCGTTACTTGAGCAGGTTGTTGTACCACAACGACTTGTGTACTCTGCTCTTGTTCCACCTCAGTCTCTTCTTGTGGTTGAAGTATTTCTTCAATTTCTACTTTGCTCCAACTGGTTCCAATGAATTCCTTCTCAAGGAATACACCAGTTCGTGCAACAAACACTTTGTTGTCAGATTGGTTGTAGAAATAATATCCCTTGGTTTCTTTAGGATATCCCACAAAGAAGCACTTTTCAGATTTAGGTTCAAGCTTATTAGAGACTTGACGTTTCACATAAGCTTCACAACCCCAAATCTTCATAAAAGACACACTGGCTAGTTTACCAGTCCACATCTCATATGGTGTCTTTTCTACCGTTTTGGTTGGAACACGGTTAAGTGTAAATGATGTTGTTAAGACAGCATGTCCCCAGAAAGAATTTGGAAGGTTTGCATGACACATCATTGATCGAACTATGTCTAACAATGTTCGATTTCTTCTCTCATAAACACCATTCCATTGTGGCGTTCCAGGAGGAGTGAGTTGGGATAGTATCCCACACTCCTGTAGATAGTCATCAAACTCTTGACTCAAGTATTCACCTCCTCGATCTGATCGAAGGATTTTAATACTCTTGCCAAGTTGGTTTTCTACTTCATTCTTGAATTCTTTGAACTTTTCAAAAGCTCAGTGGCCCTTTCACCTTTTTGAGTGAATGGTGCCTTAGTCATTTTTCCCAATAAACAAGATTCACATGTCTCATATGATTCATAATCAAATGAGTCCAATAATCCATCCTTATGGAGTTTTGAAATGCGCTTCTCATTTATATGGCCTAAACGACAATGCCAAAGGTAAGAAGCGTTCAATTCATTTGGTTTGAACCTCTTGGTATTAATGTTATAGATAGGCTTTTCGAGATCAAGTACATAAAGTCCATTAAACATAGGTGCGCTACCATAAAACACATCATCATAATAAATGGAACAACATTTGTTCTTAATTATAAAACTAAAACCATGTTCATCCAAACTGGAAATAGAAATGATGTTTTTGCTAATGGAAGGTACAAAATAACAGTTCTCTAACTGAATTACAAGCCCAGTAGGCAAAGTCAAATCATAAGATCCTACAGCTAATGCAGCAACTCTTGCTCCATTTCCAACTCGTAGGTCGACTTCACCCTTCGTCAATGATCTACTCTCATTTAGCACCTGTTTATTTGTACAAATATGAGAACCACATCCAGTATCTAATACCCATGATGCAGAAATAGATAAATTGACTTCTATAACAAAAATACCTGAAGCGGAAGTCTCACTTCCTTTGTTCTTCTTACATTCTTCCAGGTATTTTGCACAGTTCCTCTTCCAATGTCTGGTCCCACCGCAATGAAAGCAGGTGCCCTCTTTAGACACACCACCCTTAGGCTTCAAGGCTTTCGACTTGGGCTTTTCATTGCCCTTGTCCTTTGCCTTGCCTTTGCCCTTGGGCTTGCTGCCTTGCTTCTTTTTGCCCTTTCCGCCTTGAACCATCAAGATGATCTTGCCTTTGCCTTTATTTATATTCTACTCAGCTGTTCTCAACATGCTCAGCAGTTCAGGCAAGGTCTTATTAAAGTCATTCATGTTATAGTTCATGACGAACTGTCCATATGACTCAGGCAATGACTGCAAGATCAGGTCAGTGGCCAACTCTTGGCCTAGAGGGAAGCCCAACCTTTCAAGGTTCTCAATGTATCCAATCATTTGGAGCACATGAGCACCCACAGGACTTCCTTCTGACATCTTGCAGCTAAAAAGAGCTTTGGAAGCTTCAAACCTCTCCTGCCTTGCTTGCCCTTGATAGAGTTGCTTGAGGTGTACGATCATATCGTACGCCTCCATGCTCTCATGATGTTTCTGCAACTTAGGGGTCATGGTAGCAAGCATGAGACAACAAACATCTAAGGCATCATCCAGATGCTTCTTATAAGCATCCTTATCAGCCCTAGAAGCAGTTGCAGCTGGTGCCTCCTCAGGAATAGGTCCTTCGAGGACATAAAATTTCTTTTCATGCTTGAGGACAATCCTCAAGTTTCTGTATCAGTCCAGAAAATTTGTTCCAGACAACTTATCCTTCTCAAGGATAGATCGCAGTGACAGGTTAGTTGATGCGTGTGATGTCATAGTAAACTACAGAAAGAAAATATGCAAAGTGAGTATCATGACATATATATAATATTTAATTAGGTCTTTAATTAAATATTTCTCCCACTATTTTATTCAAACCAATGACCCTCTACATTGATTCGTAAAATTTTCCTTTGGAATATTTTATAGTAGGCCAAGATCCATATTTCATCCAACTTTAAGTCAACTTTGGTTGATCGCTTAAAGTTTCGACTATTTAGGTAGGAAACTCTTTCCAATTGTATCTTATACAATTCTTGGATAGTTGGGTGATTAACATCTTATTCTAATTCATCTTATGAATTAAAGCCCAACTTTTCATTGCCTCTAAGCCTCTCAATCTTATTGAATCTCACTTAGTTAAGTCAAACCCAATGGTTGGCAGTCGGACATTACTTGCTTGTCCTATCGCGCCTTACTGCTATAGATAAGAGTGTCTTGCTTTGGCAGACCCACACTACATCGATAACAGTTTTGACGAGTGCCAGGCATTGGAAGGCTATCATGACTTAATATTTTATAATGAGGGGTTTTCATAAATAGATCTCACCATATAATGTTAAACCATTTAACATATAAAATCCATACATGTATCTCATACATATAAATAAAACATGCAAATGCAACATACATGTAATAATAGAATAAAATAAATAAAGCATATGAGAACTTATATACATGCATCCCATGACATGATAAAAGAAATACTTTATATCATTTTTAATCAATTACAAACACGCGCCCCGTACGAAATTTAATTACATATTAATTAAAACATCTTAAATTTTAATTAATCATATTAATTAAAAGATCTCAAATTTGAAATACAAATATACCATATATATATGTGTTCCGTTTTAATCAATCTTATTAATTAAAAATTTCAAAATATGAAATATAGATACTCCACATATATTGGTGTTCTGTTTTTAATTAATCTCATTAATTAAAATATTTCAAAATTTGAAATATAGATATTCCACATATATAGGTGTTCTATTTTTAATTAATCTCATTAATTAAAATATTTCAAAATTTGAAATATAGATACTCCATATATATAGCTGTTTTGTTTTTAATCAATCTCATTAATTAAAAAGATTTCAAAATTTGAAATATATATATATAGAATATGTATATATCGTATCAGCCAGTTATGCATTCACGTTCACATGGATTGATAAGGCAACGAATATATATATATATATATAATGTATAGGCGCTGAAGTTCCTCAATTAGCGTTATTGCTAGCTACATGGAGTCACGTTCACATACTTCACTTGGTGGTATTGTCACGGATATATAGGCGCTGAATGTGACTTCCATTCTGAAGCATTTAAATCACCGGTTACTTGGAGTCAACGTAGGCGCTGAAAGATAGGCGCTGTTGAAGTTACATGGAGTCAATGTAGCGGAAATGGGCGCTTTTGAAGCAGCTTCAAGCGTTTTGCAAGCGAAGCAAATTACCAGCAGCTTCATTAGGCGCTGAAGCAGGCTACTTCGCGAGATGCACTTGATGGTCATTGGTCACGGAAATGTAGGTGCTAATTTCATCTAATACCGTTAAAGGGATACACGATTTTGAAATACAAAATAATCATTCTTGAAAACCAAATTATCTTGATATGGATACAAGATTTTGAAATTCAAGAATAGCCAATCTTTGACAAGATTTCAAAAAGAAATAAATTTTGAAATTTGACATAGCCATATGGATTCATAAATGTTAATTCATCATCATGAAAATAGCTATATGGATTTAAAAAAATTCTAATTCATCATCAAGAATTCAAATTTTTTTTGAAAATAATGATTGAACACATATAAATTCAACTCTTGAATCTATGTGTCTCACATGTTTATGAAAACCAAGTTTATACAAGAGTGTTTCTTAAACCACATATATCAAAATCGAATTTTGACAGAAACACATCAATATATAAAACGAGTTACATAGTTATCTCATAACACTATCAATAGAAACATGCTTTTATGAATCCTTATTGGCAAAAACAAAACCATGTTATCATATAACATATCAATTTCAAAATTATCATATGAATAAAACACATTCATACAAAAAATACAAAACCGTGTTTATCACATAAACAAAAGGAAAAATATAACAAAACCATATTTATCATATAAATAACAGGTGATGCCATCAAACAGAAGTACGCTTTCACAAGTGGCTCTGATACCACTGTTGAGAAATCATGCATATAGAAGCAGCGGAAAACAAAAATTTTACATGCAATTCCCTCCCATAGACCCTTGTGAAATATCATAAATCATATTTGATATACCTGTTGAAGCGTGACAGCTACACGAAATGAGCTATGTCAATCCTTCCGACGCAGTAGCAGCGGCGGCCTTTAGAAGTCCACACAGCAGTTGTGGCCGTCACACGTCCACCTTGATGCTCCTCTGAGACTTTCTATGCTAGTAGTGAATTTCAGAGAAAACAAGGATTAGCTTTCTCTGAGTGAGAGTGAGTGAATTCAAAATTCTTGTGTGTGAGGCTAGGCTCATATGTGTTGCTATTTATAGCCAACACTCCACTCTCATCTCATAGAAAACCTAAACCTAGTTTGTGCCTTATTGGGCCCATCTGACATAAGCCCAATGAAATTAAATTAGTCACTAATTTAATCTAATTAAGCATCAATTTAAAACTACTTTAGTGTGTGACCCTATGTGTTCTTATAACGTTGGCAATATCATTAAATATCATTTAATAATATAAACAGTGAGCGGTATCTAGCAACACATCACTGTTACCCAAGTTATAAGGAAATCAACGGTTTGACATAACCTTTACGTGATCGATGTTATTGTACAATTCAATCCCTTTGTCCAAATATCTAGATTTAACACAAGCATGGAATTAGTCATCCTGTATAGTTAAATTGTTAGTTTCTTGAATACCGAGTAGACTGATAAAATTAAATGAGATTAATGTCACACATTAATTCATTTCAGCACGGCCATGCATTTACCCAGTCCTACTCATCAAGGGGCTCACAGATATATCTCTCGTAATGTGAGAGGGACAAATCCTATCTACGTTACTCACATCTGCATACATGATTCGTGATATATCCAATAATCGACTTTATAATTATCCTGTTACGGATAACGTTTGACGATATTAGAACATACAGTTTCTCCTGTAGCGGATTGCAATAACTTCAAGTCGAAGGATCACATGTACCATCATCACTATGAGAATCATCTATGACATTCACGTTACGATCCATGTGATGTTCTCATGGCGGGTCAATCCAGTATACTACAATTATACCTATGTGTAGACTTGATATCACATATCCATAACCTGTGAGAAAAGGTTATCAGTCCATACACATACTAGCCTCAATGCATTACTGTTGTCATGTTGGTTTAGTAATACTCGACTAGGGATTTTTAAGAATGGATTCTCACTATTAGGTCATGTACCTAATATTTAATATTTAAATAATTCCATTTTAAGGACTTCATAATGTTCATTAAAATAAATAAACAATTAATGAATGAAATGCCTCATATATATATATATATATATAAATATATAATATAAAATATCATAACATCATAATAAAAACGCAATTATGATTTGCCCTCTAGGGCATACACCAACAGAGCCCATACATCAATGGCCATAATATATATATATATATATATATCAGTATTACAAATACTTAAGAGTTACAAGATCTCTCTGTTCAATAGATACAAGATAATATAATCAAAAGATGCTCAAAAGGATAATAACGATGATGGACAATAGAGACCTTGGCCCAGATTATATAACAAAAGGGGCTTCAAGGTTGAATAATTAAAAGTGTCCATACAAAAAGTGCAAAGCTCCTAATATAATAGATATCCACAAAAGGGGACAAGACATTGTCCATCAAGCTACGTCGCGGGTCCTTCTGGGGTGGAATCCATCGCGTTATCCGAGTCGGGGTCCTTCGTCTCTCCTTCCACGAGTTCCGCGTCCAGCTCTAGAGATGCCTCTGCGACCTCGTCGTTCCCCGAGTTGGAATCTGGAATAGGCTCGTCAGACGAAGATCTGGGTACATCTCTTGGCGGTGATGATGGTACGCGTGCCGAGACGGATGTCGAGACAAGGGTAAGACATAGAATCGAGGCACAAGAAAGGAATAGAATAAGACCTACGTGCTCATGCAGCCAATTCTAGCCAGTCAAAGTAATATTTCACCTCGATACAAGCCTTTTCTTTTCCTTTTTGTTTTTATTAAAACAATAGTGAAGTCCTTACTTTGACTAGTCACACATCTTACTGGTCCGTTTCTAAGGGAACCTAAGAGTCTCCCTAAGTTCTCGCATTTCTAGCAACCTACGTAAGTTTTAAGTGCATCTTGCATTCAACAAGTCCCGTATAGGTCGTACTATAAGTTCCTGGATCCACTCGTTACACTTAAGACTCCTTCGTCTTGTTGAACCAATGGTTTAGCTGTTCTCCACTTTATCATGTCACGTGATCCACACCCGAATAAAATAATTTCTCAGGATCTACACCCGGATAAACGAGTCTCTCGGGATCTACACCCGGATAAATGAGTCTCTCGGGATCTACACCCGGATAAATGAGTCTCTCGGGATCTACACCCGAAGTTTCCAAAAAGGACTAAGTGTCCAATGCATGCTCTGAGTCCTGAATGAGGAGATCCTATCACCGGTTACCACTCTGTCCTCGCCTAAGCTGCGGGTCATCGATCCGGAGGCATCTGTCCCCTTGCTCACCATTTGGACTGGAACCATTATGTGGGACAGAATGCACCACCACCTATCCTCTCGGTGGCTGGATCTCGGCCGACCATAGGTTCAACTCCACGGCTATAATCATACAAGCGTTTATACATGTCACTATCACCCCACGTGATACCGTTGATGCATCCCATAGAAACTATATAAAACAACTATGCATACCGCTATCACCCCACGTGATACCGTTGATGCACCCCATAACGTTCAAATCTACCTCTAGTTGCTTCGGATACTCTTCGGGAATTTCCTGGCATGTACTTCAGGAGTTAGCCGGCATTCTCCACGAAACCAATCTATTCGCACAACCATGTCAATAAAACTTTATCTAGTTGTTTCCGGGGTACTCCTCGGGAATTTCCTGGCATGTACTTCAGGAGTTACCCGGCATTCTCCACGAAACCAACGCATCATCATTCGTAGTCCATCACTTTTCTTAACAATATAAAGATGAATCATTACATCATTATAGCAACCATCTCACTTTAGCGTTCAACTATTCACATAATCGATCTTTAAAACAAATTATTCAAACATACACAAACTTTGAAATCAATCACAATTCTAATTTCATATTCTCAATCTTCATCATTAACATACAACGTAATTATGTCACTTTCACATTTTCATGTCATACATTATCATCAAACATAGCATTATATGATTACACACAATATACATAGCTCAACATATCATCATCATGGCATAATCCTTTCTCATCTCTAATTAACATAGTATAGTTCATCAACATAATCCCTTATATAACTCATCATCATCTCATTTTAACACATACATTTCATCATCGTAATTCATAGTAATACACTCATCAATTCATGTTACTAGATAGCACATCTCCTATCATATCATCTCATCATCAGTTCCTATCAGAATATGCAATCACTATCATATTCTACTAAGACACGTCATCATTTCAATTGCATAACACTTACATAAAAGCATTCGAGTTCTCCAAATACAACATTCTTACTTTAAATTTAAAGCATTACATCTTACATCATACACATAACATAATTCTACAATCATTCTCATCAAATCTCACAAAGTTCGCCATCTAATTTGCATACATTCAAGTTCCCATGTCACACTTTAGCTCACCATCCTTTAACATAATCTTGTATATTTTTCCATTCTCTTTTTAAGAATCAAATAGCATTGCAACATACTCATTTTTATCATGTTAAAATAGCATATTATCCCCCTAATCATTATTGGAAAACTTGTACTTGAAATAGGATGAAAATAGGTGGAATTGTACTTTTCTGGTGCAGGGGATCGATCCCCAGGGGTCTGTGATCGATCCTGCACTGAAATTGTCCCTCTCAGGTAAAATTTTGCCCAGGGGATCGATCCCCAGGGTTCTGGGTTCGATCCCCCCCTTTAAAAATTGTAGAAAACACATTTTCTCAGCACGGGGATCGATCCTCTCATAGTGGGGATCGATCCCCACTTGAAATTTTCCTAAACAACAACTTTTCAATAGGGGGATCGATCCTCTAGTGGCGGGGATCGATCCCTACAGCACAGATTCTGCAGAAAATGCAGAAATCATGTTTTAGCCCCATTTTCACCCCCAAAACTCATTTTCAATGATCCCAACCCATGAAATTCAACAATCAAACTTACATACACATAGTATAAACATCAGAACTCATCACTTCAATTAATTTAGAAGAATCTCACACAATCACATACACATGCATGCACAAAATTCAACACCTAATCATAAACAAGCTTCACACATCATCTTACTTCAACCATGGTTACATGCATCCCTCAACTCGAAAATTAGGGTTCTATCTCAGCAAGAATTTGAGGGAAGAAGCTCTGAAATGGTAGAAATTTAACAAGGATGAGAATAGGGGTTGGTCAGTCTCTTCCTTATCCCGACCTTCATCGGTGCATTGGAAGCCATGTAGTTGTCGGACTTCCTCCGCTAGGCGCCGATTTTCTTCCATCAGCATGTTTGACTGTTCGGTCATCCTCTGCATGGTTGCCATCATCTCTGCCATCGTGGGGGGTTCCAGCAGGTTCCCCAGCATTGGTAGTCGGTTGAGCTGATGCCATGGAATTTTTTTTTTTTGAAAAGTTCGTGGGTATGGGGCGTAGGTATTGTTCTTTACCGGGGCCCCACGGTGGGAGCCAATGTTCTTGTCCTGTAGATCCGACCGAGAGTCAAGCCCTATGAGGGAACTTAGACTCAGATCCGAATGTGGCAAGACAAGTACACAAGAGATCGAAGAAGCTCGTTCTGTCTCAGTATTCGAGTATTCAGTTCAATCTGCCTTTACCGGAAAGCTTCACTTCCCAGATATAGCCCAAGACGAGCCCCCCGCTTCTCTTTCTTAGTTATTGCTCCTTTAAGGTAGAATCCATGCGTTACTATTTTCCTAGGTCGGTCAAATCTTAACGTTTCCATTATCCTTGTTGATTCTTAGCTCAGCTCGTAAATATAGTCATAATGATCGGTCAACCATTGTGTGGGCCGAATCGATCTTCTTATCAGTCAATTGTTATATGGGCCGAGACCTGTGGGTCTAGTCCACTACAACATTCTATTAAAATTTTTATTAGATCATTTAATCATTTTAATTTCTTTTCTATAACATTCCTGTACTGAGTGCATTCTCCCCCATCTACTTCTCATTATCGAACCATAGACCAAAAACTCGTCCATTATTTTTTATATCAGTTGTTGGCCATGATTGTTTCTTCTTTACTTCGTTGCCCTCTGCGTCAAGTAGAATCCCCAGAATGTCTGTGTCTTTCTTCAAAATCCTAGTTTCACCCTTAACTCCTCTGTTTCCATTGTCGACAAAAATATTTGTGCAACCTCTTTTATTTTTACAAAATGGATATATACCCTAAAACTGATATAATAATAACACTCATCATACTGTCTTGATGCAAGCAAACCTATGATTATAATATATTTGATTTTGTTCTTATGAATGGATGCTACTCGAACAAAAATCCTTGGTTTACCATAAATTTGTTAGTTGGGTAGATATGCACGAACAGGGTGGTGTTTTGCGATGGACTGTGTTTTGGGTTTAGGGTTCAACAGTGAAATATAGAGAGAGAAAGAAAATATATCCAATACTAGAATTTTACATTAAAAAACTAAAAATACTTAAAATAGTTAAAGGATTCAATTGCAATATTAATAAAATACATTTAATTTAAGTCAAGTTAGCTCTGCAAATTTTTTAATGATACATGTAATGGTCCCAAATTATTTAGGACCATATTATCCTTCACCTTTAGATATACATAAACAATTGAGCTATGTTTTATGTTGTGCATTATTTCTTTATAAAAATATTTATTATATGCTAATATTTTTACAATTTTATTTTATACATTAATTAAAATATTTTTATTAGATCTGTTTAACTATTAAGTGATTGAACTATTGACCTATTGGTTGAACCACTAATTCAATGATACAGTGTCTCGATCGAATCGAATTCCATGTATAGCCTGAAAACTATGACATAAAGATCTCTAATAAACACATATAAAATATAACACAATTCTTCATCTTTCGACCAACAGATCATGTTATACATTTTTATCCCTTCTATCTAAAATAATGATCTTCGATCACTCTCATAAATGATTTTTTTTTTGTTTTCTTCATCGGTATGCGATCACGACCCATATTATCAAGGACCGATTACTCTCCTAAATAATTAAGATAAACTATACTTTAACTTATTTTTAAAATAATTCTGCAATGTCTAGAATTTATTATTTATTTTTATAAAAAAAATTTGATTAAAACTTATATGTTTTAGTTTATTTATTAAATAAAATATATGTCGCTTGTAATGATATATACATATTATATATATAATATATATACATATATAAATTTACTATTACTATATTAAGAAAATAAATTATTAGTGTATATTGATGATATTTTATAATAATTATTTTTATAAAAAACTACGTATTTTCTCAAATAGTAATTATTATTAATTTATATTTTTCTATAGTGAACTAACAAAGTTTCTCGCGTTATGTATTTATATTTTATTAAAATACCCTTCATTGTCATATATTATTTTAATCTAAATAAAATATATGACTAATAATGATATAAAATATTTATATTTATTATTTTATTAATAATATAATAAGAGAATAAACTACTGACTGTACAAATAATCTATACTAATTATTTTTAAAAACAAAAATTACATATTTCTCAATTATTAATTTTAAATGCTAATTTATATACCTTTTTATGGTGAAATAGAAAAATTCTTTTTGTTCCCTTATTTATGATTCGTATGGCTAATAATGACATATAATATTCATATTTATTATTTTATTATTCATAGTAAGAGAATAAATTACTAACTGTAAAAATAATCCATATAATAATTATGTTTAAAATAAAAATTACATATCTCTCAATTATTAATTTTATAATACTAACTAGGGTAATAACCAGTGCGATGCACGGAATCGCACAAAGTTACACATTTTTAAAATATTAAAAAAAGAATGAAATAGAAATATTTTTTTATAAAAACTGAATTAAGTAAAATTAGATTATTGTTATAAAATTAATAGTGAATGTTAATAAAATCGGAGGAATCTTAGTGAAGTATCTAAGAATTACTCATCACATAACAGAAATACTTAGATTTTAATAATAAAATGAACAAGATGATAAGTTACATGATATAAAATGACTACCACATGTATTTATTGGTACTAACATCTCGGGTTATTTATAAAATAAATGTTAAATTATACTGCAAGTCCTTTATAATTTTACCAAATTTTGAATTCGGTCATTATATATTGTTTTACCCAATTTTGAATTCAGTCCTTATAGTTTAAAAGTTTATAATTTAGTCCTTATAGTGTTAATATTTTTCTTTGAGTCCCTAATATTAATTTTTGTCAAAAGAAATCAATTAACCACATTTTGGAAATGTGGTTGACAAAAAAAAAGAAAAAAATTACTAACTTTTAGTTATTTTGATATTTATTTTTTATTTAATTTTATTCCATATTATATTTTGATTTAAATTTTTATTTAACTTTATTAATTTTTTAAATTTATTTTTATTTTGATTAAATTTTTATTTATATTATAACAATTAAACTGATATAAATTCAAAAAGAATAACAAAAAATATAAAATTAAATATAACATATTTTTTTAAAAAAATAAACTAAAAATTAATAATAATATAAATTAAAAATCAGAAAAGAAAATTAAAAATAAAAGAATTTTCATTTATAATTATATTTTATATTTATTTTTATATTTTTATTTATTTGTCATCATATACAATTAAAAATTAAAAATTTCCATGATTACGGAAAATATTTTAGATTAACGTCTTTTTATTATTTTTATTTTTGTCTAACTTTTAGTTTACATTATTTTTCATTTTTATTTATTTTATTTTTATTTTTATTTTATGTGTTATATTTGACTTTATTTTAATTTCTTTTATAGTTATTTTTATTTTATTTTTTTACATTTATTTTAATTTAATTGTCATAATATATAAATAAAAATTATTAAATTAAATTAAAAAATAAAATATAAATAAAATAATTAAAATTTAGCAATATTTTTATTATATTTTCTTTTTGTCTCCTTAACAAGATCTTTTTATTGTGGTCAAATGATTCTTTTTATAAAAATTAGTTTTAGAGACTCAATTAGAAAAAAATTAAAATTATAGTGACTCAATTCTAACTTCTAAATTATAGGGATTGAAGTTAAAATTTGGTGAAACTATAGGACTTGTAGTATAATTAAACCTAAAATAAAAAGAACGAATATAAATAATCATGTATATGAATCTTAAGATTAAAAATTACCAAATAGCTAACATATGTTGATAATTGAAATAATTATTTTCCTAAGTCCTTCACATTATTCTAATGAAAAAAGATATTCCAACTACACAATATTCCAGAGGAAATTTAAATCCACTGAGGTATTCATAAGTTATTAAAAAATCTACAAATTCTAAAAAAGAGGAAAAATACTTTAAAATTCAAAACCTAGATATAAATAGTAGCAAATATCACTAAATACAATATGGTCAAAATTAAAAATCAAAATACATAAACAATATATATAAATTCAATAAAGACAACTTAGAAATAACACAATGTTCTAAGAGTTTTCAAGTAAATGGTGAATTGTCATGTACAATACATGAATTATATAATAACATACTTGTTAACATATTTTGAGGATATGACCCTATTGCATTAAAAGTATTAGTTTAATTTATATGTCTAAAATCACTCATGCATTGGGATATAATCTTGTTATATAAAAAATAAAAGTTTATTTTATACTTGTAAACAAATTTATAATACAATATGGGTATTTACTCAAGTATTTTTTTTTTACAATCTTTTTCATTATCCCTTCTTTCGTTTTTTATTGAAAGAGAAAAAAAAATTATATTTATTAAATATTTAAAAAAAATGTATAACATGTAAGATGGGTTATCAATAACATTTTTGAAGATATAAACTCATTGAATAAAATAATTGTGAAATGTATATGTTGAACATCACCAGTTAATTAAGAATTAATATAACTGAAAAAAATTTAGATAAATGGTGAATTGTCATGTACAATATTACGGATTTTATAATGACATACTTGTTAACCTATTTTAAAGATATGACATCGTTTTATAAAAATATGTCACGACCCAACTCGGATCGTGACCGGCACATGGGACACCGAGTCCCATGTCAGCCTTGACCTGTAATCCATACAATAATTCAGCTAAAGAACAACGACCACAACTACTTTAACATGCATGTGTTCATAAAATCCATACATATAATAGGGTTCTCAAAGTATCACCCATAAATTCATAATACATATAATATGGTCATCACATCCTACTTAATCCATAAGCTAACATAATTCAACAGAAATCCAATCAAGTCTTAATTAGACTTACAACACATACATAACTTAGACAATCCTGTTTGTAAACCTATGGAGCATACTACTGACATAATAGAAAATAACATAACGCCTCTAAACATCGAGGCTCACCAAAGCTAAGAGCTTGGAGGAACGGAAGGACTCGCCTCCTGATCTACACCTGAATCTGAAAATGGTTTGTATGAATGGGTGAGTCATACGCTCAGTGAATAATAGATTAAAAACAGTTTATGCAACGATATCATACTCACATATACAGTCATAGCAATCCATCACATAATCACCATACCATACATTCCACAATATGTCTTATTCATTGTTATTACAAGTGTATTCATTATTAGAGATCCCGGGAGTCCAGCCCCTCCTCAGATCTTTAGTCCCGGGAGCCCAGCCCCTCCTCAGACTTTATCAAACTCGACCCCGGGAGCTATGCTCCTCCTCAGACCGAGCAAACCAACATTAATCATTCTTTAATTAATATCATTTCGTAATCATACACCGCATCATATTCGCATCATCGTCATAATAACATCATAAACAGCCCAGTATCGAGTTTGGGGTAGTGGTGAACAAATGGATTTGAAAACATAACTTAAATGTATAAAGATTTTAAGTTAAAGTCTTAAAAATGGGGTTTTAGTGCAGTTGTAATCGATTACAGACATTTGTAATCGATTACCTGCTTCAAATTTCGTTCTGAAGAAAATTTTTACGAAAATTGGCCACCTGTAATCGATTACAATCCCGCAGTAATCGATTACAGTAATCGATTACGGGGTATTGGTAATCGATTACAGTAATCGATTACCAATTCGCTGTAATCGATTACAGCCTGGGTCAGAAACGAAATTCTGCAGAAAACCTTACGAAATTCATCTCCAAATCCACATTTTCACCACAACCCATCCAAATCAAACACATCCAACATACAATAGCAATCATATATCAACCAATCTAAGTCCCTATCAACTATCATAGCAAGATATTCACAATATCTATCAAAATCAAACATAAACCATAAATAACCCATTACTCACAAATTACTCCAATGAGCTCCAAGACACCACCCGGAGCTAGGATGAGGTACCCGGAGCTTCCCTAGTTGGTTGAGACCCTAGAGAACACATCACAAACCTCAATCTCACAACAAAATCAAAAACCCCCAACTGTAAACCCTAACCCCCAAATCCGAAAATAGAGAGATAAATACCTCAAGAGAGAAAACGAAATACACTACACTTACCCACAATATACTAGATGATGATTGATAAATTGATCTTGATGAGTTATGGGGTTTGGGTGAGGGATTGGTGAAGAAAGAAAAGAGAGGGGGAAGAAGATGAAGAAATAGGAATGAGAGGGAGAGAGGTTACGGGAGAGTGAGGGAAGAAAAGAGAAAAGGAAAGGAAAAGAAGAAAAAGGGGTGGGGAGGTGGGGCCCACTTGGCTCTGTCTCCCCGGTGCACTGTGATCTCTTACTCAAATTAACTCAGAATACCCAAGGTATTACAATCTTCCCCCCTTAAAGAATTCGGACCCCGAATTCGAACACAGAAGGGATAAGAGATTACCTGAATCATGAAAGAGGTGCAGATACTTATCCCGCATGCCTTCCTCGGGCTCCCACGTAGCCTCTTGACCAGAGTGGTTCCGCCAAACCACCTTCACTGTTGCCACTTCCTTAGAACGGAGTTTCCTCACCTGCCGATCAACAATAGCCACCGGTTCCTCCTCGTATGCCAAATTCTCATCCAACGGTAACACTTGATGCTCGATCACATGAGATGGATCCGACAAGTACTTCCTCAGCATAAACACATGAAAGACGGGATGGATTGAGGACATCTCAGGTGGAAGTGCCAAATGATAGGCCACTGCCCCAATCCGATCTAAGATCTCAAAAGGTCCAACATACCGAGGACTCAGCTTTCCTTTCTTACCGAATCTCATAACTCCCTTCATCGGAGATATGCGGAGGAACACATGGTCTCCGACCGAAAACTCCAAATCGCGCCTTCGGTTGTTAGCATAGGCCTTATGCCTACTCTGAGCCGCTTGGAGCCTTTCCCCGATCAACTTCACCTTATCCATGGCATCCTGTACCAGATCGGGTCCAACAGTGCAGCTTCACCACTCTCAAACCAACCTATGGGAGACCGACACCTCCTACCATAAAGAGCCTCAAACGGTGTCATACCAATACTGGCCTGATAACTATTATTATAAGAGAACTCTACCAACGGAAGGTACGGTTCCCAACCATCTCCAAAATCCATAACGCAAGCTCGGAGCATATCCTTCAAAATCTGAATGGTCCTCTCTGACTGACCGTCGATCTGAGGGTGAAAAGCTGTGCTGAAGTTAAGGCGAGTCCCCAAGGCTTCTTGAAAGGATCGCCAAAACCGGGAGGTGAATTGAGTCCCTCTGTCGGAGATAATGGAGGTCGGAACACCATGAAGTCGCACAATGACCTCGATGAACAACTGAGCATAACGAGGCGCCCCGTAGGATGTCTTAACTGGAATGAAGTGGGCCGACTTGGTCAGTCGATCCACAATCACCCATATGGAGTCAAAGCCTCGAAAACTGCGAGGTAGCCCCGTCACAAAGTCCATGGTGATCCTCTCCCACTTCCATGTCGGTATCTCTATCGGTTGCAACAACCCTGCAGGTCTCTGATGTTCTGCCTTCACTTGCTGACACACTAGACAACGAGAAACAAAGTCCGCTACATCCCGTTTCATACCTTCCCACCAAAACGACTGTTTCAAATCCTGATACATCTTCGTGCTACCTGGATGGATGGAATACTTGGAGTTGTGAGCTTCCTCTAGTATGAGCCTCCTCAGATTACCCACATCGGGTACGCACAACCGCTGTCCACACCGTAAAACACCCTCTGAGTCTAGAGATAGCTCCACGTTCTTCCCTTCACTGACCTCTGACACTAGCCTAGCAAGCCTTGGATCATCCCGCTGAACAGATTTAATCTGGTCCACCAAAGAGGACTGAGCCCGCACATGAGCTAAGAGTACTCCAGATCTCCCTAACTCGAAGTGCATGCCCTCCGACTCCAACCTATGGATCTCCTCAACCAAGGGTCTCTTCACAACAGCAATGTGGGCCAGACTACCCATAGACTTCCTGCTTAAAGCATCAGGGACTACATTCGCCTTCCCTGGGTGATACAGAATGGTGCAGTCATAATCCTTGAGCAACTTCATCCATCTTCTCTGCCTCAGATTAAGATCCCGCTGCTGAAAGATATACTTCAAGCTCTTGTGGTCGGTGTAAATCTCACATGTTTCCCCATAGAGGTAGTGTCTCCAGATCTTAAGAGCAAAAACAACCGCGGCCATCTCCAGATCATGAGTCGGGTAGTTCTGCTCGTGAGTCTTCAACTTCCTTGATGCATAAGCGATAACTCTCCCATGCTGCATCAAAACACAACCAAGTCCAATCCAAGAAGCATCACAGTACACAGAATACCCTCCTGACCCCGAAGGCAAAACCAAAACCGGAGCAGTGGTCAAAGACTCTTTCAACCTCTGAAAACTTTCCTCACACGCTTCCGACCACTGGATAGGTACACTCTTCTGGGTTAACTGGGTGAGAGGGGCTGCTATCCTTGAGAAGTCCTAAACAAACCTCTGATAGTAACCAGCAAGACCCAAGAAGCTACGGATCTCGGTCACCATCGTAGGCCTCGGCCATTTCTGCACTGCCTCAACTTTCTTCGGATCTACCATGATCCTGTCCCTAGATACCACGTGTCCAAGAAAGGTCACCCGGTCAAGCCAAAACTCACACTTGGAGAACTTGGCATAAAGGCTATGATCCCTCAGCGTCTGCAACACAACTCTGAGATGGTGCTCATGCTCCGCCGCATTCTTGGAGTAAACCAAGA
Organism: Aeschynomene evenia; assembly: GCA_013621005.1. NCBI lineage: Eukaryota > Viridiplantae > Streptophyta > Magnoliopsida > Fabales > Fabaceae > Aeschynomene > Aeschynomene evenia. The sequence goes on along the minus strand of CM024269.1, from coordinate 9,537,429 downwards.
TGTCGTCAATGAAGACGATGACGAATCGGTCCAAGAACGGCTTAAACACCCGATTCATAAGATTCATGAAAGCTGTCGGGGCATTGGTCAAACCGAAGGACATCACCAGAAATTCAAAATGTCCATACCGGGTGCGAAAAGCTATCTTCGGAACGTCTCCCTCCTTAATCTTCAACTGGTGGTAACCAGACCTCAAATCAATCTTCGAGAAGCAACAAGCACCTTGAAGCTGATCAAACAAATCATCGATCCTGGGAAGAGGGTACTTGTTACGGACCGTCATCTTATTGAGCTGCCGATAATCCACGCAAAGCCTCATAGACCTATCCTTCTTCTTAACAAAGAGAACGGGAGCACCCCAAGGTGAAGTGCTCGGACGGATAAATCCCTTATCCAAAAGGTCCCTCAACTGATCCTTCAGCTCATTCAACTCCTTCGGAGCCATACGGTAAGGGGGAATAGAAACAGGTTGAGCTTCAGGGTTTAAGTCAATCCCGAACTCTATCTCCCTATACGGCGGCATCCCTGGTAAGTCCTCTAGAAAGACATCTGGAAACTCGCTCACAATCGGAACTTGGCCCAAATCCTGCACTCTAGCCTCCACATCCACACTGATGCTAGAAAACCTTGGTTCCTATGATCCATCAACTTTATGGCACTTAAGGCTGAAACAAAAGAAGCGGGGGTCACACATCGATCCCCTTGGAACTCAAAGGTTGAGCTATCAGGGAGGAGGACAAATCGGACCAACTTAGCGTAGCAATCTACGGAGGCATGACAGGAAGCCAACCAATCCATGCCTAGGATCACATCAAAATCCACCATATCCAAGATCACTAAATCGGCCAAAGTGTCCATCCTGCTCACCGACACTACACACGACTTACAGACCAACCGAACCATAAGGGGTTCTCCCACCGGAGTACTAACCCAAAAAGGATCCTCCAACGCTGTGGGTTGCTCGCCAAAACGAGAAGCAAAGAACGGGGACACATATGAATGTGTAGAGCCCGGATCAAACAACACATAAGCTTCAGAAGAGCCAACTTTCAATATACCTGCCACAACGGTGTTCGACGCCTGAGCATCCTGACGAGTCAAAGTGAAAACCCTCGGCTGAGCTCTCCCTCCTCCACCTTGACCTCTGCCTCTGTTTCCTCTAACTGCACCCCGACCTCCTTGCCCTGAAGAACTACCCGGAGACATAGCTGAATGAGATGGTGCAGGAAAAATGGGTGCTTGATGCCCAGTAGCTCCCCCAGCAAGGCGAGGACACTCCCTAATAAAATGCCCTGCCTGTCCACACCCATAGCATACATTCTGGTTCGGGCGACACGCCCCATGATGGTATCTTCCACAATGCTTGCAATGAGGACGCTGAGGACCTTGGGGTCCAGATCACTGTGTGTTCGACTGAGAAGCACTGCTTGCTTGGGGCCTCATCCCAGACATGGCCCTAGGGGTGGATCCTGAGGAGTTGGAACCACTCCCCAGAGCAAACCTCTGCTGCTGATAACCTTGGGACCCACCAGAACTGGATCCTCCGGAGAACTGCCCTGTAGTCTTCTTTTTCTTCTCAAATCCCTTATTCGGCTTGTCTTCTTCCCTTGAGCTTTCAATGCCCACAGCAGTATCCATGACCTGAGAGAAAGACTTTCTCCCTATCTCATTATGTAGAATGGAACGCATCGGTTCCCTAAGCCCCTTCACAAACCTCCTCACCTTCCTATCCTCAGTGATGATCTCATGCGGCGCATATCGACATAATCGAGTAAATTGTGTGGCATACTCGACTACCAACATGCCCGGAGTCTGCTTCAGCTTGAGAAATTGCTCCACCAAGAGCTCCCTTCGGTTCTCAGAAAAGAATCTTGCCCTGAAGGCTTTAGTGAACTCCTCCCGCACAGGTGGCGGCCTCCTCATATGAGCCCTTTCCATCAACCAGGTCTCATACTAGTGAACAGCAGTTCCTTGAAGGGTATAGGTCACCAGATCCACGGCCCTCACATCATGGCATCGAAGGGCACGCAGAGCTCTAGTGGCCCGATCCAAGAAATCCTCTAGGTCTTCCTCCATGGACTCCCCCGAAAAAGTTGGTGGGTTCAGCCTCAGATAAGCCTCCAGCGTCACCTCATGAGTACCAAAAACCTGAGGTCCCGGCCTAGGTGGTTCGTAATCCATGTTCGGAGGAACCTCCTCCCTCCTCTGGTTCTGATCCGGATTCTAATTCTGATTCTGGTTTTGGTTTTGATTCTGATTTTGCATCATCTGAATCAAGATGTTAAGGGCTTGGCGAACCCCTTGCATCTCCTCACCATAATTAGGCTCTGCACCACCTCCAACGGGCTCATCATCCCCCTGCACAAGAGGGGGGTCCCTGGTGGTACGAGGCCTTCCCCGTCTTCGGGTACCCTGCTTAGGCGGCATGGTCAACCAAGAGTAGCTACACAAACCACCAATCGTTCAGAGACATAACAAATGAAACATCCCCGAGTCAAAAAGGGATTAGCAATCAAGGAATTAACTTAGACAACAACACCCTAAACTGTCTTCACTAGAATCACAATTTGTGAAAATGGGCCGGCAACCATTTACACTATTGTCATCCTATTGAAGAACAATTGCTCCATAAGTTACAAAACTCAACCTAGGCTCTGATACCAACTTTGTCACGACCCAACTCGGATCGTGACCGACACATGGGACACCGAGTCCCATGTCAGCCTTGACCTGTAATCCATACAATAATCCAGCTAAAGAACAACGACCACAACTACTTTAACATGCATGTGTTCATAAAATCCATACATATAATAGGGTTCTCAAAGTATCACCCATAAATCCATAATACATATAATATGGTCATCACATCCTACTTAATCCATAAGCTCACATAATTCAACAGAAATCCAATCAAGTCTTAATTAGACTTACAACACATACATAACTTAGACAATCCTGTTTGTAAACCTATGGAGCATACTACTGACATAATAGAAAATAACATAACGCCTCTAAACATCGAGGCTCACCAAAGCTAAGAGCTTGGAGGAACGGAAGGACTCGCCTCCTGATCTGCACCTGAATTTGAAAATGGTTTGTATGAATGGGTGAGTCATACGCTCAGTGAATAATAGATTAAAAACAGTTTATGCAACGATATCATACTCACATATACAGTCATAGCAATCCATCACATAATCACCATACCATACATTCCGCAATATGTCTTATTCATTGTTATTACAAGTGTATTCATTATTAGAGATCCCGGGAGTCCAGCCCCTCCTCAGATCTTTAGTCCCGGGAGCCCAGCCCCTCCTCAGACTTTATCAAACTCGACCCCGGGAGCTATGCCCCTCCTCAGGCCGAGCAAACCAACATTAATCATTCTTTAATTAATATCATTTCGTAATCATACACCGCATCATATTCACATCATCGTCATAATAACACCATAAACAGCCCAGTATCGAGTTTGGGGTAGTGGTGAACAAATGGATTTGAAAACATAACTTAAATGTATAAAGATTTTGAGTTAAAGTCTTAAAAATGGTGTTTTAGTGATGTTGTAATCGATTACAGACATCTGTAATCGATTACCTGCTTCAAATTTCGTTCTGAAGAAATTTTTTACGAAAATTGGCCACCTGTAATCGATTACAATCCCGCAGTAATCGATTACAGTAATCGATTACGGGGTATTGGTAATCGATTACCAATTCGCTGTAATCGATTACAGCCTGGGTCAGAAACGAAATTCTGCAGAAAACCTTACGAAATTCATCTCCAAATCCACATTTTCACCACAACCCATCCAAATCAAACACATCCAACATACAATAGCAATCATATATCAACCAATCTAAGTCCCTATCAACTATCATAGCAAGATATTCACAATATCTATCAAAATCAAACATAAACCATAAATAACCCATTACTCACAAATTACTCCAATGAGCTCCAAGACACCACCCGGAGCTAGGATGAGGTACCCGGAGCTTCCCTAGTTGGTTTAGACCCTAGAGAACACATCACAAACCTCAATCTCACAACAAAATCAAAAACCCCCAACTGTAAACCCTAACCCCCAAATCCGAAAATAGAGAGATAAATACCTCAAGAGAGAAAACGAAATACATTACACTTACCCACAATATACTAGATGATGATTGATAAATTGATCTTGATGAGTTATGGGGTTTGGGTGAGGGATTGGTGAAGAAAGAAAAGAGAGGGGGAAGAAGATGAAGAAATAGGAATGAGAGGGAGAGAGGTTACGGGAGAGTGAGAGAAGAAAAGAGAAAAGGAAAGGAAAAGAAGAAAAAGGGGTGGGGAGGTGGGGCCCACTTGGCTCTGTCTCCCCGGCGCACCGTGATCTCTTACTCAAATTAACTCAGAATACCCAAGGTATTACAAAATATTTATTTAATTTATAAGTCTAATATTACTTGTTAGAATATGATAACTGTCACGACCCAACTCGGATCGTGACCGACACATGGAACACCGAGTCTCATGTCAGCCTTAACCTGCAATCCACACAATAATCGAGCTAGACAACAGCAACCACAACCACTATAACATACACACATACATAAGATCCATACATATAGCCTGGTCATAACATTCAGCTTAATCCATAAATCATCATACATAATCCCTACATCTAAATATATATGTCATACATGTCCATAAATAAGTCTAACAACATCAACACAACAACAATAAGTCTTACATAGACTTACACAACATCCATAACACTATCATAGTCCAAGGAAATCTTGTCTGTAACATAAGGAGCATACGCTAGATATGAAATGCATAATGCCTCTAACACATGAGGCTCACCAAATCTAAGAACTCGGAGGAACGGATGAACTCGTCCCCTGATCTGCACCTTGATCTGAAAACATATTGTATGAATGGGTGAGTCATACGCTCAGTGAATAAACAGGTTATAAGCAGTGTATGTAGGATACAACAGTGCAAAGTGATTACAACATAAACCATATATATATATATATATATCAACTTCATCGTTCTTATACAGTCTCTTTATCTTGGTAGCTTTTAACCTATGAACACCTGGAGCACAGCCCCGACTCATGTTCATAGTTAGTATGGATGTCCCGCGAGCTATGCCCCTCATCAGACACCATACAGGGAAACCCCACGAGCTATGCCCCTCATCAGGTTTCCCATTTACGACCCCGCGAGCTATGCCCCTCCTCAGGTCGTTTTACCATCTCTTAATTCATTCAATTTTTATCTTATTTAGCGCTGTTAGTGGCACATATCATTCATAATCACAACCTCAATAATTCATCATCATCAACATTTCAGTTTTGGGTTTAGAGTAGTGGTGAACGAATGGATTTGAATTCATAACTTAAAAATATAAGGATTTTGAGTTAAAGCCTTGAAAATAGAGTTTTTGTACTGATGTAATCGATTACAGGCCTCTGTAATCGATTACCAGCTTCAAATTTCGTTCTGAAGAAAATTTTTGTAAAAATTGGCAGTCTGTAATCGATTACAATCCCGCAGTAATCGATTACAATAATCGATTACAGGGTCTTGGTAATCGATTACAGTAATCGATTATCAATTCGCTGTAATCGATTACAGCCTGGGTCAGAAACGAAAATCTGCAGAAAACTTTGCGAAAATCATCTCCAAATCCACATTTTCACCACAACCCATCCAAATCAAACACAACCAACATGCAATATCAATTATATATCAACCAATCTCAGTCCCTATCAACTATCATAACAAGAAATTCACAGATTCAATCAAAATCATACATAAACCACAAATAACTCATTACTCACAAATTACTCCAATGAGCTCCAAGACACCACCCGGTGCTAAGATGAGTTCCCCGGAGCTTCCCTAGTTGGTTGAGACCCTAGAGAACACATCACAAATCTCAATCTCACAACAAAATCAAAAATCTCAATCTTGAGCCCTAAAACCCCAAATCCGAAAATTAGAGAAAATAGACATCAATGGGGAAAAAGAAATACTCTACACTTACCCTCAATATACTAGATGAGCAATGCTAACTTGATCTTTGATGATTAATGGAGTTTCGGTTTGGATTTTGAGAAGAAAGAAAGGGGTGAGGAAGAAGAAGAGAGAAAATGAGAGGGAGAGAGAGTAGCGTGAAAAGAGGGGAGAAAGAAGGAAAAAGGAAGGAAAAAGAGAGAGGAGGTGGGGCCCACGTGGTCCTATCTCCCCGGGTGTACCGTGATCTCTTACTCAAACAAACTCAGACTACCCCAGGTATTACAATAACATTATAAAATAATAAATTTTACTTTATATTTTTACCTATTTATATTACATTAAGTGCATAGCTTAATTATATGCATTTTTCATAATCTTTGTCACTATATCATTCCCTCCCTAGGTTTCTCTATAATGAAAAGAATAATATTTTATATTAAGTTATTTTTAAAATAATGTATAAGATAAAAATGGGATAAGTTATCATTTTTTTTAATCTCTTTTAAAAACATGAACCCGCTATATAAAATAAGGAATGTATATATCTAACATCACTTGTTAGGATTTTTTTTTTTTTGGTGTGAATGAAAAGAAAAAGAAAAACAAACAAAAAAAAGAAACCACACAAGACACCAAGAGAGGATCAAGTCCTCATATACACCCTTCCTTGAGCATCTTCCCTTAGCAACTGATCAAGGTCATTCAAAGGAACTGACAGAACCCAAAAGCTTTCACCAACCTGCAACCCATACTTAGCAAGGTAATCTGCCATCCTATTCCCTTCCCTCCATATATGAGAAATTTTGACCACCCAATCCCTACTTAACAACACTTTAATATCTTCAAGAATATGAGCAAAACAATGGCTTTCCTCCCAATTCAAGTTGCATATTAAATTCACAACCAGGAGAGAGTCTGACTCACACCAAACGTGACGATGTCCGTTATCCCAGGCCAACTGAAAGCCATGCTTGATAGCAAGGAGCTCAGCTTCTAACACAGAAGCAGTGCCTGTCTGACCAAAAAATCCCAGTAACCAGTGCCCATCTGAATTCCTCACAACACCACCAAAACCCGCTAGGTCTCCCTGGTAATTTTTGCTCTCATCTATGTTAATTTTGATTTCACCTTCCTGAGGTTTACTCCAAACAATAGATTTAATCAAATTCCTCTTATGAACTGTAATTAAAGACGTAAACAATACTTCCCAATCACTCCTGAATCTGCAAACAACATCCATCAAGGTCCAATTTTGCTGGTTAAGAAGATTCTGATTCCGCCACCTCCAAGACCACCACAACACCATTAAGAAGAACTCAGACTTGTTACCTCTTGCATGATGCACCAACCAAGAATCATAATCCTCAACAAAAAAGATCAGGGTCCCTGCCAAAACCCATGTAAGTCCAAAGAGTTTTTGAATCATAGCAATTTCTGAGAGCATGAATAATATCCTCTTGTTCCTGATTACAGCGCAGGCAAATAGCATCATCAATAATATGCCTATCCTTCCTAAGTGAAGCTGTCGGGAGAGACTTATGCAGGACAAGCCAGACAAAAAACCTCACTTTTTCAGGTACCTTCAATTTCCATATCCACCCCCATTGCCCTTGGATGTTATGATTATCTCTGTGCCTTTCCAATAACCATCTATATGCAGAACTTGCTGTGTAAAGACCATTCTCATTAGCATCCCACCTCCAAACACCTCCAACATCAGCCCAGGTTGTCAATGATTTTGAATGAAACACTTGTTTTGCCAAGTCAGGAAGAGGAGTTGTCAAACCATCCAAATGCCAAGAGCCATCCCACCACAAATCTCTAATTCTTAAATCAAATTCTGCAATGTGGACATAGTCAACCATTTCACAAATCCTGCCACCCTTCCACCAGTAATCAAACCAAATAGAATCATTCCCTGCTCCCATATTGAAATCAAAGCCCTCCTTAAGACTAATCATAGCTTTGGTAATACTCTGCCAAATTATTGAACTCCCTTGAGTGGCACTAGCTTCCAGAATATGCTTTCCCCTAAGATACTTTGCCTTCATGAAACGACTGCATAAGTTCTTTGGAACATTCATCAATTTCCAACACAACTTACCTAATAGAGCAATGTTAGTCAGTCTAGCACATCTCACCCCAAGCCCTCCATGATTCCTGGATAACGTAATTTTATCCCACCCAACCAGATTCTAGCCTCTTCCCATATGATTCCTTTTCCAAATAAACGCCTGAATCCTCCTATCAATTTGATCACAAGAGTGTTGGGGAAGCCACATCGTTTGCATTTGATAAATAGGAATAGAGGATAAGACAGATCTAGCTAAACAAACCCTACCAGGTTTGTTCAGTAACTTACTCTTCCAAGAGGCTAGTCTCCCATTAATCTTCTCAATAATTGGATTGAAGGTAGCTCTAGAAGGTCTTCCTTTTACTAGCTGAACACCCAAATACTTGCCAAAATCATCTGTGAAACGAATATTAGTGAGAGTACGCAAGTAGTCCCTTTTTTTTCTAGGTATACCTTTTGACAACATGACTCTAGATTTTTCCAAGCTCACTTTCAAACCTGACATATCACAAAATTCATCCATGGTGTCCAACACACACTTCACATATTTCCTTTTGCCCTTTGAAAATAACATTACATCATCAGCAAACAAGAGATGAGACAAAGTTGGAGTATTCTTCCCAATAGAAATAGGATCCCACAGGCCCCTATTAATTTTGGACTGAATAAGAATAGACAACTTCTCCATACAAATAACAAAGAGATAAGGAGAAAGAGGATCCCCCTGACGAAGACCTCTAGAAGGTTGAAAAACATCAAGCTTATTTCCATTCCAAAGCACAGAGAGAGTAGTAGAAGTGACACAAAACAAGATTAGTTTCACAAGCTTCTCTGGAAAACCAACCTCGTTGAGACAAAGCCTAAGAAATCTCCAATCCACCCGATCATAAGCCTTTTAGGATTAATATAGCTGAAAAATATTTATTTTAAGTAAATGGTGAATTATTATGTACAACATGTACAATATGAATTTTATAATGACATACTTGTTAATATATTTTAAGGATATGACTCATTGTATAAAAAAAATATATTAATTAAAATGTTTAAAATCACCTGTTAGGATATGACCTCGTTATAAAAAAATTTGTGAATAAATTAAAATCTATATTCGTAAGTTACAAACAAATGTAAAGAAATGTACTAATTGATAAAGTTTACATCATGAAGTGAAAAAAAAAAACTATAGTCTTCTATTTGACTGATTCCACCAACATATGCTGATTCCACCAATATATATATATTGTGTAAAAAGTAAAATTATTAAATTATATTTAAATTTAAATTAGGTTCATAAAAATAAGCATATAATTAGTATGATTAAAATAAATTTCAAATATTTAATTTGGATTTGACAAAAAAATTCAAATTTTGATAGTACTTATTATTAATTCACAATGGTAGTTAATATGATTAATGAAATTAGTTTAAGATACATATTAAGGCCTATTAAGATATCAAAGATATAAACATCGTAAATTGAAAAAGTAGATAATATGATTAGTGGAAGTAGTTTAAGATACTAATTAATATATTAAAGAGATAGAACTTGTAAATTGAAAATAGTAGTAAATATGGTTAATGAAAGTATTTTAGGATACAAAAATTAATATACTAAAGAACAACACCTCGTAAATAGGAAATAGTAGTAAATATAGTTAGTGAAGAGAATTTATGGTACTAATTGAAAATATTTGATAAATTTTAAAAATATATTATGAAAATAAAACATTGATAAATTGAAAAGTGTTTAAATAATTTTCTGTAAAACATGAAATATTCAAATATAGAATATTTATTAAAGCAAACACTAAATTAAAGGAAAAATGTATTATCTTCTTTAAAAAGTTTAAATATTATATAAAGTTCCACAAATGAGAAACGACATTCAATTTTAAATTCAAAATGATAATGATATTATATTATTTTTCTCTAAAAAATACAAATGGATGATACTTATAAAATCTCACATTAATATAAATTTATGTTCCTCAAAATCAGTATATATCTAATATGATAATAGGAAAATTTCAAAAATTTAAAAGTGTATAAATATTCTAAAATTGGAATATAGTAGATTTAAAAATAATTTAAATCATGGATAGGATATTACTTCTTTTATAAAAAAGTCCAAATAGATTGTACTAAGAAGAATATAAACAAAATAATAATAATAAAAAGAAATAGAAACTTAAAAAATAAAAAATAACAATAAACCTCTATTTCATCCGTCAAAATATACTTATTTACACATGACTACTAACATCCTTCATATAAAATGACTATAAACAGGACAAAATTATAATAAAAAATAAATAAACTTAAAAGTTTGAAAAAAAAAATATGAACATCTCCTTAAATCCAAAAAGGCATTTTCTCCCTTACCAAAACTAATCTTTTCACAAAATAAAAAATAGAAAAATCACTACTAGAAACATGCGGTAAACCGACGGGAAATTTCAACGGCACTTTTCCCGAAGGGAATCCCGATGGCCATGAGACGGAAAATTGACCTCGTTGCGTGTACTGAACTATCCATCGATGTCCCATCGGGAAACCATTGGGAATTTCGCGGGAATTGGCATGAAAATTTAGTGCTTTTTTTCACCGTCTAACACATGTCAGGAGCCCGACAAAAAATTAGGATATTTTGGCGGGGTTTCTTATACCCTCGAGATGCCGTTGGGAATTTGTGAATCTAAGGTCCCGTCAGCCACCCGTCGTCGGTTTTAATTTCTTCCTTCCTCGTTCATCCACTGTTGGGAATGTATTGTTAGGGTTTAGGGTTAGAGTTAGGGTTTGGTATCATCTGTTGGCTGTCGGGACTACGTTGTTACGAAAGTCCGTCTAGATCCCATCGGGAATTGTATGTATAAAATGCTTCGTTTTGGTGGCACGACGTTTTATTTATTTTTTAAACCCCTCCATATCCCGTAGGGATTTGAATATATTAATGTTCGTCTCAAGCCCTTCGGGAATCCCTTTGTTTTAAGTGAGTTCAAAAAGGTGCGTTTGAAGTATGCGTTCCCGTCGGGAAACTGTGGAAAAGCCACCGGTTTACCGCGAATAAGTGAAACTGCGCGGGTCACTTTCCTCATTTCGTGATTTTACTCTCTCTCTTTACCCTCTCTCCCTCTCTCAAACCCGTCACCGCCCCACCTTCCAGAGCCGTTTCGGGCGTCGGTGAGCGTCCAATCTCAAAGCGGAGACCGCCATTTCGTTCCTGGTAATGAACTCTACCCTTTAATCGGTTTAGTTTTTTTTTTCTATCATCTTTTTAACTCCCTAACCCTCTCTCTCTCTGTCCACAACCACATCGCCACCACTGCTGCCGTCTCTACCCCAACCGCCGTCGTTGCCCAGCCGCTGCCACTGCCATCCTATTTCTCTCCTGGTACCTTAATTTTTTTAGAAAAATTATTATTTTTAATTATGGGTATTGATTAATGCATAAATTTAATTTTAATTTTAATTTTTTTTGTAAAATTAATTATGATTGTTGTGGTAATTGTTATTGTTATTGTAATTAAAATATAATTTCAATTTGGAGGGAAAGAATATGGAATTGAGTTTAATTTTTAATTGGTTAAAGGTTAAGATTTCTAATTTATTTTAGATTAATTTTTGGTTATGCGTTTATTAAAATTGGATTTTTCATGGAATAGAGGAATTGTTTGGTGATTTTGTTCTAATCGTTGCAAAATCTTAGGGTAGATGACTTAGTCTGAGACCGGTCCTTGAACTCCGGCAAATACTGGCTGATGATTATGTTATTTACGTTGCAAAACCTTAGGATAGATGACTTAATCTGAGACCGGTCCTTGAACTCCGGCAATACTAGTTGATTAAATCTGAAATTAAATGAGAAGTCAAAATTGGCTGATTTTAAAATTAGAATGGTTTACAGCAGCAACGACAATGTCTAGATCGGATCGTTCATGGATGTATGATCGGTTGCACGCACATCGAGGCGGGTTGAAACCATTATTTGTGTGGGGTATGCAGGAATGCGTCGATGTTGCTTGTTGGGCGACACAATATTAGAGCGAGGGGACAACTAGATGCTCGTGTTGTAAGTGTAGGTGCAGAAGGCTACTAGATATTGATGCGGTACAAGTTCTTCTAAGGTTATGCTTCAGGCTGTTATGAGCAGGTGGTTGCCACTTTATGATGCAGTTTTTTTAATGGTGATTAAGTGTATGCTGGATCCTATCGCAGTGCAGGCATATAGAATATCGCGGTTGATGCCAGATAAAGTGGATGTGGAGGAGGAGGAGGATAGGAGTGTGTTGAGGGAGGTAGGGCGTGTGAGGAAATCGGTGGAGGGGTGTGATTAGGGGGTGGATGCGCCTTGTGTTACTTTTGGATCGAAGATGTTTGCTGTGCCGGTGAAAATGCTTCCTCCTGAATTGGTGGAGAGTCGGAATGGTTACGGTGTTGAAGGAGAGGGCGAGTTCGGCGAGTTTTGTGTGTTGGTCAGAGAGTTTTTCTGTTTTCTACATTGTATGGTCCGTTAAAGAAGGATTCGATGCAGAAGCATGTTGAAGAGGCTGAATTGCAATCCTTGTATTTGATGATGGGGTAAGGATTGAAAGTGGTGAAATCTGCGAAAACATGCAATATTATTGCCATTAGGGGACTAGGGCAACATATTTTGAAGAGTGCTACTCTTAGTTCTACTAGGAATTGTTGGCCATTTTCGAGTATGGCATTCCAAGTTGCCCCTACTTTAAGAGTTGCGATCGAGCCGTCCCACTTACGGATTGGGATGCATTGCAAGAAGGATTGAGGCTTTCGAATCGTGCAGATCCGTTTGTTGAGGTTACTGTTTCTACTAGAGGGGAGCATGTTCTTGCTGCTGCAGGGGAAGTTCATCTTAAAAGATGCATAAACGATTTAAAAGAGCGGTTCATGAAAGTGAGCATGGAGGTATCACTGCCTTACGTGTCCTTCAAAGAGACCATTGAGGGAGAGGTATCCAATATTTTGGAAAACTTGAAGGGTTATACTCTTCTACTGTGATTGGTATGATCCACGACGTCCGACTGGAATGCGGAACCATAACAATTACAAGATAACAGAGATTAATCATACCCGAAGAGAGCAGCGATACGATGGTGACGAAGAGGATATTGAAATATCTGATTTTTTTTTTTTGTTGTATAGGTAACATTGCACTACCTATCAAATATGTTTTATTAGTTACATTTCTTTGTCTTACATTACAATTGCATATTTTTTGTTATTTTTTTTATAGATCATATGACTGGTAGACAACGTGTTTCACGACCATGAGGTAGGGGTGTTAGTGCAGCTTGGGTTGTGGCCAGGATTCTCCTGCCTCGGCTGCATCGAGCACCGCAACCCCTACCTCCACCACAGCTCTTGCCACCGCAGTAGCGGAGGCAATGACCCTAGCTGCCCACGCTACAGTCACTTCACCGGCGACACTCGCGGCTCCGAGTGACTCCATACCTTCCTCTGATCATCAGCAGCTGGAGGCAGCCCCGGAGAGAGAGTCATTCCTAGCCGGTTCCCAGTATCGACTGATACACGACGGTAGTAATGGGTAAGTAAATTCTAATTCATCTATGTATTTTCATGTTGATTATTCTTTGTATTTAATGATGTGTTTATTACTTCATTGACATATCTCTTTCTCTTATATATTCTGTTGTAGGTGGCTCCCCGCCAATCGGGGTATCAAGAGGATCACATAGATGATCCAGAAGCGGTATGATCATTGATCAATTGCCGAATTGATTCAAATTAAAACTAGGTAACTTGTAGCGTAATGGTTAACCTAGGTCATTTCCCAAGGAATTCAATCATTAAAGAGTGATCATGCAAAGATGAATTAGGTTTGGGGATTTTTAACATATAATGAACAGAAATAAGCAAATTCAATGAGGAATTTAATCAAATAGGTAGAACACTAGCTTAAGGAATTTGAATTGTAAAATCCATATCATTGATTCATTATCCTTTCAATGATCCTTTCAAGAATTACAATTGAATTATAGATATGATTTTAACCCTAAAATCAAATCTAACTTCATATGAAAATCTTCATACATTCATCTTATTAATATACTTGAATTAGATCTGAAACCTCAATACCTAACTCAAGATATCAAGATTGAAGCTCAACAATTCAATTACCTAAATCAGAAATCTCTAAAAATATTAATCAATAATTCAGAAACCTCTAGAATTATCAATCAATTGGATCCATAATTCAAAGAATTAGAAAACCTTCATAATGCTTGAATCATGAATCAAGAATGGTCAACAACTGCTTAGTTGGATATTTTTTTTTGGTATATGGGGTATATAGTTATTAAGATCCCACTGCATCAGTTTTTTAAAAACAATGAAGAGAAAAGTTTAGTTCATTGAGAATATTGAGTTTGAGGGGAGAGATAAGGTTAAAAAGAATGTTGATAATTTTCCCCAATCAAGATAAAAAAAAATATACTTAAAAGCAAACTCAATAAACTCAAGAACTTATGTCATTAAGGCAGTCCAATAGAGAAAAGAAAAATTATGTTATTATGTTCCTCTAGGAATATAAGAAAGAAATGGATTGGTGAAAGAAAAAGGATTAATCAACTTTCATCAAGACATGAAAAGTATATTCATTTCTCGAATGTGGATTGATTGTCAAGAGTGAAGAAGTGAACAATGACTTTTATGTACTTATCTCATTACTTGAAGGTATGAATCTCATTAGTTACAGATTAATATTTAAATCTGGAGGTTCAAAAGGTAGTGTGAAGAAAGATAAAACATGTCTTGTTCTAAAAGGTTTCACTCTGACATATGTGACATATTAATATCATAAGTTTCATTAGATGAATATAAAGAATATGGTTTGATCATCAATGAACTTATGTCAGATCCCAAATTCTAGTAAAGGATATTACAAATATCATTAGTCATTATCTCATTTGGCTCTGAGATAAATGAGAGCAAGATTTTGTAATTCATAAGTTCAGTGGGAGAACATATATTTTGACATTACATGTTGATAATATATTGTTTGCTAATTATAATAAAGTTTTGGTTCACAATATCAAAAGGAGTCTATCAAAGAAATTTGATACGAAAGATCTTGGAAAGTCTCTTTTGCATTAGGAATTCAGATGTATCGAGATCATCTCGAGCTATTCTTGAATTGTCGCAAAAAAGCTACCATGTTAAAGGACTCATGATATTTGGCATTCAGAATTGCAGAACAGAAAATGCCCCTATTGCTAAGGGAGACATGTTTAGTCTCAATTAACGTCCTATGAATGATTTTAAAATTAAAGAAATGCAAAAGATTTCTTATACTCTAGAAGTTGGAAGTATGAGACAAGTTCAATTTTGTACGCGTTTGGATATTGTTTACATTATTGAATGTTAGGCAGATACTTGAGTAACGTGAGAATAAATTATTGGTTAACAACCAACTAAGGCTTATGGTTTCTTTAAAGAACAAAACATCACATGCTCACATTCAAGAAGTCGGGTGAAGTTAGAGATCATCAAGAATCTAGATGCCAACTTTGTTAGATGCCAAGAGAATTATAGATTCACTTTTGGTTATATTTCTATGCTTGTTGGAGGAGCAATATTATGGTACAATGTCAATCAGACACTCATTGCTCTTTTCACCAAGACAGTTGAACTTATTGCTCATTAAGAAACATCAAGTTAATATGATTATGTAATTTGTCACTTAATTACAAATTCTTGAATAATGTTGAAAGACCACTTAAGTTATTTTGTGACAAATTGTTTATAATAATATTATTTAAGGAAATACAGAGTGATTAAGGTGTCTTTAGAGCATATTAACATAAACTCCATAATTGCGGATCCGCTTACTAAGGAAATCAAACCTATGGTCTTTCATGAGTTCAGTACTCATTTGGGTGTAATATCATTTTATATGATATATTATTTCAGTGGGAGTATATATTTGGATGCTCATGTGTTTTAAACACACCTTAAGTTTATGGATATTTTCTGCAGAAATAAAGTATTTGGTTTTGTTTATCACTCTGGATTATTTAATTTGATCTCATAAAGAATTAAGTTTGGACCAGTTGGAAATAGGCATGTGTGATCACATTACGTGTAATTTTCATGCTACACATCCATACTCGATCTATGTCATTTGATTGTGCAGATATACGTGATCATGGATGACTTAGTCATGATAAATATGACGAAAGTTGCCTTGGTCCTATATCAACATAGTTGACGGACGAGATTGTTTAATTATGTTTTCGACATAATAGCAAATTTAGAGCTCATAAAGTTACAGTTTTGTATTTATATATACATATATGTATGTCCAAGTGGGAGATTGTTAAAATTTTATGGACATAGTGTAAATATAAATATGTGCTATTATAAAGTTTAGCCCAATATTAAAGTGATCTGGTAAAGTTTAAATTATTATTAACGTATGGGCAAAAACATCTTATTAAGTAAGTATGGACTTTTATATGTGTAGATACCATTTGGGTTCAGTTACTAATTCAATGATGGGTTGAATTAGAAACAAGGGTTATGATGTTTATATAAAAGGGTTATGCTCCCCAAACTATGTGTGTTGCCTCATTTTCTATTATCCCATCTGCAGAGAGGTAGAACCATAACTTTGGAGCACTTACTAGTTTGGAAGATTAAGAACCTTGTAGACCAAAATCGAAAAGACCCAAACATCAATCGATTTTTATGGCATCAGGTACGCTTCCGTATTTTGTTTCTATATCTCTTTATCTGTGATTCAATATGAGTGGTCTTGGGTTATTATAGATTTAAAGTTTTCCTAACACCTAGAACTTAGAATGCTGCTTCTTTATTAAATTATTTGTCTTAGGTTTCCATTTCTCTATAAGGTTATGTACAATGGGTGCACTCCTTTTCCTTTATTGGGTATTTTCCCAAGGGAGTTTTACCAATAAAGGTTTTAATGAGGCATGATTGTGCATAGCCTCTTAGAACCAAGACAACTTTTACATGAGCACTCTATACAAACTCCTCCGAACATACGTAGCATAAATAATCTGATTAATGCTCAAACAATGGGATGGTTGGTCGATCCTGAGCAAAAACATAAGTGCACAACCAAGTTTAAGTCGGTACCAAGCAAAAGGCACAGTACTTAGTCAAGCAGAGGAACAACATACAAGTTGAAAGCATAATATTCAAACTTGTACCATTGATATTTCTAATGAAAGATATTCAAATATTCAATCTATTCAAGTTTTATTTTTCAAGTTTTATTTTAAGCTCTCATAAAGTTTGATCCGAGCACAAGACACTAAAAAAGATCTCGTAAAGTTTGGTCTGAGGTTAAAACAACTTAAAAATGCTCTCATAAAGTTTGGTCTGAGCACAAGACACTAAAAAATCTCAAGACAATTTAAAAATGCTCCCATAAAGTTTGGTTCGAGCACAAGACACTAAAAAAGATCCCATAAGGTTTGGTCTGAGCTGAAGACAATTTAAAAATGCCCCCATAAAGTTTGGTTCGACTACAAGACACTCAAAAAGCTCCCATAAAGTTTTGTCCGAGCTGAAGACAATTTAAAAATGCTCCTATAAAGTTTGGTCTGAGCACAAGATATTCAAAAAGCTTCCATAAAGTTCGGTCCGAGCACAAGACATTCAAAAAGCTCCCATAAAGATTGGTTTGAGCAAATTATTATATCATAACACTACCAATGCGATTGATTGGAAAATAAAAAATAATTGTTTGTGAGATCGGTTACAACAATCAAAATGCTATCAACGCGATTGGACGAAAAAAAAATATTATTTGAAGGGTCAATTAGAATAATCCAAACATTAGTAACATAGCCGGTCGACAAATACTCATGTTCAAGACTAATTATAAACAACAAATACGCTATGATGATCGATTTAAACAGAGATCAAATTAGTGCAAAATGCATACAAAAATACTATTAAGATCAGTCACGGAAAAGAGTGGACATTAGCAAAATATCATCCCTATGAATTCTTATAAAAACGATATATTTTTGGGCAAAGAAACCACAAAGAAATTTTAAACTATTACAAAACAAGGTTTTCCTACACTTGTTCTTGTTTCCGATCAACAATAGTCACTTCCATATTGCTTTCATCCCCTCGGTCGGTATAATTATTTTTGTCTCCCCCATCTTCATTATTATCGATGTTATCATCTTCATTATCTTCGTATGGAATATCCATCAATTCTCAATCCTAGATAATCTTCAACACACCAAAATTCTCTAAGTTAAGATCAAGATACAAGAATTTTACCTAAGCTAATGCTTTGTCAAAACCCAAAACATGCTCATCTAGAGCTTCGCTCCGCAGTTGTTCTATTTCAATCTCAGCTTCTTTTTAATTAAATTCCTTGTCCTTCTTTAGATTCCCTAGTTGCTCGATAGTGGTTTCCAAATTTGATTCCATTACCTTCATTTGATCTTTTAATTCGGTAATCTCGACAACTAGAGTTTTCTTTTCTTTTTCGTACGTGGTTTTTTTATCGCTCAAGACTTTTTCCGATTTCAAATTCTCTTTCTCTCAAAACCTTGCAATAGAGGATGTTCGCAGACTTTGAATTTCTAACATCTGACACAAAGTAAACACACCAATTTCTTTCATAATTGCTTGATCTCCAGAATCCTAAAAATACTTTCCCACATATTCAGCAAAAGGAAAATCTACACTTCACAGACTAGATTTGAAAGCAGATTCCTGAAAGCCAGGCATACCTTGATCTAGGCTTGCATGAGGTGAGGGGGTACAGGACTAACTCCGCCTTCCATTGTCATCGGTCGACGACGGTTCCTTATAAATGGAACCTCTGTCACTATTTCTAACGAAGACCCTTCTACAGCAGAAGATACACCAACTCAGCCAAGGCCTCCAGAATTCTTTTTCTTCATATGCTTAAACAGGTCATTGTCTCCTAATTTGGGTGCAATATCCTCTTCAAAAAGAAATAATGCATTTGTTACTAAATCTTTTTACATAAAATAAAATTAATGATAAAAAAAGAGAAGGTGGCAGAGACCCAAATGTCCTTTCACAAATGAAGGAGTTGCTTTTCATTTCAAAAAGATTGAGCAATCCAGAGGTCGATCGTTCTCTAAATCTTTTCACTCAAACCATCAACAATTAACTTTTCATGAGCTTGTAAAGAGTCATAAATGGTCCCTAGGATTTCCTTTGGTACAGGTTGCCAACAGAGTTGAAATAGAAGAAAACCATCTTTTTTGGAGAAAGAATGGGTACTCGGTCAGAGAAGATTGAATCTTGAAAAAATGATCTTTGAAGTTTTTGTAGAAAGAAGTAAGAAGGTTTAAGATCTTATAACGAGGATAACTATTCAAGGATACCCAAAGCCCTATATTCGCCTTTTTTTATTGAAAAATTGGAAAAATATATCCACACATGCTTCTACCCCTAAAATCTCGCACAAAATTTCAAAAGGTTGTCGAACAAAGGTCCATCCATTAAGGTGAAGCTGTGAAAGGGGTACATCAACTTATTCAACACTCCAACGTCAAAATTAGAAAAAGGAAGGGTTAAACATGATTTATCGAAAAAGTTTAGGTACACAAAGATGAAATTAGGAGTATCTTTGGCAACAAAATGGCAAACTCGGTCGGTAGCAGAATAAGGCACATACAAGTATTTATCTTCTTCACTATTAGCACAAATAAAACAATTCCTACGAAAGCGAACAATGCTCTCATAATCATCAAATATGGAAGCAAAACCTAAAACTTCCCTATGGACCCAAATGTATGTAAGGGTCCTCTGTAACAGAAGAAACATCTGCAGCGGTAACCTCCACATTCCCTTCGCCAGTCATTGTTAACCTAAAAATGGGAGGAGGGGAGCAAATCTCAGATGATAAAAAAGGAAAGATTCCAGCAATAGCAGCACAGTAATAATCAGATGCAAAAATCAAAACATATTGAAAATGATTACTTGGAAAGAAAGTGAGCAAATCAGCAATTAACATAGCTTGCCTTTGTAAATACGGAGAAGGAAACGAGAAAGAAAGGGGTAGCGCGAAAAAGGAAAGGAAGAGGAGGAGTTAGGGTGAAGAAGGGAAAAATGAAGTAAATAAAACTCTTCACTTCATTAATCTTTCATCCAGAAGAATCCGACGGTGGAAAATCCTTTTAAAAATGGGAAAGATCCCGGTCATTGAAAGTAGAGGGTACATGCAGTGGCAGAAACATTTAAAAGACGTGACTACTAGACCAACAAAAAATCGTTGCGTAGTCCACTAATTGCAAAACCCCATAACCATCCAAAATAAAGTGACGCATCATTTACTTGACGCAATAGAGCTCGACCCTAAAGCTCATTCAGGTTCAAGCTCAGCGGCTGTGTAGTGGACTAAGGTCCTAAAAGATCTAGGCCCTAAAACTCATTTAGGCCCACGCTCGGGAGTTGTGTAGTGGACTAAGGTTCATACGAAGTTCGGTGCTATTGATCGAGCTCGGCCCTAAAACTCATTTAGGCCTATGCTTAGGAGTTGTCTAGTGGACTGGGCCAATATTCTCTGGCCCATACCTCAGCTGACCGAAAAACAAACATAAGATACCTTATTTAAGGCATGGTGGTGGATCAACAGGAAAGGTAGCAAAAGGGAGACGTTAAGATACGACCGAGCTCATTAAGGTTGTAACGTTCGGATTCCACCATAAATTATCATAATGAGAAGAGGAGGGTCTCATCTTTTTACGCAAAGTGAGCTTTCCCTCCAAGGCATTTGAGATATAAGTTTTGATATACTAAATTTTTTAAGAAAATTATTAAGTGAGCTTAATTATTGTCAAATTAATTTTTTTTATTTGATTATAATTTTATTACTGATAATGCGGTTTTTACCAATATTTTATGCCCTTAATTTGGATGATTGTATGCAATTCTTTGCTCTATTTTGGCCTTTTATTGTATTTAATACAATTTGGAATTAATCTGAGCTTAATAGAAATAAAGGCTAAAATAACAAGTTTCATGATGTTTTTACAATTCAAGGATGACCTTTGCACTTGATCTTGGATATTTTGTATTTTTAGTGCAGGTCACAGGTATTATTGGAGTTGTAGACATCAGGAACTGAGCAAGAAGCGGAGCAGTGGATTTCAGAGTCAGCATCGAGCGCTCCAACGCCCTCAGCGCGCCCCAGCGCACGAGGCTCACTTAAACTCGTCACGTGCACAGCGCTGGCACTCTAGCGAGCTATACGCGCCCCAGCGCCGCGCCGCAACTCTGTCACAGCAGAAACCCTATATGCACGAGTTGGGGGCCCAAATTGACTAGGGTTTGGAGGCTGCTCATCTTATTTAAAGGGAGCTAATGCATCAGAAACACTACCTCTCAACACCTCCACTTTTACATATTTTCTTTTCCTAGTTAGAGTTATTTTTGCTTCCCATTAGGATTTCCATTTTTCCTAGTATTAGCTCTAGCTCTGTCTTTTACATTTCAAACGTTATTCGTCCAGCCCTTTTGGGTTTTGTAAGTACTCTTTTATCATTAATTCAGTTATTCGTTCTTAAATTCTTTCCAACTTGCATTTAATCTCTTACTTTGTTCTTTATTATTAATTGTTTCCTTTATTCCAATTTATTTCTTGCCTTTTAATTTCTTGCCATGAGTAGCTGAGTTCTTGGTGGTTTGTGAGGGTGTGAACATCATTGGGGTAAATTGAGGCTTTGTTCTTAATCTTGCATAAGTTTTCATTATCAACCCTTGGCATATAATTTAAGATCTTAAATTGTGTGTTTAATCCTTTGTCTTGGCTTACTCGATTAAGTTGGCTAATTCATTGGCATATGTTTATGTGTTAATTGATTAATTGATGCATGGCATATTAGGAATTTGTAATGAGTAATTAATTGGCTGATTAGTCTCTTTAATTAGATTAATGTGATTGGCTTTAATAATTGTTGAAAGTGGAACTAAAGGTGAGA
Organism: Aeschynomene evenia; assembly: GCA_013621005.1. Taxonomy (NCBI): domain Eukaryota; kingdom Viridiplantae; phylum Streptophyta; class Magnoliopsida; order Fabales; family Fabaceae; genus Aeschynomene; species Aeschynomene evenia. The sequence continues at coordinate 9,515,349 of CM024269.1, read as the reverse complement.
TCTCACTAATTAATCTCATTCTAGGCAATTAATCGTTAGAATCACAACAAAGGAGTTAGATCTAACTCTGGCGTAATTAATCAACTCATGCATTCTTTTGTAGCCAATGATAACACCATAATGAATGTTCCACCCCCATAAACCGCTGTTTTCATTTTATTCCAACTTAATTATCTTGCACACAAAAACCCCCCAATTGTGACAAACTGTCATACAACTAGTCTTGTGCATTACTCTCTTAGCCATTCCTTGTGAGAGACGACCCTGGTTTCCACTAAACTATATTAGGGGAACTTGGTTTAAAAATAATTAAATTTATGGTTGACACGACACAGCCATCAAATTTTTGGCGCCGTTGCCGGGGAATGGCGATGAAAGTTTTCACTAGTTGTTTGATTTGTGAATAGTGTACATAATCGTTTTCTTTTATTTTTCTTTGTTTCTTTCAAAAATAAAAACAACAAAAAGATTTTCTTTTATTTTGCACTTTATTTTCGTTTATTATTTTTAATTTTACTCTTCCCAGACTCGTTGTTCCAAGAACAGCTGAGTCTGCTGCTGATACTCGCGCCCCAGCACGTATACAGCGCTCCAGCGCGGGCTGCGAACTGGAAAGTTGCAGTTCTGCGTACCGCGTTGCTGTCCACTGGTCCTGAACCTTCTGATCTATTTGTTAGTGTTTCAAGTTCGAGTTCAACCCATGGGAGACCATCAGCTTACCTTGAAAGAACTCGTAGCTCCGGACCTCACTCAACAACCTCTGGGAATCGCCTACCCAAGGTTGGATGCCGAATTCGAGCTTACGGGAGCGATTCTTCATTTGCTTCCTAAGTTCCACGGTTTAGCCGGAGAGGATCCACACCAGCACCTCAAAGAATTCCATGTGGTGTGTGAGACTCTCAAGCCAAGAGGAGTCAACGAGGAACATGTGAAGCTTCGGGCTTTTCCGTTCTCTCTGGACGGTCAGGCGAAGCAATGGTTCCTGAACCTGCCAAATGGAGCTGTCAACACCTGGATTGGCATGAAGAAGATCTTTCTGGAGAAATTCTTCCCAGCCTCAAGGGCAGCTGCCATAAGGAAGGACATCAGTGGCATCCGCCAACTCCAGGGTGAGTCTCTCTACGAGTATTGGGAGAGATTCAATAAACTAGTGGCAAGTTGTCCAACCCATCAGATCTCTGAACAACTCTTGATCCAATATTATTATGAGGGTCAGACGGGTATGGACCGGTGCATGATTGATGCTGCTAGTGGTGGTGCCTTGATGGACAAGACTCCGACAGATGCAAGGATCGATCCTGTTCGAAAACATAGCTGTGAATTCACAGCCGTTTGGCACAAGGGCAACTGCCGTGACCAAAGGGGTGAATGAGGTAGCTCAACTGGGAAATGGTGGCTTACACTAGAAACTGGAAGAGATTGCCATCTTCATGAAGCAGTTGGCCATTAACCAAACCAACGCGGGAACCCCAAGCCAACCTATGTTGTGTGGGGTATGTTCTCTGGGCTCCCATGCATCTGACCAGTGCCTACACTCTCAAGAAGGAACAACAATGGTGGCAACCACAAGCATGATTCCGGGAAGGTCCCAATTTCAACAGCAGCAAGTCTGGTATCAATCTCTCCATCGAGGGCAATTTCAAACCCCAGTGCCTATATCTCCACCAACTCCACTATTGCCTTTACCTGCACCTTCCGTATCTGCTGAGCCATCTCTTAGTGATGTGATGAAACTACTCATGGAGCAGCAGAATATGATGATGAATCTGCAGAATGAGGTCAACCAAATGAGAGGGGGCGGGAGAATCTCTGATAGCCAGGGGAATGTACTTGCTGTTCAGTTGAGATCGGGGAGAGCACTAAAAGACCTCAAGTCATCTCAACCCACAAGGGAGAACGAATTACTTGAAACGGAGGATACTACCGTTGATCCACTTGTGGAAGAGATCACTTCCGAATCAGTCCCCGAGGAGCCAACCATAGCCCCCCCTTCCATTCCATTCCCTCAAGCCACTTTGACAGAAAAGAAGAAAAAGGAAGTGGAATTGGATAAGGAACTATTGGACATCTTCAAGAGTGTAGAGGTAAACATTCCCTTGCTTGACGCTATCAAGCAAATTCCTAAGTATGCCAAGTTCTTAAAGGAACTATGCACCAATAAAAGGAAATTAAAAGGGAATGAAAAGGTCAAATTTGGGGTGAATGCTTCCTCAATAATCACTCCAACTCTCCCACAAAAATGCGAGGATCCCGGCACTTTCACCATTCCATGCACAATTGGCAACATGCAATTCCAAGAAGCCATGGCTGATTTGGGTGCAGCCATAAATGTCATGCCAAGATCGGTATACCAAGCTCTAAACATTGGAACACTCAAAACCACCAGCGTGATCATTCAATTGGCCAACCGCACCATACAACAACCGGATGGACTTCTGGAAGATGTGTTGGTTAAGGTAAATGATTTAATATTTCCAGCTGATTTTTATGTATTGGAAATGACACAAGATGGAGAGTGTAACCAGGAAGCATTAATTCTTGGTAGACCTTTTCTAAAAACTGCTAAAGCCAAGATTGATGTCCATGCTGGTAGCCTCTCTATGGAATGTGGGGAATTCAAAGTTCAATTTAATTTGAAAGATGCCATGAAATTTCCATTTGAGAACCATTCTGTTTTTGCACTAGATATCATGGAAACTTTACTTGAAAACAACATTGATGGTATCTCAAATGGTTTCGACTCATGGCTAGACTTTGACTTTGAATTCAACTGTCCAAATTGTGGAAAGTGTGAGGATCTATGTGAAAATTGCTTAGCAATGGATTTATACCTGGGGATACCCCGAGAATACTCAGTTTTGGCTGATGAATTCGAGTATGGGGCGGATTCTACCTGTGTTGGGAGCGATGACACTTCTGCTGGAATTTTGCAGCAGGAACTCGCGCCCGAGCGCCCCATGGGCGCTGGAACGCACGCTCGCAGCACAGAAAATTTAATTTCTGCTGTTAGCTGCAATTCTGACCAAATCCTTTCAATTCCTGACTCAAATTCAAGATATAATGCTTGTTCTTCTGCCAAAGTATTCTCAATTTCAGGTGACTCAAAGGAAGGGGAACAGAACACACCCAAGGAGGAGCTGAAACCACTTCCCCCACACCTCAAATATGCCTTCTTGGGAGAAGGACAAAACCAACCGGTAATTATTGCCAACGACCTTTCATCTGAGCAAGAAGAGAGACTCGTCACTGTATTGAAGGGTCATAAGGAAGCAATTGGTTGGACATTAGCAGATATTAAGGGAATTAATCCTTCTACATGCACCCATCGCATCTTTCTGGAAGATGACGCCAAACCAGTAAGGCAACCCCAGAGAAGACTAAACCCTCTGATCCTTGACGTGGTGAAGAAAGAGGTCACAAAATTGCTGGCCGCGGGGATCATCTACCCCGTTTCCGACAGCCAATGGGTCAGCCCGGTGCAAGTAGTGCCCAAAAAGTCAGGAATAACTGTGGTGCGCAATGAGAACAACGAACTCAACCCTACCAGAATTCAAAATAGTTGGAGGGTATGAATTGACTACCGGAGACTGAATCAAGCCACCCGGAAGGATCATTTCCCTCTGCCCTTCATTGATCAAATGCTAGAGAGACTAGCAGGCCAGTCACATTATTGTTTCCTGGACGGATTCTCCGGATACTTCCAGATCCACATCGCTCCTGAAGATCAGGAGAAGACCACTTTCACATGCCCCTTTGGTACATATGCCTACCGCCGCATGCCATTTGGGTTGTGCAACGCACCAGGTACTTTCCAAAGATGTATGGTAAGCATCTTCTCCGATTTTCTTGAAAATTGCATGGAAGTATTTATGGATGATTTCACTGTTTTTGGATCCTCTTTTGATGACTGCCTGCATAGTCTGGAAAAAGTTTTAAAAAGATGTATCTCTGCCCGCCTTGTTTTAAACTTTGAAAAATATCACTTTATGGTCAAACAAGGTGTGGTACTTGGGCATGTCATCTCTAAAGCTGGAATCTCGGTAGACAAAGCTAAAATAGATGTTATTTCCTCTCTGCCTTACCCCGCCAGTGTGCGGGAGGTTCGTTCTTTTTTGGGTCATGCAGGATTTTATCGGAGATTCATCAAGGACTTCAGTAAGATTGCACTACCCATGACCAAGCTACTGCAAAAGGAAGTAGAATTCCAGTTCGATGATGCATGCAAGAAGGCATTTGACGAATTGAAGGAGCACCTCACCACCGCACCTGTGATTCAACCACCGGACTGGACGCTGCCATTTGAACTCATGTGTGACGCTTCAAACTATGCATTGGGCGTTGTACTAGCCCAATCGGTGGGTAAGGTTTCTCATGTCCTCTACTATGCTTCTCGCACTTTAGATGCTGCACAATCCAATTATACCACTACTGAAAAAGAACTTTTAGCCATTGTTTTTGCATTGGATAAATTTCGATCATATTTGCTAGGTTCCAAGGTAGTGGTATACTCCGATCATGCAGCTCTAAAATATCTTTTAAAGAAACTTGAAGCCAAGCCAAGGCTAATTAGGTGGATGCTACTCTTACAAGAGTTTAATTTAGAAATACGGGATCAGAGTGGTGCTCTTAATTTGGTTGCTGACCATCTGAGTAGAGTTGAGCACATTCCCAAGGATCCTCTTCCACTTAATGACTCTTTTCCTGAAGAGCACTTGCTTAAGGTTGATATTATTCCATGGTATGCACCAATTGCCAATTACTTGGCAGGCCGAGTTATCCCATCAAAACTTTCAAAATCCGAAGTAGAAAAATTCAAAAGTTATTGCAAGTACTACTTGTGGGATGCACCATATTTGTGGAGACTCGGGTCTGATCAAGTAATTAGACGTTGTGTGGATGACATGGAATTCCAATCAATCTTAACTTTCTGTCATTCTGGGCCTAGCGGAGGCCACTTTGGACCTCACCGCACTGCTAGGAAAATCCTTGACTGTGGATTTTACTGGCCTTCCATTAAGAAAGACTCTTATGAGTTCTGTAAATCATGTGAGCAATGCCAAAGAGCTGGAAATAACTCATGGAAAAATGAAATGCCCCAACAACCTTTACTATTTTGCGAAATCTTTGATGTGTGGGGAATTGATTTCATGGGACCACTTCCTAGCTCTCGTGGTTTTGTTTACATCCTTCTCGCTGTGGATTATGTCTCAAAATGGGTGGAAGCAATTGCCACCAGAACTAATGATTCTGCAGATGTAGTTGCTTTTGTTAGGTCCAATATTTTCTGCAGGTTTGGAACACCAAGGGCCATCATTAGTGACAGAGGAACTCATTTTTGCAATAGGAGCATGGATGCCCTACTCCGTAAGTATGGGGTTGTTCATAGGATCTCCACTGCCTATCACCCCCAAACTAACGGACAAGCAGAAGTCTCCAACCGTGAGATCAAAAGAGTCTTGGAGAAGGTAGTGAACCCCAACAGGAAGGATTGGAGTCTAAGGCTAGATGATGCATTGTGGGCATACAGAACAGCATTCAAAACCCCAATAGGCATGAGCCCTTTCAGACTTGTCTTTGGAAAGGCATGTCACTTGCCTGTGGAACTAGAACACAGAGCCTATTGGGCGATCAAGCAGTGCAACATGGATCTAACCTTGGCAGGAGAACACAGGAAGCTTCAATTACAAGAATTCGAAGAGTTGCGTCTGGAGGCCTACGAAAGTTCTCGGTTGTACAAGGAAAAGTCAAAGGCATTCCACGACAGTAACATTTCCCGGAAGGAGTTCAAGGACGGTCAAGAAGTACTGCTCTACAATTCAAGGCTAAAATTGATGGTTGGGAAACTCAGATCCAGATGGGATGGACCTTTCATTGTTTCTAGAGTCTTCCCCCATGGAGCGGTGGAAATCTGTTGTCCAAAAACCAACTCAAAATTCAAAGTCAATGGGCACAGATTAAAAATCTTCAACAGAAATCAGCAGCATACAGAGGAGAATGAGATGGATATCATCCATCTTGAGGACCCAAAATTTGCATGAGCAGTCAGCCGTCCAACTTAGGGACGTTAAAACAAAGTGCTTGGGGGAGACAACCCACCGAAATCTAATTTCTGCACTTAGATAGCTTTTTCGTTATTGTTTCTTATTTATTAACATTTGTTTTCAGTAAGCAATTAGCCAATTGGACAATCATTCGCAGTCCAACAGCTGTCATGAAAGTTGCAGCAGATTCGCGCTCCAGCGTGCCTCACGCGCTCTAGCGCCCGCGGGAACACGACCGCAACGCCCTGGCGCCTGTCACACGCCCCAGCAGCCCTGGACGATTACGTCCTCCGTAGGTCTTTTCTATACCTTTCTCTCTGTTCTTTAATTTGTTGACACTGGGGACAGTGTCTCATTCAAGTGTGGGGAGGGTGTGGATAAAATTGGCTTTTGTAAATAATGGCATGCCTAACTCTTTTTCTTTTTCTTTATTTTATTTTATTTTTATGTGTTTTTTTTAGGTAGATGATTGGGTAGTTTTCTTTATAGCACTTTTTGGTCTGAAATTGCTCTGCCCTTTAATTTTAACTCTGAAATGTTGGCATGATAATCTAATATGAGTTTGAATTGTTTGTGTCATCTCTGTTTGGTTGGTTGGATTGCCTGTGAGATTTGAGCCTTAAATGTGATTACATGTATCAACTAATCACTTTCTTTTTGTGAGCACACACACACCTGTATTTGTTATTCCTGAATTTGCTTGATTCTTGTTTTGCATTTTATACATGTTGCATGTGATTGAGGCATAATTTTGTTTTTACATTTAAAAGCCACTTAGCCAAATAGCCAACCCATTCACAATTCCCATTTGTTTGTAGCCAATTTGAGCCTTTATCCCTTTTTGTTACTAATCTCATTACAAGCCAAGGACAGAAAAACAATGAAAAATCCCTTCTGAGAAACTAGGAGGACATGGTTTGATTATTGGGCAAAGCTCTTAAGTGTGGGGAAATTGGGTTAAATTGAGCACTGGTATAGAGTGCAAAATATTGGGATATAACTGTAAGGGTAGCTTTTGTACATAAGTGGTCATTTGTTATTCTCTTTTCCACTTCATTTTAATTACTAAAAGAATTGAGATGAGGTAACAAAAAAAAATCGAAAAATACAAAAAAATCAAGAAAAAAGATGTGAATTCTGCAAATAAAGGTTGTTGGGTTCCTTGGAATTAAGGTGAAAATATTTGGGAACCTTGGGAATGTTAATTGTAAGAATTTATGGGTTATTGATCTTGGGTATTTCTATTCTCTCCATCTCTTCTCTCTCCATCGTTTCTGTAGTGATAGAAGTCATCTAGGATCGATCAAACCATGAAGTCTTAGTTTTTTTGGAAATAAGTCCACTTCCCATATATGCCACACCTGTCCCAAGCCCCGTTACAACCCTAAAAAGACCTCTTGATGCACCATGTTTGTAAAATTGCAATGTTAGGAGTATAGCAAATTTATGGAATGTGAATACTTGTGTGAATTATTCAATTGAGTGCTTAGCCAAAACACTGAGTGATTGAGAGAGAAACACACTGGTGAGGGCCAATCAACCAACTTTGCATAACATGAATTGATTCTCCTAACTCATGAATTCTTCTTAATGCCAACTGATAACATGTTAAGGGTATTGTATAAATCTGACCAAGGTGTGCTGTTTTGAATAACTGTCCATCATCTGTAGATTTTATTTTTTTCTCTTTTAGGACTTAGGTGTTAGATGTATTAGCCAATGCTTTGCTTTGAGAGATGCTTGGAATCATTGCTTTTGCATGAGGACATGCAATTGTTCAAGTGTGGGGATATTTGATAACGCGGTTTTTACCAATATTTTATGTCCTTAATTTTGATGATTGTATGCAATTCTTTGCTCTATTTTGGCCTTTTATTGTATTTAATACAATTTGGAATTAATCTGAGCTTAATAGAAATAAAGGCTAAAATAACAAGTTTGATGATGTTTTTACAATTCAAGGATGACCTTTGCACTTGATCTTGGATATTTTGTATTTCTAGTGCAGGTCATAGGTATTATTGAAGCTGTAGACATCAGGAACTGAGCAAGAAGCAGAGCAGTGGATTTCAGAGTCAGCATCGAGCGCTCCAGCGCCCACAACGCGCCCCAGCGCACGAGGCTCACTTAAACTCGTCACGTGCACAGCGCTGGCGCTCTAGCGAGCTATACGCGCCCCAGCGCCGCGCCGCAACTCTGTCACAGCAGAAACCCTATCTGCACGAGTTGGGGGCCCAAATTGACTAGGGTTTGGAGGCTGCTCATCTTATTTAAAGGGAGCTAATGCATCAGAAACACTACCTCTCAACACCTCCACTTTTACATATTTTCTTTTCCTAGTTAGAGTTATTTTTGCTTCCCATTAGGATTTCCATCTTTCCTAGTATTAGCTCTAGCTCCGTCTTTTACATTTCAAATGTTATTCGTCCAGCCCTTTTGGGTTTTGTAAGTACTCTTTTATCATTAATTCAGTTATTCGTTCTTAAATTCTTTCCAACTTGCATTTAATCTCTTACTTTGTTCTTTATTATTAATTGCTTCCTTTATTCCAATTTATTTCTTGCCTTTTAATTTCTTGCCATGAGTAGCTAAGTTCTTGGTGGTTTGTGAGGGTGTGAACATCCTTGGGGTAAATTGAGGCTTTGTTCTTAATCTTGCATAAGTTTTCATTATCAACCTTGGCATATAATTTGAGATCTTAAATTGTGTGTTTAATCCTTTGTCTTGGCTTACTCGATTGAGTTGGCTAATTCATTGGCATATCTTTATGTGTTAATTGATTAATTGATGCATGGCATATTAGGAATTGGTAATGAGTAATTAATTGGCTGATTAGTCTTTTTAATTAGATTAATGTGATTGACTTTAATAATTGTTGAAAGTGGAACTAAAGGTGAGATCTCACTAATTAATCCCATTCTAGGCAATTAATCATTAGAATCACAACAAAGGAGTTAGATCTAACTCTGGCGTAATTAGAATCAACTCATGCATTCTTTTGTAGCCAATGATAACACCCTAATGAATGTTCCACCCCCATAAACCGCTGTTTTTATTATTTTCATTTTATTCCAACTTAATTATCTTGCACACAAAAACCCCCCAATTGTGACAAACCGTCATACAACTAGTCTTGTGCATTACTCTCTTAGCAATTCCTTGTGAGAGACGACTCTGGTTTCCACTAAACTATATTAGGGGAACTTGGTTTAAAAATAATTAAATTTATGGTTGACACGACACAGCCATCAATTACTAATCATGATTTCAAATTTATAGTTAAATCACATATAAATATAGTAAGTTGTCATTGAAATTTTTAAAAACCGTATTAAAATTATAAAAAAAAAAAAAGAAGAAAAATTCTTATTCAATTTATAGAATTTCAAAAATGAATAAATCTTATAAAATTACTGGAAAACAGTCATGAAATATTTGTATTAAGTGTAATTTGTTATCATACATGAATCGTAATTTCAATTAAATCATACAATTATCGTGATACATATGCTAATTTTTTATTATATAATTTCCAAAGTCTGTAATCATAATATTTATTATTCCCTATTTTAGTGTCTACAAAAATCTCATTTTCAATTATTACAATAGGTAATGTAATTGTAACACCCGTGATTCGGGATTTTCCTGTTTTGTGTATTCTCAGTCGTCAGTGCGGATTTTTGGTGCCCGGAGCTTAGAGCTATATATATGTATATTATATATATATGGTGATTGATATTTAAAGTTGAAAAGAATATGGTGATGCCTGAGATATATATATATATATATATATATATATATATATATATATTTTATGGAACCAAAGTGAGTGGCGTGTGTGTTTGGATTTAATTTAATTTCCGTGCTCAGGGAAGAGACCGGTGTTTAATTTATTTATATATATATCGCAGTAGTGATGTGTATATATATACATATATATATATATATATATATATATATATATAATCATGCTTGATATATAAAGATGCTTATGCGAGAATAAATAAATATTTGCATATATGTGTAAGGGAACATATTTTATGTCTCATGATTAAAATAAGTTGTATATATATATATATTTATTTATGTATATGGGTTCATAAATATATATATATATATGCGCATTTGTTTTATGTGACTAAATTTTGTGAATATACTATAAGTTACTATAATAATAATTTAAGTTGCTGAGAAGCAAGGCAGACTTAAGATTATTATTGTATGAGTTAGAGAACCCCTGAGAGGAGTAATGATCGTTATAAAAATTTTGTTGGGACCTTAATATTTAAAAATTTAAGCCCCAAATTGGTGTTCGGAAAATATTTGGAAAATATTCTCACCAATATTGGAAAGTTATGATTTTAAGGCTATTATTATTATATTTCACATTTTTACGATTTTCAGGAAGAAAATCCTATTTATATATATAATGTGAAATTAATAATAATATGAGATAATTATTTTAGACTCATTGAGAGTCTCATAATATTAAGGAAATTTTCATAACGATCATATATCATTTTCTTATTTTAAAAATTTAGTGTTTAGTGAGTTTTTGAGTAACCTGAGAGCGAGCCTGAGCTAGATCCTAAACACAACCGGAGCAACTTTTTAGGACCCTGAGCTCTCCAAAATTTATTTAACTCTCACCATAAATCTTAGTTGTATTTCCTTACTCAAAATCATACTCAAACACATACTCATACTCATTACCTAGAGACATTTAACACTACAACAACTCAAAAATTAAATAAAACACCCCCTAGCTTGCTTAAAGCCTCGGCCAGAACCCCCCCTCCCCTTCATCACATTTCATTTCTCTCATTTCACAAACTCAGAAGCCTTCTCTCCTCCCTCCAAACCCCATTTTCGGCCAGCCTTGGAGCTCTAGAGAAAAGCCACCACCACCTCCTATTCTTGCAATTTCTCAAGACAATCTTGGTGTGTTACTCATACTACCTCTTGGTGCATTGTTTTTCCTTCTTTCATGTGACTATTGTTGCTGTTAAATCTTAGATTCTGAGCCCTAATTTTCGCGGTTATGCTGAGCTTCCATAACCATGGCTGGTGGAGGTGTGGTGAGCTTGATGTTGCATGTGTGGGCTTGCATGTGTGTGTATGTGATTGATTTGCTATGTGCCCTTTTGAGAATCTGATTTTGGTAGATGTTGCATGTGTGTGTGGGTGAATGGTTTTGTGTTTCTGATGTGTAAAATGGAAAGGGGTTGAGGTTGGAGATGAAGAGAGGGAGCTGGAGACACTGATGTCTTTGCTTCTGCATGTCTGTCGCAGAACCGCGCGCAACGAGCGCCCCAGCGCGGGTTCGAGTGCTCGAGCGCTCATATGGCGCTCCAGCGAGCCCCTGCTGTCATCTGCAGTAAATGGAATGTAAATTTCTGATACGGATCGTTCGTGTGATGTGTTAATATGCTAGGTGCCGAAACTGCTATGTTGAAAGATAGATTCGGTTGTGAAGTGTGTTTTACTTTGATGGAACTTATTTTTGGGGCATTGAAACTCCCTATTAACTTCATGAATTGTTGTCTTTGTAAATTAGTTATTATTTAAGGAATGAACAAATCTCTTGGTGTATTTGCATATGTTGAGAAAATTGAATATTGGAGGGAGGTAGATCACTTAGGAACATGGTAATTCTAAGTTTGAGCCATATATAAATGTAATTAGTAATGAAGATAAGAAGATGTATGCATATGCTAAAATCAGGAGGTAGAGAGTTGATTAATTGTATGAAACATGTAAACGCTTAAGTATAAAAATGGGAGTTTATTATGTATATCATGACATGAGGTCCAAGTACCACATTATGTGAATTACGTGAGTATATAATTGTAAATGGTGTCTGGGAGAGTAGGGATAGATGGAGTGTACAATACGAGGGCATGAAGAGACGACTCTGCTACTTGTAGCAGATATCGCGCGCCTCAGCGCCCCTGACGCGCCAGATCGCGACCTCTGCTGGGGATTTCAGCAGATTGTGATTTCTACGGAATTTAGGGGCAAAATTCCTATTTCGTGAACTTGAAGCATGAAAGTGAAATATATCTGAACTGGTAATATGATGTAAGTTGTGTGTAATTGCATAATAGTACATTTGATGATAAAGTGTTATATGAGTATGTGAATACAATATGGCGAAGTTTAATGCTTGTAATGAAGATATGAGGGATATGGAATGAAATTTATTATTATTAAGCTGATTTTTGTAGAAATTTGTACATGTTTTGTGTGGTTGTGTTGATTTGGAAGATTGAAGTATGATATGGCTACTTAGTAGTTTGGGCGGATTCGAGTAGGCCTTTTTCCAGCTACTTAGGAGTTTGGGTGTATTCGAGTACGCTGATGCCGGCTACTTGGGAGTTGGGTGTATTCGAGTATGCTGATGTCGGCTACTTGAGAGTTGGGTGTATTCGAGTATGCCGATGTGGCTATTTGGGAGGTGGGTGTATTCGAATATGCCATTAGAGGGTATCTGGGAGGTGGGTGTATTCGGATACGCCTCAAAGTTTATATGTTATTTGAATTACTCTCATGCATGTTTATTAATATGAATAATGCGAAAGCGTTGGTTTGTTGCATACTATGTATAATTGTTGTTGGAAGTTTGATGTGGTGATTACCACGAGTACGAAATTGGTGCTGGGTTGACTGTAATGATATGTGAGAGGGGTGAGCATTTATTATACATTGAGAGAACCGCGAGAACTTAGAAAGACTCATAGGTTTCCCCTCTAGAAACAGATCGTTAAGTTGTTTGATCTAGTCAAACTAAGTACTTGAGCTTTTGAGAAAATTAAAACCCCGTTTGATACAAGTATTACTTTGATTAGCTAGAATCGATAACATCGGGCACGTAGATCCGTGTGCTCAAGGTAACTCACTAAGACGACCTTCGTCTTACACTTTCTTTTCTTGATGCTTCGATTCTAGATGGACCAGCCGCCGCAGCCCCCGCCGCGCCACGGGACATATGACTTCGCTTGGTCCAGCTACACGCCGGCCACCGGTGCGGTGACTGTCGCGTCCACGGTCTCAGGGGTACACCGCTTCTTCATCCCAGAGCTTCAGGCGAGGTACCCTGCTCCCGTTCCTGGTCCAGTTCCTGCCCCAGCTCCGGCCCCAGTTCCTGCTCCAGCTCCAGCCACAGCTCAGGCATCTGCTTCTCCGCCGCCACCTCCGCCACCATCTCCGGCCTCGGATTCGACAGAGTCGGACCCGGAGGAGGATGAGGGCTACTCGAGTGAGGACTCAGCGGATTTCTGGACGGACGCCGACTATATCATGGTAGCGTCCGAGGCGTCTTCTTCTGCTACGGGTTCGGACATGAGTGAGGATACCAGGAGCGCCAGCAGGTGAGGCGCTGATCGTGACCAACCTGACCGATGTGCAGCTGACCATTGACATCTTTCTTTTCTGTTTATAAGTTATCTTCTGTATGGAGCCTTTTTGTTCCCCTGCGTGGGATTATCTCTTTTGACATGTATATGTATTTAACCAATTACAGTTTTACCTGCGTCCTTTTGTTTATTCGGACCAGGATTTTTGGACTTGCCTTTTCATCATGTCAGCTCCCGATATTTATATTTTGGCATGTATTAAACAGGATCTTGATACATTTGAACTCTGCTACATTTTGCTCTGAAGCATATGTTATATGTTAATATTATAGTCAGGGCCTTATTTATATCTTGGCATTTCCTATTGATATTCTAGACGCTTATCCAGGTTATCTATTCGTGCTACTAATCTGATTGGTCATGGCTTCGAGTCTCGATACCGATTTATTGTTCACAGGGGTTTGCGAAAATATATTTTATATATACGTTTCAAAAAAAAAACATGGGGTTTTTGGGTGTTATGTAACATTGCAAGTTGTTAATTATGTCCATGGCATAGTTAATAATTTGGGATGTTACAGTAATTAACTACTATTGATTGCAATTAATTTCATATTAATTAGTAAATTTTTTATAAGCTATTTATTTAACCATAAAAATATTTCAGATACAAAATATCTATTTTAAAAATATACTAATATACTAATTATAATAATAAATATAATTTTATTATAGTTTATTCTTATTTGATTATCAATAATGAATCCTTTTTTTTGTAAATCATATTAATTAGTTCTCCTTTTAATTAGATTTAGTTTTATTTAAGGAATAAAATTTGAAATAGAGTTTAAAAAAATCATATTTTATTTAAATAATTCATATTACATTTCATTTGTATTGTTTATTAAAAATGCATGTCATGATTATGATTCGTACAATTAGTACAATTTATGTTTATAATTTTTATATAACTTGATGTTTATATTTTTATTACGTTATGTAATTAGTTTAACAATATGTTATTTTTATTAATTTAAAAGTTCTAAAATTATATTTTCTTATAATTAAATTATATATTTACTTTATAATTAACATTTTCGTACATCGCATGGGTAATATACTAGTATTTTATATATGAAGGTCATATAACTACTTTATTCAAATAAAAAATTATAAAATAGAAAAAAATCACATAATATATATTTTAAAATCCATTATATTTTAAATTTCTTTAATATTATAAATGATCTATTACACAAATAACCTAATAAGCTAACATTCTGATACGAATTAGTATTAAGAGATAGAGAGAATAGAGAGAATTCAGAGAAATGAGAGATAGACTTCATAATATTCATCATGCATGCCTAATACAATAGCTACTATCCCTATTTATACTCCTAACAAACTAACTACCTTCTATACTATGCTTATTGTATCACATTCTATGGTGTTCAAAAAATGTTTCTAACAAATTTTAGATCTTTCGAATCCCAATAGCTTAGGTATTGTTGGGCTCTAAAAGACAGCTCTCAATTAGTAACTCTCAATAAACATTAGTTATAAAACGGCTATAATGGGAGAGAATGAAAATTAAAGGTCATAATTAATTCAGAAATAAAATTAAATAAACTCTAAAGACCACAATTCTAAAAAACTGAGAGATAAGCATCCTAACTTTGTTCGACATACCAATGAACACAAAAATATAGACTCTAGATAAGTCATATCACCTCATGGAAATCATTAGCAAACTCACCTTAAATATTATTCGATATCAAGGTATGACATCATCCACTTGTGGCAGAAAACAACTAATTATTCTGCATCAAATAATTTGATATCACGAGAATTATATCAAGAACATGATCCAAAAAATTCGCATATTTTGGAAGCACCGAATGATCCTGATAAGGAGGATCTGACGGTGAATCCCCTGAAATACAATACGAAATCTCTGCTATGACACCAGAAGCAGCAACATTAACGCCTTGGTAATCTCCACTCTCCAACATTTTCTCACAGTAATCAATTTCACTTAATGCACCGTCCTCATAACTGAAATGCGCCAAGCACGATTGGTAATGCTCTTTGCTTAGACCATCAGCACTTTGTGCAATCAAGGACTTGATTAAGTTGATTGTGGTGTTAATGCTTGAACGAGTTACGCTAATTGTGTAATTTGCAAGGGTAATGAGATCTGCGCCTTTTGTTCCACTTGATTTTGAGTTTAGAATGCCTAAACAGAATGAAGGGTCTGTGGTTTGGTGGCAAATTGCATTTACTTCTACAACTTTTGATGCGTAGGAGGATGCATCAAATAAAAGGAAAAAACAGAGAAATGAAAGTGTAATAGAGAAATGAGCCATTGTGATAGAGGGAAAAAAGAAACAGAGAACTATTATCTGATCATGTGTACGATTTCAAGCTCTAGTTTGTTTTCACTTATCAACATTTATAAACCATACAGCAAAGTTTATTAAAGAGAGAATGATGAGAGTCTTCCGCTGTTAAAAGTAATAAAAATAACAATAATGACAAGTGTATTATGAAAAACCAGCTCATACAGTCAATAGATCTATTTTGATTTTGATTTTTGCCCAAATGATCATTGAGATCGTAATAAGTTGAGTAATTATGGCCCAAAATCTCATTTATTGACAGGTTTGACTGGATTTTTATTGTGTATTTAGCATCACCTTAAAAATAATAATAATTTTTTTTGTTAACATAATAATAATAATAAGAGTTTAATTTTAATCCAATGTAAGTGTAAAGTAATTTTACACGTACATCCAATCATAGATTGACATATTAGTAAAAGTCTTTAACTCAAACACCTAATAACTAAAAAGTCACATAAATGAATGGATGTGATTGGCTCAGTGCATCATAATTAAACTCTAATAATAATAGATTGAGAAATATTCAAAGTTCAAACTACTAAAAATAACAATTTCCAAGACCAAGATAACTACGATTTGGTCATGATTTTTTTTTAGTCAAGGAAAGATTAAATGGGAGTAAATTCTGATTTCCCACGAGGATCGGAAAAGATCCCAAAAATTTTCATAAATTCTCGGGAAGTATTATTAGGGATATCTAACTTAGTCTATCTCTAGTTAGTTTACTCAAGCATAGTTAGTTTCCACTAATGTTTGTACATTAGAAATATATATTCAACTAGTATTCAATATGTGTTATACATAAAACCTAATGTGTGTTATACATACGTGTACTATATATATAACACAAATTACGTATTATGTATATCATACGTTGGAGATTAGTTGAACGTATTTCTGTTGTACAACAAACATTACTTGTTAGAATATGGATTAAATATTAATCATTCTATTATGGGAGTAATCTTTTCTTCCCTGTATAAATTAAGTGTTTTGCTTTATTCAATGCAATTCATTCATTTTTCACTCATTCATTCTAAGAAGCTAAATATGGTATTAGGAGAATTTTTTCTCTTCCGCATTCTATGATCTAACATCATGTTCTTCTTTCTCTTGAGTGATTCTTTCTGATTGTGATTCCTCCATGGATGAGCTCATGAAACCTTTCTTTCTTCATCAATCTGACAGTCCTGGTATGTTCCTTATTTCTTAGCTACTTACCGGCGACAATGACGCCTCTTGGAAATTATGGAGCTTGCACTTTTCGTTAAAAACAAGCATGGTTTTGTTGATGGTTCTCTACCATGACCTAATGAAGATGATCCTCACACTCTTGCTCTCTAGACATGCAGTAACAATATAGTCATTGAAAGGATCTTCAATTGTATTTCAAAGGAGATTGTTAGTTCAAGGACTTGACTCTGGACATGCAGCAACAATATAGTCATTGCAAGGATCTTCAATTGTATTTCAAAGGAGATTGTTGGAAGCATAAAAAGTATCAAGAATTCAAATTAAACATAAAACTAATTAAATCAATTTAAAACAAAACAAAATACTTCTAAAACTAAGAGAAACTATTAGAAAATTAAACTAAAAAATACCAAAGATGCCAAGGCATCAGGAGGATTTTCTCAGCCATGGAATGATCATTCCTTATTTGTTAAAGGTTTCAATAATGATTAAGTCATTCTACTTGTATATATCGATGTCATTACAATGGTTGGTCCCAACACTACTTTGATTCAACAAACAAAGTGTTTTCTTCAACAAAAGTTTTGTTTAAAGGATTTGGGAAATATGAAATATTTTCTTGGCTTGGGAAAAGCGGTGATGGGAGAGAGACAGGTGCGAGAGGGCATTGGAGGGAGTAGGTCACAATACCAATTCAACATTCGAGTGGGTGCGAGAGGGGGGGTCTGAACGTGGGATACAAAGGGGTAGTGCGGAGGATGGGTGAACGCTGGTTCGAAATAGACGGCGGATGTCGAGGCATGGGATGCAGGGAGGTGGAAGAAAATCCATTGATGGGGATAAGGAGCCTGTGTGGGAGAACGGGTGCCACTCAGTATTCGTGGACGGGCTGCCTGATGAGGTTTCTAAAGGCATGATTTATGAGAAGTTTGGCAGGGCAGGGAGGATTGTTGACGTCTTCATTTCAAGGAAGAAAAGAGCCAAGTCAAAATTCCGTTTTGCCTTTGTCCGGTTTGAGACAAAAGGGGATGCGATAAGAGCCATTGCATCAGTAGACAATACCTTACTTGGTGGGAAGCAAATAGTGGTAAATATGGCCAAATTTAGGCGTGGAGGGTCGAAAAACTATACCATTAGAAGGAGACTCCAAGCGATTAATGTGGTAAAGGTCGGGAGAGTGGAGCAACAAACGGGGGTTGGAGCAGCCCCTGTTCCCAGTAGCAATGGCAATGGCAATGGCAATGGTGGTGAATTAAGCAATGGCAATGGTGATGCTCTAAGGATGGCAAACCCAAATCGTGTAGAAGTTTTTAGCCAACTGGCTCTTGTAGAGAAACTTAAGAGAAGTCTGATTGGTTCGTCAAAATCACCAATGAGTTTCAACATTCTATGTAAAATGGTGGAGGAAGCGGGGGGCGGATGGGGTGATGTTGAGTTCAGCGAAGTTGGGGCTTTCAAAATTCTAATAACTTTTAAATCAACTAATTTTATGCGCATGGCCCTGGAATCGGAAAAATTGGTGGACATGTTCGATGATATTAGACCATGGAATGTGGCTACAACTTGTTCATCGAGAAGGGTATGGGTTGAGATTATTGGACTTCCCATCCAATCCTGGAGTGAGGAGACGTTATGCTCGATTGGGAAGATATGGGGGAGTGTGGTAATGGTGGATGATGGGCCTACGTCGGATCGATCATTTAGTTCAGCCAGAGTGTTGATCGATACTACCTTATGGGAACTCATTAATGGTGAAGTGTTCATTGTATGCGATGGGATTAACTTCACGATATATGCCAAGGAGATCGGGAGGGATATGTATGGGTATCAAAGCTTTGCTCATTTGAGCAATGATGATGATGATGGGGACGAAGTATCAAAGGGCAACGAAGGAGTGGAAGAGGAAGGGTCGGGTACGATGGCCGGAATCGGAGTCGATGCAGGTCGCCGGAAAACTAATAGCAGGGGACATAATTCAATTGAGGAAAGCCAACCGATTGAGATCACGATGGAGGAAGGTGGGGAGACGCGTATGGGGAACTTGAATTTGGGGGGACCAAATAGTCAGTCTCGATTAACATCCAAGATGGTTGAGAACCCAATTTTGAATAAATTAGTGGCTGGTGGGCCCTAGAATGTGGCAACATGTGGGGAGGAGGGGGAATTAATATTGGGTAATGAAAATTCATTGGGCCATGCATGATAATGGGCTTATGAAGGGAGGTAAGAGAGGGGCAGAAGTAGCACCAAACCAAAATGAGAATAGTAAGGGCCCACCATCATTTGTCGCCGAGATAGTTGCGTGCTCGGCTCAGAAAGTTAACGACAAAGATGAGGTGTTTGTGTCGCATCCCTCTTGTCTGAGCCATGATGATAACACAGTTGTTGACAACACAGGTCAGGAAAAATTGAGTGTTGAAGACTCTTTACTTCAAACAGATGGTGTTGTTGGAAGCAACGGACAAACCGTGAACTCGCTTCCTGATCTAAGCGGTGATGGGGCCTCGTCTACTTGCAGATCTGCGGGTGTTGAGGTTTACTCCGACGATGAGATGAAGTTTCTTGCAAAGCTAAAGAGGAGGAATCGGGATAGAGAAGCAGCTAGAAAGATGCGAGTTGCGGGGCGCAAAGCTGTTGGTGCGTCGATGGTTGCTATGAAAAAGAAGAAGGCGAATGGGTTAGGGACTCGATGCATGAACAAAACAGGTGAGAGGTCTCTTTCAAAATGAAATTGCTATCTTGGAATGTGAGGGGACTGGGGGGCAAGGGTAAGGCTGAAATGCTGAGGAGTGTTATTAGAAGGTATAAAATAGATTTTGTGGGATTGATTGAAACTAAGAAAGAAGTTATTAATGAGAGTTTGGTGGCGTCTTTGTGGGGAGAACAGGGGGTTAGATGGGAGTTTGTTTCGGCGGTGGGGGCGGTAGGTGGTTTAGTGTGCTTGTGGGATGAGACAGTGTGGGGAATGAGTAGCTGTCATAAAGGTGCTAGGTGGGTGGCATGGGTAGGGATGCTGATTGAAAAGAACTTCAAATGTGTAGTGGTGGTGGTCTATGGACCTCATACGAGGGAAGAGAAGAACATGTGCTGGGGGGAATTGATAAGGTTCAGAGAGCAGTGTGATGTTCCTACTGTTTTCATGGGAGATTTCAATGAGATTTTAAATATGTCTGACAGGAGGGGTTGTTCTTCTCTACCAGCCAGTAGCTGAGAATTCAATGAATGGGTTGAGAATATGGAATTGGTGGAAATGCCTCTTGTAGATAGAAAATTCACCTGGGTGGGGGGGGGGGGGGGGAACTCTAGCAGCAAGATTGACAGGGTGTTTGTAGACAGTGAATGGTTAGTGTTGTTCAAGGATGTGAAGTGTAGGGGCCTTAACAGGGCTCTATCATATCATTGTCCTATTTTGGTGGATAATGAGGAATTTAATTGGGGTCCGAAACCTTTTCGGAATATAGATACATGGTTTAAGGATGAGAGATTTATTCCGTTTGTATGCTTGGAGTGGGGAAAACTGGAATATGGTGGGATTCTGAAAAAATTAAAAGCTCTTAAAATCCCAATTCGACAGTGGAACAGGAGAACCTTTGGCGAAATTGACTGTCACATTGCTGCAGTTGAACAAGAGCTTGAGAAAATTGATGGGCTTTTAGAGAACTCAGAAGATGCAGGTGATAATGAGTTGAAGTCAAGAAGAGCCTTATTGAGGGAGGAATTAGAGAATTGGTATGTGAGGAAAGAGGAGTATTGGAAACAATTATCTAGAACTAATTTTGCCTTAAAAGGGGATAGAAACACAAGATTCTTTCACGTTGTGGCTTCCTCGAAGAAAAAGAGAAAGATGCTGGATTCTATCCAAATTGGAGAGAAATCCTTCTCAGGGCCAAAAGGTGTTATGAGGGGTATAAGGAATCACTTTAAAAACCTGTACTCAGAAGTGAACTTCTTGAAAATGGGTTTTGATAGAACGTTGGTGGAGCAGTTATCTCCAATGGAGGCAGAAAGCATCGAATCTGTTCCTTCCATGGAAGAGATTAAAGAGGCTGTGTGGGTGTGCGACCCCTCTAAGGCCCCTGGCCTGGACGATTTTAATTTCAATTTTATTAGGAAGCTCTGGGGCAAAGTCGGGAATGAATTCAGTGCTGCAGTGGAGGACTTCTTTGTGAGTGGCAAGCTTCCAGGCGGAGCTAATCATACATGGGTGGCATTAATATTGAAGGAAGGTGATTCATCTAATATAAAGGACTTACGCCCAATTAGTATGGTTGGGTGTGTTTACAAGGTTATATCCAAGATTATGACCAACAGATTGAAGCCTTTTATGCCAAGGCTTGTTGGGGAAACTCAAAGTGCTTTTGTGGAGGGGAGAAAGATTGTGGATGGAGCGTTAATTGCATGTGAAGTTGTCCATTGGGTAAAGAAGAGAAAAATTCCAGCTTTTGTGATAAAGTTAAATTTCAAAAAAGCATACGATAGTATAAGTTGGAGCTTTATCGAATGTGTTATAAGTAATATGGGCTTTAGCGAAAAATGGAGATCATGGGTAAAATGCTGCATTACAACGGCGTCTATGTCAGTATTAGTAAATGGTGTGCCAACAGAACCATTTAAAATGGAGAGGGGTCTTAGACAAGGGGACCCCCTATCCCCATTCTTATTTGTTCTAGTTGCGGAAGTGTTCAACAAGATGGTAATCAGATTGCAATTAAAAGGGAAGCTGAAGCCTTTACTGGTTGGGAAAGATAAGGTGCCGATGTCTCATTTGCAATTTGCGGATGACACCATGCTGTTCTGTCCTAATGACTTAGGTACAGTGCTCAATTTTAGACACCTCTTGGATGGGTTTGAGTTTTTGTCTGGGCTGACTATCAATTATGATAAGTCGGCTATTATTGCGCTTAATTGTGATAATCATGTGGTGGAGGATGCTTGTGATTTACTGGGGTGTGGAAGAGTGGAGCTACCAATCAAATATTTAGGCATTCCGCTAGGTGCGAATCCGAACAGAGTATCAACTTGGCAACCGGTGATCAAGAAAGTGGAGTCTAGGCTCAAAGGGTGGAAGTGTAAACTGTTGTCGAAAGTGGAGAAATTAGTTTTACTCAAGTCAGTGCTAAATAGCATCCCAATGTACTATTTGAGCCTTTTCCGGATGCCAAAGGAGGTGGTTATGAGAATAACGTCTTTACAAGCTAATTTTTTCTGGGGCAAGAGCAATGAGGTTCGTGGGCTACCATCGGTTAGATGGGATATAATCCAAAAGCCTAAAGCACAAGGTGGTCTTGGTGTGGGGGATTTAGCTTTGAAGAATTTAGGGCTATTATTTAAATGGTGGTGGAGGTTCTCCAAGTAGGAGTGTCCGTTATGGAAGAGAGTCATATGCTCATGCCACAAGCTGAAGGGGGACCTAGATTTGTTCTCACAAGTGGGGAAAAACTCATATGGTGGTGTATGGGCAGAAATTACTAAGTTAGGATACTCAAAGTCTGAGGCAGCGAAATCATTCTCTGAAGGGATCAAAATTGTGCTTGGGGAGGGGACAGAGACGTTATTTTGGGAAGATCAGTGATTAGAGGAAGGGAGACTGAAGGTACTATTCAGTAGGCTTTATCGCATCTCAGTACAGAAAAATAAGCCTATTGCTGACTTTGGAGTGTGGGATGGTCTTGTGTGGACATGGAGTTTTAACTGGTCAAGGGAATTAAGAGATCGTGATAAAGGAATGGTTGAAGAAATGAGATTGCTGTTGGGAAGGGCAGTTTTACAAAAGGATGTGAAGGATAGAAGAGTATGGAAGTATGAAAAAAATGGAGTGTACACTGTCAAATCCTTCATTTCTATAATAGGGAGTGGGACTAAGGTGCCTTTAAAGGAGGAAACCCATAATCATATTAAATCTGTTTGGAGGGGTTTGGTTCAATTCCTCCAAGAGTGGAAATCCTTAATTGGCCTGTTGTCCTTGAAAAGCTAAACACCAGATCAAAACTATGTAAGATTGGAGTGCTTCCACCAAATCTTGAATTGTGTGTGTTATGTGGAGAAGAGCCCGAGAGAGTTAATCACTTATTTTTCCATTGTAAGTTTGCTTGGTGCATTTGGTGTTTTTTGTTGGAAAATTATGGGGTTTGTTGGACATGGCCAGGAAGTGCCAATGAATGCCTTGCCGCTTGGTTGGGTGGACCAATAAGCAAACAAGGGAAGCGTATATGGTCTACTGCTTTTTTCGCGGTGGTGTGGGTGGTGTGGTTGACTAGAAACAAATATATTTTTGAAAATAAATATGTGTCTGTTGTTGAGGCCAAAGAGCAGGTTTTGTTCTAGATTAATAAATGGGTAATGGAGAAAGAGTTGTTGAAGGTGTAATTTTAAATGATTGTTGGAGACGGGTATGCAGGCGCAAAGTTTCGATCTGGTGCACATGATGACTTGGTTTCTGGTGTGATTTTGGAACTGCTTTAAAATACTTGATTTGTGCAGGTTTATGCTTAGCCTAATTGGCTGCTAGGAGTGGATGTGCTGCAAAAATAGATTGAAGGGGGGAAGTCTTAGCGCTGCTGTTCTCTACTGTTCTTCGAACGTGAGCCCCCAATTTCGGTGTGCAGTGATTGTTTATGGAGCTTATGGTTATTTGTCTTAGATCACCTTGTGCTTTGATCCTCTTTGTTTTTGTTACACCCTAGTACTCTTTTTCCTCAATAGGTTAGTTTGATTTAGGTTAGGAGGTTTTTTAACGAGGCTAGGGGGTTCTAAAACTTGGGTGATCAAAATATAAAGTGTCTACGTGCAAATAAGTGTGAGCTCTGATGGGAGAAAAGTTGGTAAAAGGGTATTGCAATAAGTTGATAAAGGAGGTGCTTTTGCTGATATTGCAATAAGATTGATAAAGGAGGTGCTTTTGCTGTTATTGCAATAAGATTGATAAATGAGGTGTTTTTGCTGTTATATAATGGATGTTAGTTATGTAATGGTGTTGTACTACTGTTGATTATGTGGTGTTGTACTGATGGTTGATGACTATATAGTCTGGTATGAGTTATTATCTCTAATGGAGGCTCATACTATAATTATCGAGAAAAAAAATTTCTTGGCTTGGAAATCGCTTGATCTCAGAAAAGATTTTTTTTTATCTCAAAGGAAATACACATTGTCTCTTCTTGAGGAAACTGGTTTTTTAGCAGCCCAACCAACAAATTTACCTATGGATCCAAATAAAAAACTCACTGCTAATGATGGTGATCCTCTGCTCGATATTAGCCAGTATCGAAGGTTGATTGTTGGACTTTTGTCTCTCACAATCTCACGCCCTCATATAGCCTTTGCAGTAAATAAGTTGAGTCAATTTTCTTCCAAGCCAAATTCCTCTCATTTAGCTACTATCTATCACTTTCTTCATTCTTTGAAGAAAACTCGTGGTCAGGAAATATTTTTCTCTACCTCTAATTCTCTTCAACTAAGGGCTTTTGCTAATGCTGATTGGGCTACTTACCCTGATTCTAGGAGGTCAGTACCTGGCTCATGTGTGTTCAATTGAGATTCTTTATTGTCTTGGAAGTCAAAGAAGCAAGTTACAGTTTCACAATCCTCTGCCGAGTCTGAGTACATGGCTTTGGCTGATGTTGCGAGTGAACTCACATGGATGTAGTCTTTGCTCAGGGATTTTCAATATCCTGTCCATTCAGTAGTCGTTTGTTGTGATAGCCAAGAAGCCTTACACATAGCATTGAATCCCACTTATCATCAAAGAAATAAACATATAGAGGTTGATTGTCACTTTGTAAGGAAAAAAGTTCAAGATGACACTATCAGTTTGGTTCATGTTAGAAGCCAGAACCAAATTGCAGATTTGTTACAAAAGCACTGCCTAATCCTCTATTTCATCACCTATTGATTGTCACTCGGAGGAGATTGATGTGCTATCGATCCAAAAACCCATTTTGAATCGATCATGTGCGAAATCATAAATAAGATGCAGTGGTCGACCGAACAAAAGACATACACAAGATGCATAAAAACAAGCTTATGAGTGTTGATATCGATTTTAGCAATATCATAAACAAAATAAAAAATTTATTACAAATTTTCCATTAACCAATAGCATTAGATCATGATTTTTTTGTGGTTTTATTTACCTAATATTAATTAAGTTGGCACCCTAGTTAGCAACGTGTAGTTATACTTCTAGACTTTTTCTTATTGAATATATGCAAACAATGGTGTGATATTTATTTCTCATTCCATACCATATCACTCCATTATATTTATCCCAAAAATGATATTTGTACAACACATTGTACATACAACGTACTATACAACATACTTACACGGAAGTAAGACACACGCTCTTCATCTTTCTCTCTTGTTTTTTTATTTTTTTTTTCTGTTCTTCTCTTCATTCTTTCTTTTCGTTCATCTTTCTCTCTACTCTTCATCTTCATTCTTTCTCAATATATTGCATTTTTTTTTACATCAAACTCTATTTCTTCTTGTTCATTATTACAAAATCAATAACATTCTCTCCTTTTAGCATCAATCCAACCTTTTTTTAGTTTATAATGAAATAAAATTCATATTTTCTCTTTTCCACAAATTCATTATATCTACGAGTTTATAAATAAACAGTAATGTTCATACATGAAAATAATTGTTTCTAAAATGAACACATATTTGTTAATCAAATGAACACATTGTATAATGTTAAATGAACACATACATACATAATTACATAACGCATTCCTTACACATGTTTGTTTGCTTTTGTTCAAATTCACAATATGAAATGAACACATATCATACAAACTAAAGTGAACACATGTTCATATTGTAACTGAACACATAATACGATATAAAATGAACACATGCATATACTCTAACCGAATACATAATACAATGCAAAATAATAAAATTAATGAGTTTGAAATGTTTTATAAATAAATGTGTTCACTTTCCATACTTAGATGTGTTCGTTATAACGAATAAATATGTTCATTTCTGATAATCAAATGTGTTCATTGACTATTAAAATATGTGTTCATTTTATCTGTTGAAATGTGTTCGCTTACGTACGTACTATACATGCGCGCGTTCGTGAAAGTAGGTATACGAAACGCGCGCTTTCTAATTTTGCTGTTTGATTTTCGCATTATACATTGTTTGTTACGTTTTAATTATTCTGTGCTGTATGAATGTATTTTATCATATCCCTTTTCACTCCATCCACCATCGATTATCCGTACCCTTTCTGTTCATTCAAAGCGAAACCTCCTTTCTCTAAAATCTGAACAAAATCGAACGAAAAAAACTCGTATTGTTTTTGCAAAAACAATTTCTCAGTAACCAAACAACTGAATGTTTCCTAGATATTTTATCTCCTTCCCTCTCCTTTTCCCCCGACTGAGAAGTTCTCCTTTTTAAATGTAGCTAGTGCATGTTTGGCTGAAAACCTAAAGGGGAAAAAATTTCATACATATTTTAAGTGTAAAATTATGTATTAATTTTGTAGAAAATTTCCCCAAACCAAACATTCCCTTAATTGTTGTTGCTGCTACTGATTTTATAAATATTATTGCTATTGTTATTGTGCTTGCAAGGTATTAAACTATCTCCTTGAAGGATTCAGAATTGTAGCTGGCAAATCTCTCATTTGACTTGTGTAATGCAACTTCGTAGATACTTCCCACTTTGGGTTTGTCAGATTCTGCCATTAATGGGGTAAGTTGTATGCTCTATTTGTTGCTTGTGTTTGTTTGGTAGCTGAAGGAAAAAAAAAACTGAATTTTCCACTTGAATATCACTTTTGCTGTTCTGCTTAATCTGAAAATAAATACCTATTTTTTTCCTTTTGTACATGTGTAATTTATGTTTAATTTAATTTTAGTTCACTTAGTTTCCCGAGCAAATGAATAATCAGCCAATTGTGTTTAAAGCATTTTGAGTTGCAAGAGAATGGTAGAAAATGAACCTAAGATAGATATAATGTTCTGATTTTGTAGCTATGGAATTTCAGAATACTAGATGCTTTTATTGCTTTTGCATCTCAATGACCTTTATTGGGTAAGTTAAGGTCATTCACTGTAGTTTATGTTACTCTATTTTAATAGTTTTTGAGAATCTTTGCTTGTACTTGCTTTGTTTCCAAGCAAGCATAAGATTTAGTAGTGTCTTCCAGTGGATTCTTTGCAAGTTTGTGATTAAGATACATAGAATTTGCTTCCTCTATAGGGTTTCATTGGAGGTATGTATTCTAGGTGTTTCTTGTTAGAAGAGTTAGGTATGGGGAGAAGCTCCAGGATGAAACCCTTTTGCTCATTTTTACTGTTTTGTGTTGCCCATTTTCGCGGTCTTGTGATTTCTGCCATGGAAAAGTTGAAGCTCAAATGCAAGGGGTTTTTCTGTGTAAGTTAGACTTATTGTATACTAATTTTAATAATTGGAGACATTTCTTTTCTCATTTATATGAGAAGAGAAGAAGGGTTAAATTGTGGACCAGAATACATAATTCAGACCCCATTTGCTTCTACATTGCTGTCAAAGTGCATTTTATTTTGTTGATTTCAATCTAAAAACACCAAGCTTACATGTTCCATTTTCCCCCTTGTTTCACTCTATGTCGTGCCATATTCTACATCAATAGGAAAAAGCAAAAAGAAGTGCCTGATAGAAATCCTATAGAAGATTTGCTTTTAACTGTCAGCTGAGAAAAATAAAAACATTTGTGGGGCAGTGAATTGCTATAATCATTTCATTGGTTGCAAGTATTTATAACAGTGAGCCTTGGACCTTTGCTATTGCGGGTTTGTTCAATTTATGTTAAATATGATCTCAGTAAATGAAATTTCTAATGTCAGGAAATTAACAAGACCAGAATACTGGTTTTTATTTGATAACTATATTATTAGGTCTTGGGATACTTTACCCTGAATATTTTAATTACAAATAATCATGTAATTGTATAGCATAGGTTTATTCGTCTTACAACATTTGGATTATTTTCAAACAGTAATTATTTCACAAAATGATTTGTGTTCGTTAGGTTTTAAAATTAATTTTTGTCGGTGATATTCTAGAGGTCATATCTTTACTAAAATATATTTGAGAAAGAAAACGAATTTGTGGACAATTTATTTACTTCTAGCTTTATATTTTTCTTCTTCTTTTTCTTTATTTCTTCTTTTCTCGGTTGAAATGTGCATCACGAGAAATTCTTGTATGGTCCTGGACTACATTTAATGTATGCTTTAGAAACATTCTGTGACAGACCGTGAGGAAGAGGGGCAGCATGGGGAAATTATTCCTTTTAAGTTTACGTATAGGAGGAGAGGTGAGAAAGGAGCGGGAAAAAGGGAGTGATTTGTTTGGGCTGGGAAATGGTTAGTTATAGAAAATGATATAAATAGTGGAAAGGAAGTTAGTTACAGGTAGGAAAGTAGTGGAAAGTAAATGTGTGTGGGGAGAGAATTCGCCTCTCGAAAGCCAATATGTAATTCTTGCTAATGCTTTTCCCATTTTCTGTTTACACTCATACAACAATACACAATTTGCAGGGTTTGGAGGTGCATCACTCTGATCCACACTCCCACTGCAATTCTCAGATCTATTCTCAGATCTATTCTCATTCTTCATCCTCTTTCCCTCTCTCTATCTCTTCGCTATTCTATTTCTTTCTTATACTAATTGCTAGAAAACCCTTACACATTCATAACTACATATTTTGATTTATGATATTCAAAAATTGTATAATAAATAAAAAGAATATGTGGTTGTGGATGTTCTTAGAGTACACACTAAATATGATTTAGAACCACACAAGAATTTCTCTGTACATCACACGTACATCTATATATATGTGCAGTGCAGAAGTAACCCTTGGCTGCGTTTGGATAGATGGAGGGACGGAGATAGAGATACACAAACATGGAAACAATGATAATATGAAAAAATGACTATCTTCGTATCTCGTTTGGTTATATGGATAGACAATTGTCATAAAAATAAAAAGACATTTTTTACCCTTGTCAGATCATTGGACTGCTGTCCGCCACCGCTGGACCACCACCAAATAAGGGTATTATTGTAAAAAGGTTTCTGTCTCTCAACTTTGTCCCTCCGTTCCAACTATATGGAGGTATATAAATTTTGGAACGGGACAGGTACAAAGATGGGTACTTTGTCTCTGTCCCCTTTGTATCCAAACATAACTTTAGAGACTAGGAACTCCTATCTCACTTATGACTTAAGAGCATTTAAGTAAAAACTCCCATTATTCATAACTATTATAGCACCTAACTTAATATTAGTAGCAGCACACTACTCATTAATAAATTCTTTTATGGCATAGCATATTTAGCACTAACAAAAAAATGCCACTTGAGGTTTAACGAGGAAACAAGTAACCTGTTCTTGTTTTGCATGATGGAATAAAACATAAAAGTTAGTTATATAAAAATAATTCATATTTGTTCAACTTAAGTTGTAATAATAAGTGCCTGCAGCTCTTTATCATCAACAATCATGTTCTTCCTATTTGCCCTGGTAGACTGAATATAGTTAATAGTTAGTGTTAATCATGCTCATGGTTGAACCTGTTTCATAACAGAGCAGAGGCTGTCTTGGATGCTGCAATAAGCCTCCGGTGATTATTTCAATGGCTGAACCATCTATAGGACTAAGAACTCAAGATCAAGTAGTGTATAAAGACAATAGGTCGGACGATTTCTGGAGCAGCAGCACTGTTGAAAAGGACCACAGTGGGGCTCAGTCCCAACGAAGCATCTCATCAATTGGAGCATCGAACAATCTTGATCCTCAAAGTAGTGCAGGCAATGAAATTGGTCCTGCTGAATTTGTCAACCAAGGCAAGTTTACTATAATATGTTTGCATTCAGTACTCAGGTTTCAGTGTTCACTTTTTGTTCACATGTTTTCAAAATTTTGTGAAGGAAATAATGAAAACTGAATTTCTTAGTTTTCAACGTATTCTTTACAAAATCCTGAAAAGTAGGAAACTAACTAAAACAAAAAAAATAATAATAATAAAGTAAAATAAAATAAAAACTGAAAACTGTTTCCTAAAATCAAATATAGGCCTAATTATCATACTCAACCCGGCCGAGGCACTGAATCATTGAGTCAGTGGTCCAACCGGTGGGTCAATGGTTTAACTGGTCAAATCAAATTTAATTAAATAAATACAATAAATAAAATTCAATAGATGGTCATATATAATATATATAAAATTGGCACAAATACACAACAACCAAGTGGTATAAGTGCCTCTCATCCACCAAGGGGACATAGGTTTGTTCCCTCCTGTTTTTGGAGAAATTAAAAAATAAGAAAAATGATAGGTTGACATCTATATAAGATGTATGGGATGGACATCCATAATTGATACCAAATAATGGTTGTGTGATGCCAAATTAATGACCCTTGATGCCAAATTATTATAGATGTCCACCTCATACATCCTATATGGATGTCAACCTATCATTACCCAAAAAATAAATACAAGGTCAAGACAGATAGAAGCAGTCAACGCCGGTTGGAGTAGTTTGTTCTAGGTTTAACCTGTCCGGTTCAATCCGGGTTCCGACCGGTTTAGTCCGAGTTTGATCAGCGTTGACCAATTCTAATGCATAACCAGTCCAAATACAAATCGAACCAGACCACCGACTGGTTTACCGTTCAAACCGGCCGGTCAGGGTTTAATTACACTGAATATAGGTGTGCTTGCAATTTTGTACTCAGGTGCAGCATCAATGGAGGATATATGCATGGAAAATTTGTTGTAACTTCTCTATCATCTTTATGTAGTAATGTAGTCAATTTTCTTGAACATCAGTTAAAACTAGTTTCCAGCATTTATTTGATTCGTATGTATATATCTCTTATTGTTTAAGTTCATATGATCCTTCAATATTCATTATTGTACTTTTAACATCTGCTTGCATATCTATCAAACTAGTTATTTTAATGGCAGAAGATTTCATATATGCAGGTCTTGTTCTCTGGAACCAGATAAGGCAACAATGGGTTGGAAATAATTTGTCTGAGCGTCAGACCAAAATTCGAGGACCAAGAATAAGGTAAATTAATGTATTAAATTTCTTCACTGAAGCCTTAGTATTGAGTTCTAATATGAACATCTTCCAAAGTAAAAGATTGTATTCCCTTTTCCCTTTCATGCGTATTTAAGATTTTCAGGAATTAAACTGCTATAGCTGATTGCTTCAATGTATGACACGCTTGAATTTTGATCCTCTAAAGTGAAGATCTCTAGAGAGTAAAGTGAGAGTTTTTACTTTTTACCTTTAGATCAATCAAATGAAAATGAGCTTCATTTCTAATATTATTTATCCAGGGATGATGTCTTATTATTTATATCAACTAGTATTTGACTATCGTGATTGTGAGATTCTCATTTTAGAGGATACCTTTCCAATCTGCTTATTTATATCAACTAGTATGAGAGACATGAAAACCTCGCGTGTTCGGATCGACTAAGTACGAATGAGGTGAATCAAAACTTTACCTTCTACCGAAGAATTAGAGAATTTAAAGTGAGGGATGCCCTTAAGCGGATGACAAATGGGCGGACAGTGGGGCCAGATAATATACCTATTGAAGTTTGGAAATGCCTAGGAAGTAAAGGAGTGAGTTGGCTGACCAGGTTTTTTCATGAGATTTTAAGGTCAAAGAAGATGTCCAATGAATGGAGAAAGAACACATTAGTTCCCAGGTACAAGAATAAGGGGGATATACAAAACTGTGGAACTATAGAGGGATTAAACTCATGAGTTATACAATGAAGCTATGGGAAAAGGGTGTTAGAAAGAAGGTTGAGAAAGGAGATCCAAGTGTAAGAGAATCAATTTGGTTTTATGTCGAATAGATCTACTATGGAAGTTATTTACTTGGTAAAGAGGATGATGGAAAGGTTTCAAAACAAACAAAGGGATTTACATATGATTTTCATTGACCTGGAGAAGGTGTATGATAGGGTAACAAGGGAGGTTCTATGGAAGGTCTTAGAAAATAAAGGTGTAAGAGTAGCCTATATCCGAGTAATTAAGGACATGTATGATGGTGCTACGACTAGTGTGAGGACTCAAGGTGGGCTAACAAAAGATTTTTCTATTGGTGTAGGACTACACTAAGGGTCATCTTTGAGCCCTTACCTTTTCACCCTAGTCTTGGAGGTGCTTACAGAACATATCCAAGAACCAGTGCCGTGGTGCATGCTTTTTGCCGATGATATAGTACTCATAGGTGAATCAAGGGAAGAAATTGACGGGAAATTGGAGAATGGAGATAAGCTTTGGAAGTTCATGGTCTGGACATAAGTTGCAATAAAACAGAATACATGCATTGTAAGTTCAGCAAATAAGGAGAATACTCATATATAGAAGTGAAGATATGAGACAATGTCATACCTCAGGTTAAGAGCTTTAAATATCTCGGTTGCATCATTTAGGATAACGGAGAGATAGACAAAGATGTCAAGCATAGGATTCAAGCTAGATGGATGAAATGGAGAAGTGTCTCAGGCTTTATATGCGATAAGAAGGTACCTTTAAAACTCAAAGGTAAATTTTATCGCACGACTATCAGACTCGCTATGTTATAGGGACAAAGTGTTGTGCAACAAAGCGCCAACATGAACATAAAATTAGCGTAGCGGAGATGAGGATACTCCGGTGGATGCGCAGTTACACGAGAAAAGACAAGATAAAGAATGAAAGCATAAGAGAGAGATTTGGAGTAGTCTCTATAATTGATAAGATGATGGAATCTCGCCTTAGATGATATGACCATGTGGAAAGAAGATCAGGAGAACATCTAGTTAAGAGAGTGGACCAGATGAGAGATACCACGATAACTAGGGGTAGTGGGAGACCAAAAAAGACTATAAAAGGGGTTATCGAGAAAGATTTGAGAGTTAATGGCCTAAATCCTAACAGTATTCATGATAGAGCGCAATTGCATCGTTTGATCCATGTAGTCGACCCCAAATAGTGGGGTAAGACTTATTGTCGTTTATGTTTCAGTATTGGATTATTGTCCTTTGTTTGAGCTAAGTTATAACTTCTATAAGATTTTTTTTTTTAAAAAAAAAGCTTTGACCAATATGGAAGAAACACCCATCAATGCATATTTTCAAGTTGATCAAACTTGCACACTCTACATGGTACAAGTCTCATGGTTCGTTCGGGAAAGTTGCTTATTTGATATTTTATGTAAAAATAACTTTCAAAAAGTAATTTATGAAAATTTTATTCTACATTTAACTATATAGGGCCAGTTTAGATAGCAATATTTATGATTTTTTTAACTTTCTATAAGTCAAAAGTCATAATTTTTCTGTTTGACAGTACAACTTATTACTTTTTAGGAAGTTATTTTAGTGTTTTTTGAGAAGTATTTGACTTCTCAAGAAACGCTTTACAAAATATTTATTTTAAATATTTTTGTTATTATGTATTAAAATATAAAATTATTTGTTTATAAGTTACTTCTGTATAAGGACTTAAATTGTCTCGTTAGGCGTGTAATCCCTAATTCTGTGTTTGTGTTCCACAGTTCAAGCGCAACCTACGGCAATCTGCTCGGAAACAACGAGCCCTTTCCCCAACCCATCCCTCTGAGAGTAAGCTTCTCTAAACTAAGTTCTTATATTGTCATTCTTGTAATGGATCAGGACGACGGGGCAGTTTGGATAAAGAACTTAATTAAGTTCTTATATATAAAGAACTTTTTAATAAGGACTTTAATAATAAGTAACTTTTGAAAAAGTTATTTTGTGTTTGGAAGTAAAACAATATAAGTGCTTATTTTAGTTTATAAAAAGTTGTGCAAAAACTTTTTGAAGAAGTTAGATATTTTAACTTCTCCAAAAAGCACTTAAAATAACTTTTTAAAAAGTTAAAAGTTACATAAAAATTAATCCAAACATCCATATAATAACTTATAACTCATAAAAAGTAAAAAAAAGCAATAATTTATATCTCATGGTGCACAAAGCACAAGGTTCCCACATATTTTTTGTGACATATCACTAATTGGTTATAAACTCAATATTTTTCTGTGACAGGAAATGGTTGAATTTCTTGTTGAAATTTGGGAGGAAGAGGGTTTGTATGACTGATGAAGCAGCACAGGAATCTTATTTATTCCTTTATAATTAATTAATTTATTTTTCATTTATTATGCTGGGGAAGAGATGAGGTGGATATTTTTTCATTGTACTTGTTCATAGTTATGAATGATTGTAACTGTTCCAAGTTGTTGCTGCTCTCTCTAAGGCTTCTTTGTCTAATGTGTTGAAATTGATCGTGATCAGAGAAAGAGAAAAGAAAGAGCATAAAAGGTATAGAATCTGAAATTTGAGAGAAAAATGTATACAAAGTTTTCATCACCTTAGACCTCCATTCATCATTAGGCTTCACTCACTTAAGATTACCTATAGGTTCTCAAGTACCACTTGAAAGAAACTATAATTTCACTCAACACTCACTCAAGTTACTTGACACTTACACATCACATTATAAGAACCCAAATTACGATTCTAGAAGTTGGATCTTTAGGAAGCACAAATTAATAGTTAAAACTTATAACAAAATGCCATTTATGATAAAAAAAAGCTCGAATTTGATGTTATGAAGGAAATGAGGTAAGAAATGGAATTAGAATGGTTGTCTTGATCGGATGAATGTGGCAAGTTTGAAGTGAAATTAGGATGGAAATGATTCTGAAATGAAGTAGGATGATGGAATGGATGGAATTTTTAGAACATATTCAAACAAGAATATAAACAACTTGGTTCTGTTTTTGAACTTGTAACTTTCTGATGTTAAGCTTATGATGTTTTAAAATAATCTTTAAATGATCAAATAATATTAAATCAATTCAACAATTATTTCAATCAGAATATAAAATTTCACTTCATTAAAATTGTTTCAAATATAGTTTCAGAATTGTTTTTCAGAAACTTAATTTTCACATAATTCTCATATATTCTTCGAATTATCAATCAAGACACATTTCTTTAATCACTTTATTATGAATATTAGTTAATCACCAACAACGAATCAAAACCAAACAATCTTTATTTCAAAAAGATTATTATTCAAATGTTTCTTTGAATCTTTAAGAACACAATATCATCCTTTGTTTTTTACCTTTCTTTGTTATCACTTGTTATTATCAATTCAATTCAATTAGACAATGATCAACAAATCAAATATGTATGCAAGAGATTAAGGTAAGAAGATAAAGCCAGATTTTTATACTGGTTCGGCCAATGAAGCCTACATCCAGTTCTTCAACCCTCTCGGATTGAGTTCCACTAATCAGAATTCCTTTGCAAAGATTACAACAATCTAGATATATTTTGCAACCTTCTCAGGTTCGCCACAAGCCTCAACTTGCAGAATGCTATACAATCTATCATTGTACAAACTTTGCTTCAGAATATCCCCTTCCAAAGACTTCCACTTCAGAATGTACCCCTTTTGAAGATTTGCACTTCAAGATGTACCCCTCTTGAAGATTTTCTTCCTGCCTTGAACACCTTAAGGACTTTTAACCTTGTAATCTTGCCTCTGAATTCCAAAACAGTGATTGATGTTTCTTCTTTTTGCTTTATCTTGCTTCTGAAATTACCTTCAGAAAAACTTTTCTTCAAACTCATTTCAATTCTTTTTCAGCATAGATCTTTTCTTTCTTTTTCTTGAGTTTGAAAACTTTTTCTTCTTAGAGCATTTTTGTCTTTTCTCTCTGAAATATTCTTTTGAGACTTTCTTCTCTTTTTGTTTTCTTTTTCAACTCATGTGATTTTTCTCTCTCTATACTCGAGTTGTGTTCTCACTAATCTCCGTCTATTACAAAAGAGATTACCTCTTATATAGAGATGAAAAATAAAACTATCTAGTTGTCATCTCCAACTAGAATAATTAACAAGAGCAAGAAACTAATCAACACATTTTCCACGTGCTCTTGAAAACAAATAACAAAATAAAAACACATGTTTAAAATGAATCATGCAAAATGATTCTGGTTTCTGAACATCAGTTTTTTGAACTAGTCCGGGTTTTTGAACCTTAATGAACTTTCTGAAGAAACCTTTGCTTTCTGAAGAAAACCAATTCTGATGCCAATCCTTCTGAACTAGCTTCAAGCTTCTGAAGTGATGCTGAAGCTTCTGATGTATTACAATGAACATTACAAATAAAATAGCACCTAATACATCATCTAGAAAATATAGTATAACTTCTAATATTTTTGTACATTGTTTCTTAAGCCATATACAATATTTCCTATCATCTATTACAAAAGAATTACATACACAACTTTCTGAACTAATAAAGAAGCTTCTGAACACAATTCAATTTACTAATAAGCTTCTGAACCTATGTTACATCAGTTATGTTATCATCAAAATCAATTGAGAATTTTACTTCAACAGTTAGCCCTTGGCAAAAGATCAAGAGGAGTCAAAGGATTAAATTTATACACATTTCAAAAGGGGAACAATTTGTTGAGCTATGGACAGTCCTATTGTAAGCAAACTCAACATGTGGCAAATACTCTTCCCAAGTTTTCAAATTTTTCTTTAAAACAACACGAAGTAAGGTTCCTAAAGTCCTATTCACTACCTCTATTTGATCATCTGTTTGAGGATGACATGTTGTAGAAAATAGCAATTTAGTACCCATTTTTCCCTATAATATTCTCCAAAAGTGGCTAAGGAACTTGTTGTCTCTATCACAAATAATGCTCTAGGCAAGCCATTGAGTCTTATAATTTCTTTGAAAAGAAAATTAGCCACATGTGAAACATCATCAATTTTCTTACATGGGATGAAATGTGTCATTTTTGGGAATCTATCAACAACAACAAAAATTGAATCCTTACCATTCTTGGTCCTTGGCAACCCCAAAACAAAGTCCATGGACAAGTCAATCCAAGCAAATTCAGGGAGTTGGTAAGGGGGTATACAAGCCATGGGTTTTATATTTGATTTGACTTTTTTATAAACAGTGCATCTTTCATAAACTTTGTTATCATCAATTTGTAAGTTTCAGAACTCTTTCTAAGAGTAATTTACAAGAATTACTTAGAAACTAAATTGTTTTAATGATAACAAAGTCTAATGTGATTAATAAAAATTTTGATTGATCAAAACTAATGTATGCTCAAGTGTATAACGGAAAGTACTCAACATAATTACAAATCATATGAGAATGGTATGCACTTAAAAGACTTGGAAAACCATTTATTTGGCTCTGAAAATCAAAAGCAAAAAATCAAAGGCTTAGAAGGATATCTTGAAATGAAGGTGTGTGTATGCACGAGAAGGGGAGGAGGGGTTGAATCGTACTTGGGATTTAAAATTCTTTTTCTAAAAGATTTTCTTTGAAATCACTTCTTAGAGGGAAAGTCTTCTAATAAATTGCAGTGGAATGATTTTTGAGAAGGGAAAGTTTCTGAGAAACTGTCTTATGAAAATAATAACCTTCTGCATAAGTGATAAGGGATTTTGTAAGATTGTTTTTATAAGACTTCTTACTTACTTAGATTTACTTCTGTGGTATGATGAGAAGGTTAATTTTTCACAAATAGTCTCACAACAGTTTATCAGAAAGTAAAGAGTTTAAGGAAAAGAGAAAATCACACACAAGGATTTTTATTTTGGTTTGGTTTAACTTAACCTACTCCGGTCTTCAACCTACAGTTGAGATTTCCTTAGATATTCTTCTTATATAGTGCCTTCTCAGAAAGTCGCACCTTTACAACCATAAAAGATTTTTACCACCTCACAATCTGAGGGGGATTTCTCTGCGTCTAACAGCTGAGTACTTGTTTGTCTTTAACTTAAGGACTTTAATGCCTCACAACTCGAGGAATTCCTTTGCCTCACAATCTGAGGACTTTCAATGCCTCCTAACTCGAGGACTTACGGTTTTTATAAATAGAGTTTTTCTTTTAATAAAAACACTATCAAGATCTTAGTCCCAGCTAATAAGTGTTACTCTTGATAGACTCCTAGAAATAACTTACCCTAAGGCAAGAATAAAAAAGTAATGAACTAGAACATTTGTACAAAGTTACTTCTCAATTCTGAGAAGTCCATCTGAGAAGGCTTTCAAAGTTTTTACAAATCGGATTTCAATTAAACAGAGTTCCAGCACTTTGATTCGTTGTGATTCTCGTTACTGAACTCATGCATTCTTCTTGTATTTATAGAGTCAAAATCGGTTGAGTTTTGGAAGCTTTTTGAGTTGATGTGGCTTTGTGTAGACTGAAATCCACTTCAGAATGGCTCCCTGCAATATCAGCGCAAATTGAGGAGCTTTTCAGACTGTGCACAATGCACAACTTCCAATATCCTTTAGCAAACGTTCTGAGCTTGATGAGAATATTTCAAGTGTTTTGTGTCCTAAGACTTGATCACTTCCAGAGAGTGCCTTCTGAGTGAGGTACGTCTTCTGAGTGATGGACCTTCTGAGTGAAGGTCCTTCTAGGAGGTATTCCTTCTGAGAACAAAATTTTCTACTGCCTTCTGAGAGGCTTTTTGAGTTTAATTTTGTTCTCTTTTCAGAAGAGCAGTTTTCACCTTTTCTTATGAGGTACCCTTTTTGAGTTCTTCTGACCATTGAATATATGTTGAATTTCGAGGTTACTTAATGCAATTTTTTATGTCTCATTTGAATGGATGCTATATTCTCATTAACTTCTCTGAGTATACACTTAGCACACATATTAGCTTTCATCAACCAAAATCTTTATCCTTTAACTTAAGGTTGTTATCACTAAAACATTTAGATTGCAATAGAGTAATTTTTAAAACTTAATTACTCTCAGAAGGGTTGTTTTCTTCTTCAAATAATTGGAACATTTAGGACGTCTGTGGTTGTTTTCTTCTTCAAAAAGTTGGAACATGAAGTCCTCCTTATGAGCCGAGGGATAAGAAGGCTGCTCGATCCCAGAGGGTTGTACCCTTTCTGTTGCGGGCTCAGTGGTGTCATGGAAAAGAAGAAATCAAGGCATAGGCTCTGATGATTGAAGTACTCCAAAGACCCTTGACCTTGTATCCCCATAGAAGTAAGGGCGGTAGGATACATAGGGAGGAGTGTTCACTACATTTCCATGTTGGAAACTTGGATTCACCATAGATCCAAAGATAGAAAATGAAGGAGCGGGCATAGTGAAACTTGGAGGTGCAATCTGAGTTATATCCACAAGAGGAACCTAGGGTTCCTTCTGAGTGGAGGCCACTCTTCCAGATTCAGCCAAGCTATAGCGGCTGGCAAATGTCTCAACTGCAAAGACTCCACCAGCAGCGGTAGCATCTGTGGTTTTTTTTGAACTGATTCCAGTGCTAGGAACCATAGGTACTTCAATGCTAGTTGAGACATGGGTCTGCCCATGTTCTTGGTTGAGTTTAGAAGGTTGATTTTCAACCTCAGAAGCTAGTTCCACAACACCAGGTTGTGTTTGTGGTTGTACTTGTTGTTGTTGTTGTTGATCTTCTTCTTTCCTCCATTCTCAGAGCCAGACTTTGAGCGGGCACTTAAGCAGCTTCATAAGCTATTACTTCTGAAAGAACAACCCCAGTACTACCTCCTTGAGATTGTACCATGGGAGTTCTTAGAGCACTCCCTGCATCTTCTTGTCTCCTTTCCATTCTGTATTGAGAACCGTCGTCCCCAGAGGAGGGGGAGTCAGCTTCATTTCTTCCAGTGCCTTTAACATCATCTCGAGGGGGTGAGGCTTCCCCGATGATGAATGATGAGAAGGCTTTGGTTCTTCAACTAGAGGCTCTTTCCCAGCCTCTTGCACTGGGCTGAGATCCTTCTGAACATCTTCCTCTTGATGTTGTGGCTCCTCCTAAGGGTTAGCATCATGAAGAAGATCCTCTTCGTGTACATAGGGGGATGAAGAGCGGGGTGGAGGAGAGACAAGTTTAGGTGGGAGGCGTTTTACCAACCTTCGTCGCTTCTTTGCAGCAGCTGGAACATCAAGGACAGATGATGGTGTTGATGGTGCTGTAGAGGGTGTTAATGGAAGGACAAGGAAATTGAAAAGAATAAAGAACTCAAAAAAGGAACCTTACGTAAAGAGAAGAAGAGAAAACGTCCAATGATGGACGAAGTGGTGAAAACGGAGAAAAACCGCGACAATTGTGGGTGGTCTCCTATGCTTTTC
The DNA here is from genome assembly GCA_013621005.1 of Aeschynomene evenia. NCBI lineage: Eukaryota > Viridiplantae > Streptophyta > Magnoliopsida > Fabales > Fabaceae > Aeschynomene > Aeschynomene evenia. The sequence goes on along the minus strand of CM024269.1, from coordinate 9,475,149 downwards.
ATGGTGGCACAATCATCTGAAGGGGAAGTGCAAAGAAAAAAGAAAGAGGATAAGAGAAGACAGGCGCAGAGATGGACATGAGGAAGACGAAGGAACAATGCAAATGGTCACAATTTATAGTGCCAAAAGTTGGGGGCATCTTTGCCTTTTCACGTAGTGGTTCCAAGGACATTATTGGAAGTCAACAACTCATCTCGGTGACGCCTCGTATCAAACTGACGCGTGTCAAGCATCAAATGTTTTGAGGTGACTTGAAAAGACATGCGTCAAAAGGTTGGTGAGCGTGAGTCTCGAACATGGATTGTAAACCTCGGATCGGAACTCAAACCTCGGATGGCTCAGAGGCCCGAGTTAGGGTCGATGTTTATCATTGTTCTGAAAATCGGACAAGACCGGCCGGTCCGACCGGTTGAACTGGGAACTGGAACCCTTCCGGTCCAGGTGAGACTTAAAAATCGGAAAGTCAAAAACCGGTCAAAAACTATGAAAACCGGTAAAAAATTGGGAAAACTGGTAAAAAAATCGATAAAAATCGGTTGAACCGGTCGGGTAATATAAAAATAAAAAAAAATTGAATTTTTAAAATTTAATAATTATTTTATAATAAAATACAATATATAATATATTTTAGTTACTAAATTAAGGACTACTTAACCTCTAAATCTATTAAATGCTTTATATTTCAACTTTCAATCAATATTTTAAATATACTTTAATTTTTTTAGCATGCAATTCATCTTATATCTATATATTGGTAAATAAATATATATTTAATACATATATTATTATATCCGGTTGAACTTCTAGTCGAACTGGTTGAACCTCTAAACCTCTGAACATCTCTCTCGACCGGTCCAATGTCCGATCCGATTTTCAGAACCTCAATGTTCATACCCTATGTTCAACGGCCCAATTCAAAGGCCCAAAAGGTTGACTCAATCCAAAATGTTAAATGATATAGTAAAATTGCCCAAGGTCAGAACTCTGTGTACTCGTGCTAAGGGAACCGATTCAAACTATGGCTCAATAAGCAGCGAATGACGCAAAGAGACTGAGCCATAAGTCAGACCTGAGAAAGGATTAGGTGATCTGACTCGAGGTGCACGAAGCTCGACCTAGTGCTTAGGGCGGGCGTTCCATTAGCAGTGGATGACGACGCCGTGAATCCCGTAACCACAACGGGTAGTGCGAGGACTGGTCGTGCACGCCATGATAGGCAGAGAAACATTATATTCAGACGCTCGGTGGTGGTTACTGCGGATCCGCTCCCTTCCCATTCTATAAATAGGGTGTCAATCTCAATGATCAGGTACATCTTCAGTTTAGTTCCCAAGCTAGTATACGTACTGACTTAAGCTTTAAAGTCCTTTATGGGAAACACCCTCTGACGCCTTGGAGACGAGTGACGTGTGGAAATCAAAGACCGGCGACAATTTTACCTAGGTGAAAGGTACGGAACAATGTCCTTATAAAAGAATTTTCGTCTCAAAAGAATTAGTCACTACTACCAACAAGGATGCCTTGAGCAATCAACAAAATTGAGGACAAATTATTTCTTCTTTTTAGATTGAAGTATGTTTAATTGAAGAATAAAAAATTAAAAAATAAATTTTTGTAAACTGAGTTTTTACATTTAATTCTACACATAAAACTTAATTAAAAATAATATTCTAATTTTTATTCTTCTACTAAATATATGTTTAATGTTGTTTTGTTTACTACTACTTTTAATTGTATGTAGGGTGGTTTTTTATGTATTGATGGGGTCTTTCAAGAATTTTAAGGAGGGTAAAATATGAGATTTCTAAATATATTACTTAATTTTTTAATAAATCTGTTATTTGAATGAGAAAATTATTTGAAATGATATGAAATATTTCGTTAAAATAAGATAATTATAACAATATTTTTAATAAAAGAGAAAGAGGATTAAATAAAAAGTAGAGATCATTGAGGAAACATTTTTAAAATTTTCTTATAATGCATTGGAATAGAGTATTTCTAGAATTTTGAGGAATTTAAAATATAAGGGATTCTAAATATATAATTCAATGTACTTTTTATGAAGACTATGATTAAAATCATTTAAGTAATGACTGTTATTACATATAAAAGTTCCAAAATTTTTTTTTATAGTCTTTATAATCGAGAAAGAAAAAATCTATTAGTAATTATTGATTACACATCATATTTGTCATAATATATTATCCATGTTATGCACCGAAATTATAAAAAAATTAATAACATAAGTAATTAAATATTATAAACAATTGAATTGGATTATGGTCTATTAATTTCATAAATTTTTTTAAAATTAATTGTATTAATATGAATAATTTTATTATGATGATATAATTTAATAAATTTTTAATTTATAATAATAAATTAAATGAATATCTTACAAAGACTATTAGGGGTGGAAAACAGGTTGAACACGTCGGGTTACCCGTCAATCCGCCTAATAATTTTGATGGGACATGTTGAGGTATGCAACCCACTTTTTAAAGATGGTTCAACCCGTTCTGTCCCATTTTTTTGAACAATCCATGACGGGATAGGTCAACCTATCATGTTGAATCATTATATTTATTTTTTATTTTTAAACAATATTCATATATTAGTGTAATTATGAGACTTTAATTTTATTTTGGTGTACTTTTTGTTGAAATTTTAGAGTTGAGATTGATTCTTTAATTTTAATAATTTTTTTAATTTTTTTCTTAGAAATAATATATTTTTTTATTATTTAACTGATTTAATATTAATCTAAAAAATAAAACGGGTCAACCCGCCAACCCGACATGAAAATGACGGGTTGATATTTCCAACTCAAATAGAAAAACAGATCAGTCTGTCTTACCGCGTATTTTTCCAACCTGCCTGTCTCACCCTGTTTGCCACTCATAAAGACTATTATTAAAGTTATTCAAGTAATGACATTAATACATACCAAATATCAATTATTTTTCTTCCTATAGTCTTTATAATCGTGAAAAAAACTATTCTATTAGTAATTATTGATTACACATCATATGTAAAATTTGATCTCGAGTTGTTGTTCAAATAATATAAAGTTATTAAACGAAAGTGATTGTAAATATTATTATAGAAATCATATATTTATATAAGTAGTGATTTTTTACGATTAAAAGAAATACATATTTAAGAAGTAAATCAAAATTCATATATTAGTTATTCAAATCAATTTATATATTAAAATAAAAACTTTCATTTCATATACGAATTGATATAAAATCTTTCATTTCGTAGATTAAATAATAATATATGTTTAATGATATAATACATGCTCTTAATCCAAATCATCCAATAAGGACAATGATCATCAAACCTAATCAATCAATTATTTTATTTATTATTATCAATCATCAATGACTATAGTAAAAATGTCCACAATATCTAGCAAAGGATATTGATTTTTGTCTTAAATTAGGAGTCTGAGTGAATCTTGAATCTCAAAATTGTATGATGAGTTTTTAATTTATTTGATGAAAATTGATTTGATTGAGAAATATATTATAAGAATCTATATTTGAGAATACATTTTGATTTAGTATATATATGAGAATATATTTTGATACAATTTTTAAAAAGTTCAATTACAAATTACTATATTTATATATAATTTAACTATAAATTTGAAATCTTGATTAGTTATAAAATCACAATCAAAATGTCAAATATAATCAATTAATTAGACGAACATTAAGTTCACAAAATAATTTTCGAAGCAAAATTAGTATATAAGAAGTTATAGCCCAAAAAATATAATTTAATATTTCCCTGTTTATAAGGATCGTAATTTATATAATACATGAACTTAGATTACAATATTATTAGTTATTTAATTCATTACTATTTAATTAAATTTTAAATATTTCTATTTCAAATGAAATTTAGTATATATTAAAGAAATATTATTCTTTTTAAAAAATATAAATTATCAAATATTTATCCAAAAATTATAAATCATGAGTAAAAATAAAATTCAAGTAAAAATCAATCAATCAATTTTATTTACTAATATCAATGATTTGATATTAGATTTAAAATTAAAAAAATTAAAAAATGAATCTAAAAAATAAATATATTATACTCTCTAATAAATTTATTTAACCTAATTTTGAGTCATGATGCTAATAATTTTAATTGATTATAAATATCACATTTATTACAAATAATATATTCTTTTAAAAAATAATCTCAATAAAATATGTTTTAATTTTTTAAGTAGAAAAGAAATTCAAATTATTACATCAAATATATGAATAGTTTTAAAGTAGATTAGACATATATGGTTATTGAAAATAGAAAACGAACAATAATAGTAAGAAATTTATGAAACACAATTTTTTAACCAGAATATTTTTTTAACGAGAAGAGGGGTTGAATCGTGCTTGATTTTAAAAATGATTCTTAAAATCTTTTCTTAGAAAGTTGTTTTAGTCAGAAAAAATGTTTGAGTGTTTGCAGTGGAATAAGCTTTCTGAGAAAGTTAAGTTTCTGAGAACTTTACCTTTCTGAGAGGTTTAAGAAAATAATTTTAAGTTAATGTTCCTTAAATGCTTTCTGATTTTAACTTAGAGGAATTTTCACAAGGATTTCTCAGTTAAAATATTGTGTATCGTTTTCTCAACAAAGTACATAATTAAGAGAGTAGGGAGAAAAGCTTAACACAACAGCTATTTATTTACTCGTATTTATGGTGGAGTCTCATAGGTCACAGTTTTTGGCTTATGGGGTGAGACCTAGTATTTATTTCATGTTTGTTACTTGATGAGAGTTATTTATATGATGAAGTATTTTCAGTAAATGCTTGTATCGCTTATATTAACGCTTATCATATGCGCAAAGCCCTTATTTTCTATTCCGCGAATGTTTACGAAAAATCTACTCCCGTCTATTTTCCGCGTATTATATTTTAAATATAAAGATAAAACATGATAACAGGAGGTAACCCTTATGAAATGGCCTAAAATGACTTAAGCGTTAAGGGTTATCTAGTAGGGTGTTACATTTTGGTATCAGAGCAGGTCTATCCTACAGGGCTTGGGGTAATGGACCTGTTATGCTATTGTTGCATGTACGGTAGTTATATCATGCTTATGCCTCTTATGTGTTTTAGTTAGTGTTGAGGTGCATGATCGTTTTGCTGGACTGTCAGAGTAATTGTGCATACTTAGCGTTGATATGGAGCCTGATCAACTCGATGTTCATTGTTTTGTGTGCACAGGGACATGGCACCTAGCAGGCATAATAGGGACGATGCTGATGATCATGAGGAGAATGGGCAAGGAAGCGGGGTTTCGTCGGAGGCATTCATGGAGATGGCTAGGGCCATGAACCGCATGGTGCACCACATGACTCAGCAGCGCGCAGCGCCACCACCTGCGGGTAATGGCAGTTCCTACTTCGCTAACTTCAAGAGGGCCAATCCCTCTCCTTTTCTTGGCACTACGGATCCTTCAGTAGCTGAGGATTGGCTGAGGGGTATCGAGGACATCTTTACAGTGGTCCAGTGTACAGAGGTGCAGAAGACACAACTGGCCACCTTCATGCTGCAGATGGAGGCACGTTCTTGGTGGAACGATGCTCGTCGCGCTTCTGATGCGGCGGGTGTAGCTATCACATGGGACATGTTTAAGGACATGTTCTATGAGAAGTACTTCCCGGAGACTGTTCGCCAGGACAAGGAAATGGAGTTCCTTGATCTCCGTCAGGGCACCATGACCATACCTGAGTACATCGCCAAGTTCGAGGAGCTCATTCGATTTTCAGAGATCTACCAGGCGAACCCGAAGGAGAGCTGGAAGTGCATGAAATTCTGTGCTGGGCTGAACCAAGGCATCAAGAGGATGGTTAAGCACATGAAGATCAGAGACTACAGAGAGATGGTGGACACCTGCAGGATAGTAGAGGAGACGAGCCGTCTAGTGGCTCCACAGATGGTCGAGACTCAGAGTAGGGGTGCGACACCTCAGCAGACCAGCCACGCCGCCCCTGCTCGCTACCAGCCTTATGGTTTGTCACCTAGGACCCAGCCCCAGCCTCGGCCACCACAGCAGCAGCAGCGCCCGGTGGCAGCAGCACCTCGGGCGTTGCCCACCATACCGCGATGTGCCACGTGTGGCAAGCTTCACTCTGGGGCTTGTCGTTTCGGCCAGGACATCTGTTATCGCTGCGGTCAGCCAGGCCATTATGTCAAGGATTGTAGAGGTACCAATCCACGACCTTCTTCTTCCTTGAAGCCACAACAGCAGGGTCGCGTGTTCACGGTTAGTGCAGAGAATGCGGAGCAGTCAGACAACCTTATCAGGGGTAAGCCTTTTGTTTTGAGTACGTGGCTTATATGCAGTTTGATCTTGTCTGTGACAGTGATGGCTAGCCTTAATCATTATTGTTTAGAGCCCATTTAGTATGTGAGTACGGTGGGATTTGTGTGATGTATGTCTAGGCCTGAAGCAGAGCTACTTGTAGTTTTGTTAAGGTCCAGATGAGGTTGGTTAAGGATAGTCGACCTTAGTTAAAAGTTGACTGCCTTGGCTAGTTAACCACAGATGGTTGCTTATCTCTGGTTGATCTTGACCTCCATATGTTTTCCTGTGTGATAATCACACCCTTGTGTTGTTTCTGTGTTAGAAGTGTCGAATTTTGAGGACGAAATTCTTTTTAAGGAGGGGAGAAATGTAACACCCCGACTTTTATTAAGTCCTAATTAAGTGAGATTAAGGGTAATTGACCTTGGTTAGGATTTAATTCGGTTTGGGTGGATAAGTTTCTTCTAGTCAAACCCTTATGTGTGACGTGATTTAAGTGTGTATATATGTGTTCATTCTATGCTATGTGAATTACGTGTGTAAATTATATGTCATGATAATTATGTGTATTTATGTGAGTGTTCATTGTGTGTGGGAGAGTATGTTGGATGCATATATGAGTTTTAATTGGTATTTAGATGATGCATATGGTTAGGAATGATGATATAAAATATTTATATGAGTTACATGATGTTATTAGATAATATTAGTTATATATTATTATTTATTTTATTTTATTTTATTTTATTTTATGTGCCTATGTGTGTATTTTAATTTATATTTAAATATTAGAAAAATTATATGAGCATTATAGTATTATTTGGGGGGATTTGGAGTGTTTTAGTAATTTAAGTGACGGTGGGCCCCACAATGACTCTTGACCTAGTCACTCCCTATATAAACACTAGTAACCCTCTCCGATTGAGAAAAACAATCTCCTCCTTCTTCTGAGCCGCCATAGCCATCTTTCTCTCAAGAGCTCCCTAAGCCATTGATACTCCAAACCACGAAACACCTATCAAACCTTACCCAATCCAGAAAATAAACTCATATTCTTAATCCTCTCATCAAGCCGGACCTTTTTACCGATTCTGTTTCTCCGTTTAGAGTCTCCGGCATCACCAGACCGTTCGTGGGGCTAGAGAGAGAGAGGTTTCCAACGAGAGCAACGTCGGGAAAGGGTTTCTCTTTGCATATTTCGAAATTGTCTTCAAGAGGTAGGGGTTAGGCATTCTATTTTCATGTATATTGATGATGATTTTATGAGATTAATGTGATTGTCGTTTTTCCCATTAGGAATTTTTGTGCCTTATTATTATTATTATTATTATTGTTATTATAATTACTATTATTATTACTACGTGTAGTTCTGCGCAGCGCTTGGTTTTTGTTTTTATATATATATGTATGCGTATGGCGCGCTTGGTTTTTGTTTTTCAAAAATATGTATGCGTATGGCTGCTGGGTTGTGTTTTCTATATATATATATATGTATATATATAAATAAATAAAAAGACAGTTTATTTGTATATGTATATTACTATTACATATTATTATTACATAAACTTATACTTATTAGCATGTATATTAATTAATAATAGGTAGATAACAGGTAGAAATAATAATAATAATATGATAATGATAGTAATATTAATAGGGAAGATAATAATAAAATAATAACCTTAATAATAATAATAAAAGAATAATACAGTAAGAACAACAACATGTATAATATATGATATATAATGATAATAGTAATAGTAACAATAATAGTATAGAAGACAAGATTAGTGATGAATAAAATATAAGAGTTTACAAGATACTTAAGGGTAGAGTATAAAGAACAAGTAAAACTAGAATAAAGTATAAGTATGAAATAATAATAAAATAGACGAGATCATATGATATGAAAGGTATAGAAGCACTGAGAATAATATTTATAAGTAGTTGTATATCATGTTTATTTGATAAGGAGTTGTATTTATTTATTCTCCATGATGTCAGAGTAAGTAAGTGTATGTGCTATGTTTATTCCATGATGTTAAAGAGTATAAATTGACATGTTTTTACCCTTTTATGTACCCTAATGCGTTCTACGACTTGTATAAATGTTATATATGATTTATGCATGATTTATATATGATTATATGAGCTATAAAATATGTTTATATGTATGTTTAATTGCTACAATGTATATATAATTATTGTATGAGATATATATGTTATGTTGAGTATATGTATTGCTTTTATGATGCATTAAATTGTTTATGTGCGTATATGATATATATTATGATGAAATGCTCTGAATGAATTAACTCTGTCACTCGGTAAAAGTTAAAAGATGTTCTGAAAGATATTCTGGTGCTCTGAAAGATCTCTGTTAACTCTGAAAGATTTCTGATAATTAAAAGACGTTCTGAAAGATCTCTGATACTCTGAAAGATTAAAATACCCTGTAGCCTTCAGCTTGTGATGAGTGTTGTAGGGAGGGGTGGCATCCTCGGCTGCAACTCCTTCACTTGAGGAAGGTGAACTGTACCCCCTCTTCCTCGTAATGTTTTAGGATGAGCTCATGCCTAGGGGCCGGATTGTAGGAGTAAGGATGAGAGGGAGGCTTTGCCAAGTCTGATAGATTTAAAGTAAAAGTTAATGATAAGATGCTCTGAAAAGAAGTTCTGATAAATGTTCTGTTATGTTATATTTTCCCTGATTGTGATCGAAGCACAGAGTACACTACACAGAGACCTTTAATTATGCTATGTTATATGTATTAAATAAAATGAACAAGACGCACTTAGGTAAGACGTTCCGGGAAAAGATTGTTTTAAACATATATCTTAAATGAACTCATTCATACTTCACTTATTTTATAATTAAACCCGGGGCGGCTTCCTCTACTGAGTCACTTTCCAGTGCTCACCCTATGTTTTTCCCACCTTTTAGAGGAGCAGACAGAGCAGGATGACGGAGCACACGAGGAGCCCGGGCAGACTTAGTTTATGATATAGTTCCTTAGATATCAGAGACATGTTTTATTTCCTTATCAGATGTTATGATTTTTATGCTTCCGCTACGTTTATTCATTTAATATGTTTTATGAGTCCGGACCTTTGTTAGCCGGCAGCTATTTATTTACTCGTATTTATGGTGGAGTCTCATAGGTCACATTTTTTGGCTTATGGGGTGAGACCTAGTATTTATTTAATGTTTGTTACTTGATGGGAGTTATTTATATGATGAGGTATTTTCAGTAAATGCTTGTATCGCTTATATTAACGCTTATCATATGCGCAAAGCCCTTATTTTCTATTCCGCGAATGTTTACGAAAAATCTACTCCCGTCTATTTTCCGCGTATTATATTTTAAATATAAAGATAAAACATGATAACATGAGGTAACCCTTATGAAATGGCCTAAAATGACTTAAGCGTTAAGGGCTATCTAGTAGGGTGTTACATCCAACACTAGAGGAAATTCTTGCCTTAAACACTTAAGGACTTTCACTTGCCTAACAACTGAGGACTTAACTTGCCTTAAAAAAATTAAGGACCTTCAACTTTGCCTCAAACAATCGAGGACTTAAAACTGCCTTCAAACAGCGAAGGACTTAGAGATTTTTCGAATGAAGTTTTTGTTTCGAAAACAACTACTAAGATTAAGATACAAACTTAATTTCTCTCTTAGTAGACTTCTAGTATTAACTTACAAAAGTAAGGATTTACACCAGTACAAAACTAGAAGTTTTTCGCAAAGTGAAGAACAACTTAAGTTAAGTTGCCTTTCTGAGAAAGTTCTTTGTTTTCGCAACTGATTTCAATTTGGCAGAGTTTTGGCACGTTTAATTAACATTTTTTAGCGCAAGAATTTCGTCACAAAGCTCTGCAATTGAACTCATATATATAGGCATTTAAAATGCCGCGAAAATGAAGCTTTCAGTTTGCTGATGTGGCTGTGTCTTTCTCAAAACGGCTCCCTGCTACAGTCAGCGCGATTTGAGGAACTTTTCAGACGTGTACAGTGCACAAGTTCCAACATTTCCAGCTTGTCGTAGCGAGCTTTCTGAGGATGAATGCGAATCCTTTGAGAGTAGACACTTGGTTGCTTCAGAATCCAACTTTCTGAGTGATGTACGGACTTCTGAGACAAAACTTCTGAGGGAAGACCCTTCTGAGAACCACTGGTCGAGAAGGTCTTCTGAGACCTTTCTGAGACGACATTGTTCTTTCCTCAGAAACACTTTCACCTTCTGCGTTTCTTCGATATCCTTTATGATATCTTTTACGCATTGAGTTCATCATTTGATTTCGAGGTTACTCGTTGTTGTCTTGATCTTTCTCAAGGAATGCAATAATTTAAAGCTTTCTGAGACACTTGAGCGCACATATTAGCAAACTCTTAAGTAAATTTTTTATACTTATGGCTTACTTTATTATCATTAAAACCTTTATATCTTGAAGAGAAATATATCAATTTCTCTCCAAAGGGTTCTGGAGCTTACAATGTTTGCTTAAAGATTTGAATATTTGAATTGATACGTGTCTCTAATTACATTAACTTTTCAAAAAATAGAAAACTAACATGTATCTCTAAAATAATCATTATGAAAAGGTTTTCAAATATAAATTATTATATTTATTTAAATATTTGAAATAATATTCTAATATAAATACTAAAAAATAAAAACTAACAACAGTACAACCTAAAAATTGATTTTATTGAATAAACATAGAAAAAAAATACAAATTTAAAAAAATTGAGAGATAGTGAAAAATATTAATTAAAATTTTTGGGAGAAAATGAGACAATCTTTCCTTAATAAAATTTAAAAAGATAATTGTAATCTTTTAAATGGGTAGATACTTATCTCATTTTTATTAATAGAATAAATTAAAAAAATATTCACAACAAAATATGTATAGTTTCCAATATAAACATGTTTCTTAGAAAAATAAATTAGATTATTTTAAAACATTGTAAAAAATTAAAATTTACTCAAAATAAAAAATGCTAATTGAATAAAAAATAATTAAAAATAACCCATGCACATGATTTATTAAAAAATAAAAAAACATAATTAAAAATAAAAAAGGATTATGCAAGGTAGAACCTAAAAATATTATTTCATTTAAAAAATAAAATGGTAAAAATAGAAATATTTTATCTTTAATAATAAACAAAAAAAATGAATATCCATAAAAAATTGGTTGACTCATTCCTTTCAACAAATAAAATATTAAAAAAGTAAAGAGAGTCATTCATGTCATAGTGAAAAAAAAAATTTGATTAAAAAAAATAATAAAAGTAGTAGAAAAAAAAAAGAAAGGAAAATATCAAGAGACCCCTTCACAGTCATAGGTCCAAGTCATTGTTACCATCCACCAGAACAAAGTAAAGGAAAAATTAAATCTCTTGAACAAAATAAAAGAATTAGGAAGAACGATAAATAGAAACTGTTCTGTACCTTTGACCGAGGTATGAACTGTCGCCGGAATCTGACTCCTCGCACAACTACTCTCCAAGGCGATGGGGGTGTTTTCCCTGAAAGGACTCCGAAGCTTAAGTCAATATCAGTCAATGTATGAGAACTCAACTGAAAGCGTACCTGATACTCTGTGGGAACACCCTATTTATAGAGGGGGATTTGAGCCGTTTCCATACTGCCAACGCCGAATGACTCGGGGCAACGGCCTCCCCGCTTTCCGTGGCGTGTGGGAGCGTCCCGCGTAGTGTCGATCGTGGCTTCGGATTTCTCGGCGTCGCTATCCACTCGCTCCTAAATTCCGCCCTAATCGGGGGTTGATTTTATCCGACCTCGGGTCGGGTCATGGGCCGGTACCCCGGGTCATGGGCTGGTACCCGGGTCTTGCTCCGGATCCAATTCCCTTGGGCCGCTAGTTTCATTACTGGGCCTTGAGGGTTTAATGGGCCTTGGTCTGGACTCGCCCGTTGTAGGGTCTGAGGTCCGACCTTGGGCCTTATTTGAGCTCATATCCTTTTTGCACTATGGGCCATCTCTTTGGGCCACTTATTGGAATCCCGAATTGGGCCGTCGGATTGGGCCACAATCCGGGGTGTGAACATTGCCCCCAACTCGGAGCTCGGGCGGGTCCCGAGGTTCGAGCTGAAACACCAAGAGGCGCCTCGTAATTCACACCCACCCCTCTCTGACGCATGTCTCTTCACATCACACCGTGCCACTCGATGCGTGACACGTGTTGGTTGGAGACAAAACGTCACTGAGATGAGTTTTGGGTTTTCCGAAACTGCCTCTTCCTTTATACATGAATTGTCGAAAATGCCCCTACTCTGGGGTGTGAAATGACGGAACTGCCCCTGCTTTTGGCGGTATAAATCCCGCCCAGGGGTCACTGTTCTTCGTCTTCCTCCACTTTCACTCTCAACTTCTCTCTTCTATTTTCCCTGCGATTCTTTGCGACTTCTCCCTCGCTTTCTCCGCCGTGCTCCACCTCCTGCTCAGAGACGCGCCGCCGTGAGGAGTTCAAGAGTTCGCTACATTTTAATCATTGGTCGATTTCTCTTCTTCGAACTAAGTAAGTTTTTCTCTTTTATAACTTTCTTTTCATTTTTCACTGGTTCTCTCGAAACTTGATGGTTATGGCGTTTTCTCGCCTTTCCTACGCCCTTCACGCTGTGTCTGAGTTGCCCCATTTTTTGGGTTTTGAGTTTCTTTTAGGCTTGGATAGATTATGTATGAACCTTTGCTTCATTTTCTTGCCCTTTGGTTCTGGCATAGGTTGCGATAGGGTGAATTTCTTTTTTGCCTTTCTTCATCCTTTGCCTGTTTCATTACTGAGATTTTTAGATATGTGACTTCGGATCTCGGACCTCGGAACCCCTCATCTGGGTTCCGTTCTGGGTCCGATCTAGGAGAAATCCTTTGCCCCTCTTCAAGGAGGTTTCTTATTTTTAATCTTGTCCACATTTTATTTGTTCGGAGCGGTGACGTCGGAGCTCGGCCTCCCTTAATCGGGATCCGATATGCCCCCTTTTTCCTTTCATTGGAAACCATTTAAAACGTCAAACCCCGATTTCCAAGAACAGTTTCTAAACTCTTTTAAATGGTTTCCTTTGTAGGTAATGGGTAAACGTCCAAAGCCTGAGATCCAACGCCCCCTTCCTCTGAACTACGAATACTACTGGGCCGGGGAGGAGGTTCTTGGTATCGTCTCCGTGGTCGACGAGACCTACGCCGCTGCCGTTCAATCCCAGGACAAGTTCTTTGCTGAAGGAGCTCAGGGTCAATACCTCGTTGAGGCCCCCTCAGCGGACGAAAGGGTCTCTTTTAATAATGGACAGGAGCCCCGAGACTTCTTCTACCTGTATGACATCCTTCTGACTCGGATCGGGATTCGCATCCCGTTCTCCGACTTCCAGATGAGGATACTCAAAACTGCAGGGGTCGCCCCTTCTCAGCTTCATCCCAACTCCTGGGCTATGGTCCGAGGTTTCGAGAGGATATACGACCATCTCCGGATCCCTCCGCTCCTCAAGACCTTCTATTACCTTTTTGATGCCACTCTACCTCATGGATCCGAGGGGTGGGTATCTTTCCGAGCTCGCCCTGGTCGGAAAGTTTTTACCCTCTTCGAGGATTCAGTCCACAACTTCAAGGAGGTGTATTTCCGAGTTTCTGCCGCGGAAAACACTATCCCTTTTTGGTCTACGAAGAAGGGTACCCCCGGGTTCCCTCTGTATTGGCATCGTGATGTCTACACAGTAGACCTTAAGGACAATGACCTGTCCCCAGCAAAGTTCGGCCTTGCCCGTCTTTTCCTTGACTCCCATCGGGAAAAGAATCTTATTTTAAAGAAACTTGTACGGGGTAGCGACTCCGACTTCTCAAAGGAGATCGGTAACCCTACTTACATCCCTTCTACTTGCTTTATTTTATCCTCCTGTGACTGTTGTGCTTAACCTGGTATTTCTTCTTTTTCCGCAGGCACCATGATGGGCGCCGCCAACCTTGATGCCCTCCGATCCCTATGCCTGTCCCAGAAGAAGAAGAAGACAACAGCTAGCGGGTCGGGCACAGAGGCTCCTATTACCGCTGCCACCTCGACTTCCCCTGCCCCGGGGTCCGTTGTGGTGGCTACCACTACTCCCCCTCCTCCTGGCTCTAAACGCAAGGATCTGGGGCTCGACGAAGGTGCCGACCTGGGTCTCTCTGTGCCCTTGGAAGCTCGGAAGAAGAAGAAACACGATCACAGTGGTCCTTCCGTCCTCTCCCCCTTTCACAAGGATTATAATTTCCCGGAAATGATAGACCGGGAAATCCATAACCCAGCTGCCGCGGCTGAGCTGGAGGGGGCGGAAGATATTCGCACCTTCCTCCAATGGAGCGAGAGGGCCCTGGTGAAGACTGTCTCTGTCCTTCGCCATGTGGAACCCCTAGCCGTCCTGGGTCGGGGTGCCCGAGAGGAGTTGGACGCCGTTCGCGAGGCCCAGGATGTCAGCACCAAGGAGATCGAAACCCTTCAATCTCGCCTCAAGGAGATGGAGGAGAAACTAAAGACTACTGAGGAAGATCTCTCCTTTACACAAAGTGAGCTGAAGGCTTCTGAAGAAGGCCGGGGCGGCCTCGCGTCAGAGCTCAAGGAGGAGAGGAGGAAGAATGAGGAGCTGACAGGCGAGTTGGACGATCTCCGCCTTTCCTCGACTCAGAACATTTCCAAGCTCGAGAGCGAGGTGGAGGAGCTGCAGGCAGCCTTGGTCGACTCTACTCTGGCTGTGGCCGAGTTCATCAAAGACCAAGTTCGTGTCATCGCCCCCGACCTCGATCTTGGCTAGGTCGGCATGTATACTAAGATCGAGGAAGGGAAGCTGGTCGTCGTTGACCCGAACTCGCCTGAGGAAGCTCAACCCGTACCCCCTTCTGATTCTGATGTCCTCGTTTTGGAGACTGCCCCTGAAGCAAACATTCCTGACACAAATGTCGTTGATGTTCCTGATGCTTGACTTTTATTTACTTGTAAATCACAATTTTCTTTATCTTTTTATCACTTTCATCCGGGTTCCCTTTTTGGGTTCGTGCCGGCTTAGGTCTTGTGCATATTTTGGCTTAGTACTTGTGTATATTTTCCGGGTTCCCCTCTTCGGGGTTCGTGCCGGTTCGTTTTGCTAGGGCTCAAAGATTAATGTATTTAAAATTTTCGCCTTGCAACGCATCTTTACTTATTCGGCTTTATTTATTCATGCTAGTACTTTAACTTGCTTGATTTAGCCTTACACTAGTATCCGCCTCGGGTTTTTAATCACAGTAACCATCTCGGGTCCCATTTAGTTTATTTAACCAACTTGGGTTTTTAAATTATCGAACCAACTCGGGTTTTGACCTTCTCGGGGTCTTAACCAACTTGGGTTTTAAATTATTTAACCAGCTCGGGTTTTTGACCTATTCGGGGTCTTAACCAACTTGGGTTGTAAATTATTTAACCAGCTCGGGTTTTGACCTTCTCGAGGTCTTAACCAACTTGGGTTTTAAATTATCTAACCAGCTCGGGTTTTGACCTTTTCGGGGTCTGATGGTTGTTGTCGCAACACCCATAAATTTAATTATTTATAAAACCAAGTTCCTCTAATATAGTTTAGTGGAAACCAGGGTCGTCTCTCACAAGGAATGGCTAAGAGAGCAATACACAAAACTAGTTGTATGAGGGTTGTCACAAGTTGGGGGTTTTTGTTTGCAAGAAAAATAGTTTGGAATAAAATAAAAACAGTGGTTTATGGGGTGGAACATTCATCAAGTTGTTTATCATTGGCTACAAAAGAATGCATGAGTTGATTAATTATGCCGGAGTTAGATCTAACTCCTTTGTTGTGATTCTAATGATTAATTGCCTAGAATGAGATTAATCAGTGAGATCTCACTTTTAGTTTCACTTTCAACAATTGTTAAAGCCAATCACATTAATATAATTAAAGAGACTAATTAGCCAATTAATTAATCATTACCAAATCCTGATATGCCATGCATCAATTAATCAATTAACACACCGACACATGCCAATGAATTAGCCTAACTCAATCGAGTAAGCCAAGACAAAGGGTTAAACACACAATTTAAGATCTCAAATTATATGCCAAGGTTTGAAAATGAAAACTTATGCAAGATTAAGAACAAAGCCTCAATTTACCCCAATGATGTTCACACCCTCATAAACCACCAAGAGACTTAGTTACTCATGGTGGAAATAAAAGGGCAGAAAATAAATTGGAATCAAAAGAAAAGATGGAATGAAGCACGTAAATAACTTGAACAATAAAGAATAAAGCAAGAGAATTAAATGCAAGTGGAAAGATGGAAAACGAATAACTGAATTAATTAAAGAGTAACTTACAAAACCCAAATGGCTAGACGAATACGTTGGGAATACAATGATGAAGCTAGAGCTAAACTAGGAAAAAGATGGAATCCTATTGGAGAAAATTAACTCTAACTAAACCTAGGGTTGAAAGTAAGTAAAGCTATGAAAGTAAGAGTAGGAATGTAGAGGTGTGAAGAGGTGTTTATTTCTGATGCATGAGCCTTCTTTAAATAGAGTGAGCAGCCTTCAAACCCTAGCTAATTAGGCCCCCAGCTCGGCCTTGCAGATAGGGTTCTGTTGTAACAGAATTGCGGCGCGACGCTGGGGCGCCAGTGCTGTGCACGTGATGGAGCTCGCTAGGGCGCCAGTGCTGTGCACGATGGGTCTCGCGCGCTGGAGCGCGCTGAGGGCGCTGGGGCGCTCGATGCTGATTCTGAATTCCAATGCTCCACTCCTTGCTCAGTTCCTGATGTCTACAGCTCCAATAATACCCATGACCTGCACCAAAAATACAAAATATCCAAGATCAAGTGCAAAGGTCATCCTTAAATTGCAAAAACATCATAAAACTTGTTACTTTAGCCTTTATTTCTATTAAGCCCAAATTAATTCCAAACTGTATTAAGTATAATAAAAGGCAAAATAGAGCAAAGAAATGCATACAATCATCCAAATTAGGGGCATAAAATATTGGCAAAAACCACTGATAGGATGCGAAATTCTGTGCATTCTTTACCTTTACATGTGCATCTTGCATTCTTTATTGCTTTAATAATGGTTCTTTACACTGTTTGTGCATATTTTCACTTTCTTGGTTAGTGTGGCAATTTTATGTCTTTTTTAGGCTTGTTAGTGTCATTTCGGTCTTGTTATCTTTGATGCACTCTTGGATAGTGTCTTTGGATTTCAGGGACCTAGGTCGGAGCTACTTCGAGTCTTGGAAGCATCGGGAGCGTTGGAGCGAACGAGCGGACGAAACGGCGAGCCGAAGAAAAAGCTGCATCTTTGGGTTTACTGTGTTGGTCGCTAGCGACCCGCATTATGCTTGCTTGGTCGCTAGCGACCGGGTCGTGACAGTAGCAGTAAATTATGCAGAATTTGCAATTTAGTCCCTAGTTTATTTTATACTTAAGACCCCTTTTGTAATTGGGCTGGACAACTTTCATTTTCTTTAGTTTTAGTTTTAGGTTAGGTTATTCTAGAGAGAGAAGCTCTCCCTTCTCTCTAGAATCTCCCTTTACATTTTTCTTTACATTTTCTCTCTACACATTACATACAATTCTCCAAGTTCAATTTAATTTCTAATTTCATTTCCATCTTTGCTATTGCTTTAATTTCTTGTTTCTTACTTGCTTTGATTATGGTTGTGTAGTCTCTTTGTTCATGGTGTTGGGTAATGCTAGAATTACATTTTCCCTTGAAACCGATTGCATGATTTTGCTCTTGCTTCCTAATCTCTTGGTTCCAAATGCAATTGAAGTTTGTTTGTGTGGATCCATGCTTGCTGATTTTAATTGTATATCTTGAATGCATATTTGATTTCTTGATTGAGAGATTATTGTGCATTTGAGTGTTTTTGGGTGTTGAGTGAGGATTATCATTTGATGCCCATTTGCTAGGAGAGTAGGAATAATTCTTGATTGAGAATTAGGTTTGCATATGTTTAGGATAGTTTTACTATTTTGGTTTGGATCCAAATCATTTTGGTTGAATAATGCTTATGCATGTGTAAGTTGCTTGCAAGGTGTTTGATAAAATGCCTAGGTGGGTTTAGGATGGGGAAAATATGGTTTGATGCATGTCCCAACACCAAGACTCTTTTGCATTGTTATTTTCCTTTATTTGCATAGCTTTATTCACTTATTGCACAATCCCAAATCTACATATACTATACACACTAGATCAATGATATAAGCCTCATTGAGAGACGACTTGGGTTGACTAGCTATACTACTATAGTTAATTAATTCAATCCCTTTTTCTTGGGAAAACTCTTTTGGTTCTTTAATTTCTAAATTGATTTGTGAGTTAGAGGAATTAATGACGCCTCTAGCTTACCATCAATTTTTGGCGCTGTTGCCGGGGAGACTTAAGATTTGATCTTTATGCATAGTTATTACTAGCTTATATTAAAAAATACACAAAAACACAATAAAAGTTCTGCATTATTTTTCTGGTTTAGTGCAGAATTTTTCTGCTTTATTTAGTTTTTCATGTCTCTTACACCTTCGATACTATCTATGGATGACTCGGTTGCACCCCGATCCACCGCTAGAACGTTTTGACCCGAAAATGGAAGAACCTTGAGGAACTAAAGGCGTTGTAGAGGATTGGTGGTGTAGAGGACATAGGAGTATTAGGTGTAAATGTGTTCTAACTCCTTTTTCTTATTTTTCCCTTTTGTTAATTTTGTTCTTTGATAATTTTCTTATGTTGAAACTAACATGGATTCTAATGCTTATTTTGGTGCCCAAGATTTTTGCTCTTATGGCCATGTAGGGGATAAGAATATGACATTTTGTGAGGCCCTTTAACAAGAGGTGGACCAAAAAATGGCGGAGATAATGGACATTCTTCATGAGTTGGCCATGGTACCTTCTTTGGAGTTGGATGTCTCTCATATGATGAATATGGCAATGTGGTTTCCATGTGAGGTATACTACTTCTCTTTTGAGGATAAGGTCAAGTTGGACGAGCTTTTGGAAACATGTAGGAGGCTATATGATGAGTTCTTTTTACCTCCACCACCATACACACAAACTTACACCTCACCACCATACCCACCATCATACACTCAACCATCACCTCACCCAAACCCTTACTCACACCCTTCATACAATGATGCTTATCAACAATCATATTACGAGCCACCACCACCCTCTTACCTTGAACCATCTCCATACCCTTATCATGAGCCCACCCTATACCCATACCCGACCGAAAATCCAACCCCACCACCCATAGACTCATCATCCTCATCTCAACCTCTTGCATTTCCTTCTAAGTGTAATGAGGCGGAAGGCTCCACAATGACCCAAATCATAAAGCTTCTTAGGGAGCAAAAGCAACGAAATGAAGAGCTCTTGCGCCAACAAGATGAAATGCAAAGGAAGCTTATGCAATTGGAGAATGCTCAAGCCACATCCTCTAGAAACCAAGAGGCATCACTACCCTCATCTCCATCACCATCATCCAACCCACAACCTTCCCCCTCACCCCAATTGTCACATGCACCGCCATCACCACTCTCAACACTACCACATGAGGAGGATTATGCTCTGGAGCAATTGGATTGGACAACTTTGAAGTCCATGGTGGAAGGGCTAGCTGGGGTAGTTTAAGAGCCTCCACCTCCACCTCCACCTTCACCACCCTCTATTCCCGTGGAGGATTGCCCACAATTCCATGAGCCTTCACCTATTGAGATGTTTTATGTTTTGGAGCCTCGTGACCCCTTGGATGGTGACATGGTAGTGGATGCCGAGGAGAACTCGGATGATGATGATATTGTTTATGAGGACCCACCGCCGCCACCTTGTGAGCTAGAAGGAAAAGGAATCATGGAGAACTCTCATATGTGTGTCGAAGCTACTGCAGGAGCTTCTTTATTGGCGGATTTCACCATGGGACCTTGTGAAGCGAGTGGTATTGCGGTCATTCCCTCCCTACCCTCGATCGAGTTCATTTTCCTTGGTTCAAGCCCATTCTCCCTCTCTTGCCATGAGTACGCCTTCCTTAAGACGGATGCACAACTCCTAGCCATTTGCGGGGAGTCAACATCTTCTCAACTTGAGGCATCTTGGGAACCAACGTCTATTGGTATTGTCCATGTTAAGGCTTCTTGTGAGGTTCATCATCCCTCCTCACTTGAAGTTGGTTGCTCTTGGGATGCTTGGTCAAAGGGGAGTTCTTACTCCCCAAGGAACAAATTGCGGGCCAAGATGCATGGGTCCGAAGACAAGAAGAGGATCATGCTCCGTGGTTTCATTTGCTTCTTGTGGGATCCCGGCGGGGGCGTTGATAGCACTCCGTGGTGGAAGCTCCTAGACCAATTCAAGCATAAGCCACCTTGAGGGAGTTTCTATCACTCTTTTACTTTATGTTTTGCATTTAAATTCAATAAAGCATGTTTTAGGTAAATTTTCACATGTTGTGTGATAGTTTAGGTTGTTTGTTTGTTTGAGTTAGTGACTTGTCCATCATGTTTTTCTTGTTTCTAGTCTTTTTATTTGCATTTCCATGTGTTAGGAGTTATATTTTCGTAGCTTAGGGTAAGTTTGGGGGCAATTTTCAAAATTATGCAGCATTTTGCTGCATAATGCTGAATTCTGAAGCATTGGTCGCTAGCGACCAACCCCTCGTCGCTAGCGACCACACACTTGGTCGCCCAGCCACATGCGCCTCGTCGTACGCGCTTCGAAACTGCCAAATTTCATTTTTTCTCTTGGTCGCTGGCGACAATGCTGATGGTTGCTAGCGACCAGCTTCATAAAAAAAAACATCTGAAAATGTAAAGCTTTGGTAGTTTAGGTTCACTTTGTGTGCTCCTTGACTTTCTTTGTTGCTTTGTAAATGTTGTGCTTGAGACATTCATCATTTTTAGGTGGTTAGGAGTTCCAACACGGTTGCATTTCATTTAGATTTTAATTCTTGCTTGGTGATTGATCTTTAATTGTATAGATGATTTGTGTCTGGACATGCACCTTGTGAGTTTTGAGCCTTACATTGAGTGGCCACATTACATGCCATTCCATTCTTGATGTGTGTATCTCTTGTGGACTTTTTCGTTCTAGGGTTTGCCTTGTCTCTTAATTGAGGCTACGTTTCATATGCATTCTTGAGTGTGATAGAGACACCATTTTTCTTTAGCTCATGGCCATATTGCCCACCCCCTACATTACCATTGCAAGCCCCTTTGAGCCTTATATCCCATTCTTTGATCTTAGCTCATCTTTCGCCTAAAAAGTGAAAAACCATTTTACACCCTACCTTGGGAAGTGGAGTAGCATTGGTTTTATCATTTTGTGTGCTTGAGTCTAAGTGTGGGGTTTGTCGTGGACGAAAAACTTTTAAGTGTGGGGGAGGGACATATTGATGTGTTAATGTGAAAATTGGTTGGAATTGTATGTAAAGAACATGTAATTGGAAAAAAAAAATTTAATAATATGAGCAAAGGAAGAAAAGAACACAAAAGCAAAGTAAATTCAAGGTCAAAGACCTCATGTTTAAGTATTTAAAGGTTCAAAGTGCAAGAAAAGAGCAAAGCTCTTGTGCTTGTGCTTTTGTATGCTTGGAACTCCCCCTCGTGTTTGATTGAGACTCTCATAACCAATGCTAGTCTATTTTTCTTGGGTCCTTTAGCTCACTTATCCATACATCCCACACCTTAACCTTGGCCTCGTTACAACCAAAATAAAGACCTCTTGATTCTTGGGTGCATTGAATGTTAGTGGTGGAGATCTAGAGGTTTGGCAAACCTACATCGAATGCTTGGCCTAACAAGAGAATTGAGAGGAAGACCAAACCACTATATAAGTGAGTTGAGAGCATACACACTTCCCGGAGGTCCTTCCATTTCATCTATGCATTTTAAGGGATTTCTGCTTGGCTCGTGATGTTGTGCCTATTGATGTTGAAATGCTTGGTTGTTGGAATTTCTTGCTGCTTTAATTGTTTTATTGGTCTTAAGCCAGAGCACTTTTGAGTATTCTTTGAAAGTCAAGTAGCACCTTGTTTCTTTTGTTTTGATTTCTTAGCTTTAGGATCTCTTGCATGAGGACATGCAAGTGGTTAAGTGTGGGGGTATTTGATAGGATGCGAAATTCTGTGCATTCTTTACCTTTACATGTCCATCTTGCATTCTTTATTGCTTTAATAATGGTTCTTTACACTATTTGTGCATATTTTCACTTTCTTTGTTAGTGTGGCAATTTTATGTCTTTTTGAGGCTTGTTAGTGGCATTTCGGTCTTGTTATCTTTGATGCACTCTTGGGTAGTGTCTTTGGATTTCAGGGACCTAGGCCGGAGCTACTTCGAGTCTTGGAAGCATCGGGAGCGTCGGAGCAAACGAGCGGACGAAACGGCGAGCCGGAGAAAAAGCT
Source organism: Aeschynomene evenia (assembly GCA_013621005.1). Lineage (NCBI taxonomy): Eukaryota > Viridiplantae > Streptophyta > Magnoliopsida > Fabales > Fabaceae > Aeschynomene > Aeschynomene evenia. Next base: position 9,452,386 of record CM024269.1, on the reverse strand, counting down.
GCATCTTTGGGTTTACTGTGTTGGTCGCTAGCGACCAGCATTATGCTTGCTTGGTCGCTAGCGAACGGGTCGTGATAGCAGCAGTAAATTATGCAGAATTTGCAATTTAGTCCCTAGTTCATTTTATACTTAAGACCCATTTTGTAATTGGGCTGGACAACTTTCATTTTCTTTAGTTTTAGTTTTCGGTTAGGTTATTATAGAGAGAGAAGCTCTCCCTTCTCTCTAGAATCTCTCTTTACATTTTTCTTTACATTTTCTCTCTACATATTACATACAATTCTCCAAGTTCAATTTAATTTCTAATTTCATTTCCATCTTTGCTATTGCTTTAATTTCTTGTTTCTTACTTGCTTTAATTATGGTTGAGTAGTCTCTTTGTTCTTGGTGTTGGGTAATGCTAGAATTACATTTTCCCTTGAAACCCATTGCATGATTTTGCTCTTGCTTCCTAATCTATTGGTTTCAAATGCAATTGAAGTTTGTTTGTGTGGATCCATGCTTGCTGATTTTAATTGTATATCTTGAATGCATATTTGATTTCTTGATTGAGAGATTATTGTGCATTTGAGTGTTTTTGGGTGTTGAGTGAGGATTATCATTTGATGCCCATTTGCTAGGAGAGTAGGAATAATTCTTGATTGAGAATTAGGTTTGCATATGTTTAGGATAGTTTTACTATTTTGGTTTGGATCCAAATCATTTTGGTTGAATAATTCTTATGCATGTGTAAGTTGCTTGCATGGTGTTTGATAAAATGCCTAGGTGGGTTTAGGATGATGAAAATATGGTTTGATGTATGTCCCAACACCAAGACTCTTTTGCATTGTTATTTTCCTTTATTTGCATAGCTTTATTCACTTCTTGCACAATCCCAAATCTACATATACTATACATACTAGATCAATGATATAAGCCTCCTTGAGAGACGACTTGGGTTGACTAGCTATACTACTATATTTAATTAATTCAATCCATTTTTCTTGGGAAAACACTTTTTGTTCTTTAATTTCTAAATTGATTTGTGAGTTAGAGGAATTAACGACGCCTCTAGCTTACCATCAACCACGTTATCAAATATCCCCACACTTGAACATATGCATGTCCTTATGCAAAAGGAATGATTCCAAGCATCTCTCAAGGTAAAGCATTGGCTAACACATCTAACACCTATGTCCTAAAAGAAAAATAAAATCTACAGATGATGGAAAGTTATTCAAAACAGCACACGTTGGTCAGAATTATGCAATACCCGCAAACATGGTATAAGTTGGCATTAAGAGAAATTCATGAGTTAGGAGAATCAGTTCATGTTATGCAGAGTTGGTTGATTGACCCTCACCAGTGTGTTTTTCTCTCAATCACTCAGTGTTTTGGCTAAGCACTCAATTGGATAAAACACACAAGTATTCACATTCCATAGATTTGCTATACTCCTAACACTGCAATTTTACAAACATGGTGCATCAAGAGGTCTTTTCAGGGTTGTAACGGGGCTTGGGACAGGTGTGGCATATATGGGAAGTGGACTCAATTCCAAGAAACTAGAACTTCATGGTTCGATTAATCCTAGATGACCTCTATTACTAAAGAAAAGATGGAGAGAGAAGAGATGGAAAGAATAGAAACACCCAAAATCAATGGACCCATAAATTCCCAATTTTAACATTCCCAAGGTCCCCAAATAGTTTCACATTAATTCCCAGGAACCCATCAACCTTTATTTGCAGAATTCACATTTTTTTACTTGATTTTTCTATATATTTCGATTTTTTTTTTGAATGAATTCCTCATCTCCATTTCTTTGGTAATTGAAATGAGGTGGAAAAGTAAATAAAAAAAGACCACTTATGTACAAAAGCTACCCTTACAGTTATATTCCCATACTTTACAATTTATACCAGTGCTCAATTTAATCCAATTTCCCCACACTTAAGACCTTTGCCCAACAATCAAACCATGTCCTCCTAGTTTCTCAGAAGGGATTTTTCATTGTTTTTCTGTCTTTGGCTTGTAATGAGCTTAGTAACAATAAAGGGATAAAGGCTCAAATTGGCTACAAACAATGAGAATTGTGTATAGGTTGGCTATTTGGCTAAGTGGCTTTTAGATGTAAAAATAAAATCATGCCTCAATCACATGCAACATGTATAAAACGCAAAACAAGAATCAAGCAAATTCATGAATAACAAATACAAGTGTGTGTGTGCCCACAGAAAGAAAGTGATCAGTTGATGTATGTAATCACAGTAAGGCTCAAATCTCACAGGTAATCCAAACAACCAAACAGAGATAACACCAACAATTCAAACTCATATTAGATAATTATGGCAACATTTCTGAGTTAAATTAAAAGGCAAAGCAATTTCAGACCAAAAGGTGCTATAAAGAAAACTACCCAATCATTTACCTATAAAAATAAAAGAAAATAAAGGAAAAGAAAAAAATATTGAATTCCAAAAGCCAATTTTTTCTACACCCCTCCCCACACTTGAATGAGACATTGTCCCCAGTGTCAATAAATTAAAGAACAGAGGAAAGGGTATAGAAGGGACCTCTGGAGGACCCAGTCGTCTAAGCCGCTGGAGCGAGCTACGTGCGCCAGAGCGCTGCTGTAGTGTCCTCGCGAGCGCTAGAGCGCGACAGGAGCGCTGGAGCGCGGGTCTGCTGCAACTTCCGTGATAGCTGCTGCACTGCGAATGATTGTCCAATTGGCTAATCGATTACAGAAAACAAATGTTACTAAATAAGAAAACAATAAAGAAGAAGCTATCTAAGTGCAGAAATTAAATTTTGGTGGGTTGTCTCCCCCAAGCACTTTGCTTTAACGTCCCTAAGTTGGACGGTTGACTGCTCATGTAGAATTGGGATCCTCAAGATGGATGATATCCATCTCATTCTCCTCTGCGTGCTACTGATTTCTGTTGAAGATTTTTAATCTGTGTCCATTGACCTTGAACTTTGAGTTGGTTTTCGGACAACAGATTTCCACCGCTCCATGGGGAAACACTCTAGAAACAATGAAGGATCCATTCCATCCGGATCTGAGTTTCCCAACCATAAGTTTTAGCCTTGAATTGTAGAGCAGTACTTCATGTCCGTCCTTGAACTCCTTCCTAGAAATGTTACTGTCGTGGAATGCCTTTGACTTTTCCTTATATAACCGAGAACTTTCATAGGCCTCCAGGCGCAACTCTTCCAATTCTTGTAATTGGAGCTTTCTGTGTTCTCCTGCCAAGGTTAGATCCATGTTGCACTGCTTGATTGCCCAATAGGCTCTGTGTTCTAATTCCACTGGCAAGTGACATGCCTTCCCAAATACAAGTCAGAAAGGGCTCATGCCTATTGGGGTCTTGAAAGCTGTTCTGTATGCCCACAGTGCATCATCTAGCCTTAGACTCCAATCCTTCCTGTTGGGGTTCACTACCTTCTCCAAGACCCTTTTGATCTCACGATTGGAGACTTCCGCTTGCCCGTTAGTTTGGGGGTGATAGGCTGTAGAAATCCTATGAACAACCCCATACTTACGGAGTAGGGCATCCATGATTCTATTGCAGAAATGAGTCCCTCTGTCACTAATGATGGCCCTTGGTGTTCCAAACCTGCAGAAAATATTGGACCTAACAAAAGCAACTACAACTGCGGAATCATTAGTTCTGGTGGCAATTGCTTCCACCCATTTTGAAACATAATCCACAGCGAGAAGGATGTAAACAAAACCACGGGATGTAACCTTGGCTTGACTTCGGGTTTCTTTAAAAGATATTTTAGAGCTGCATGATCGGAGTATACCACTACCTTGGAGCCTAGCAAATATGATCGAAATTTATCCAATGCAAAAACAATGGCTAAAAGCTCTTTTTCAGTAGTGGTATAGTTGGATTGTGCAGCATCCAAAGTACGAGAAACATAATAAAGGACATGAGAAACCTTACCCACCGATTGGGCTAAGACAGCGCCCAATGCATAGTTTGAAGCGTCACACATGAGTTCAAACGGTAGCGTCCAGTCTGGTGGTTGAATCACAGGTGCAGAGGTGAGGTGCTCCTTTAATTCGTCAAAGGCCTTCTTGCATGCATCATCGAACTGGAACTCCACTTCCTTCTGCAGAAGCTTGGTCATGGGTAGTGCAATTTTGCTGAAATCCTTGATGAATCTCCGATAAAATCCTGCATGACCCAAAAAAGAACGAACTTCCCGCACACTGACGGGATAAGGTAGAGAGGAAATAACATCTATTTTAGCTTTGTCTACCGAAATTCCATCTTTGGAGATGACATGCCCAAGTACCACACCTTGTTTGACCATAAAATGACATTTTTCGAAGTTTAAAACAAGGCGGCCAGAGATACATCTTTTAAAAACTTTTTCCAAACTATGCAGGCAGTCATCGAAAGAAGATCCAAAGACAGTGAAATCATCCATAAATACTTCCATGCAATTTTCAAGAAAATCAGAGAAGATGCTTACCATACATCCACTCTAGAAACACGGAGTTTTCCGACGGGCTTTTCCGACGGCTTTTAACCCGTCGGAATATTCCGAGGGGTTTCCAGTGGCATCTTCCGCTGACCACAAAGCGACATCAAATTTAAGAAAACCCGTCGGAAACCCCTCGCAATATAGCGCGGGAATGCACGCCATCATTCCCGCCATAATATAACGATGGACTTCCGAGGGCAGGAACTACCGCCGTCGTAAGACTCTCGGAAGTAATAATACCTTTCGGCAGACTTCCGAGGGCCCTCGACAGGGTTTGAGTTAAGGTGTAGGGTTTCTGTAAACCGTCGGAAGACCCCTGAAAAATCATATATTATTCCGGCGGAGTTCCAAGGGTTCTCGACAGGGTTAGGGTTAGGTTATGGGGTTTCTGGGGACCGTCGTAAGACCCTCGGAAGTAATAATACCTTTCTGCGGACTTCCGAGGGCCCTCGACAGGGTTAGGGTTAAGGTGTAGGGTTTCTGTAAACCGTCAGAAGACCCCTGGAAAATCATATATTATTCCGGCGGAGTTCCGAGGGTTCTCGACAGGGTTAGGGTTAGGTTATGGGGTTTCTGGGGACCGTCGTAAGACCCTCGGAAGTAATAATACCTTTCGGCGGACTTCCGAGGGCCCTCGACAGGGTTAGGGTTAAGGTGTAGGGTTTCTGTAAACCGTTGGAAGACCCCTGGAAAATCATATATTATTCCGGCGGAGTTCCGAGGGTTTTCGACAGGGTTAGGGTTAGGTTATGGGGTTTCTGGGGACCGTCGTAAGACCCTCGGAAGTAATAATACCTTTCGGCGGACTTCCGAGGGCCCTCGACAGGGTTAGGGTTAAGGTGTAGGGTTTCTGTAAACCGTCGGAAGACCCCCGGAAATCATATATTATTCCGGCGGAGTTCTGAGGGTTCTCGACAGGGTTAGGGTTAGGTTATGGGGTTTCTAGGGACCGTCGGAAGACCCTCGGAAGTAATAATATGTTTCGGCGGAGTTCGGAGGGGTCTCGACAGGGTTAGGGTTAGGTTATGGGGTTTCTGGGGACCGTCGGAAGGCCGCTGGTACTGGATACTTAATAAACTTACTTTAATTATTGGATTTAAGGTGATATTAAACGGATTTAAATGTCTCGAGTGTTTCTATTAGTAAAATAATATTAATAAATGATATTTCGTCCAATAAAATCTTTAATTAGTTGAACGGTGTGTTCGAAGTAGCCAACAACATTGACGACTGACTTGAGAGCCAGGGAGACTCTCAAGTACTTATATATAAGAGAACACCAAGATAACTCATCAATTGAGTTCATCAGGACAATACAGCTCATGACAACAATAATATATGATGGATCGTTTGTTATATATTAAGAATTGAACTGATTAAATTAACTTGTTAGTATAAATTAATCTAATATGTTAAGAGTTGCATGGACATCCGTCGGAAAACCGTCTGGATAGGAAGAGTTCCGGCGGTTTTCCGAGGGCATCAGGGACCGTTTCGATTGAGATTCTCCTCGCGCGTGGCTGAAACGCTGCGTTTCACGGCATCCCGTCGGAAGACCCTCGGAAGTGATAGTGATTTCCGGCGGGTTTTCGAGGGGTCTAGATGCATATCATACTTAACTTTAATTATTGGATTTAAGGTGATATTAAACGGATTTAAATGTCCGGATTGTTTCTATTAGTAAAAAAATAGTAATAAATGATATTTCGTCAAATAAAATCCTTAATTAGTTGAACGGTGTGTTCGAAGTGTTCAAAGTAGCCAACAACATTGACGATTGACTTGAGAGCCAGGAAGACTCCCAAGTACTTATATATAAGAGAAGACTAAGATAACTCATCAATTGAGTTCATCAGGACAATACACCTTATGACAACAACAATATATGAAGGATCATTTGTTATATATTAACAGTTGTAATGATCAGATTAAAAATTAATCGAACTGTTCCGGCGGGTTTCCGAGGGCTTTCAGACACCGTTTGGATTGAGATTCCCTCTGAGCTTGACTGAAACACTGCGTTTCATGGTTTCCTATTGGAAAACCCTCGGAAATTTAAATTTTGAATAACCGAGGGTTTTCCGACGGAGAGTTGGCCCATTAGGGTTTGGGCGCCATTAGACCGTTTAATGAAACGATGCGTATCATGTAGCCGTCGGAAGCCCATCGGAAGCCCCCCGGTAAGTGTGAACTTAAACATGAGACCGCGTCTCCTTCCTCACTCTGCGCCGTAACTCCTCTCTCTCTCTCTCGTCCGCCGTTGCGCCGCCGTCGACGGTGGTTTCCAAAAAAGGAGACCACCATCTTGCTCACGGTGAGTAGAGCTACCTTTCTAACCGATTGGTTTTTTTATTTGGTTTGTATTTTGATTTTTTTTTTGTCCGAACAGAGCCGCCGCGAACCACCCCGCCGCGGCCTCGTCACCACCGGTGCTGACTCCGGCCCACTGCCGCGTCCTCTGCCCGACCGCCGCCGCTGCGCTGCCAGTCGCGGTTCGCTGCGCCACCACCACATCCGCCGCTGCCCGCCGCCGCCGCTGCCCACCGCCGCCGCTGTCACCACCACTGCCGCTGCCTTTACTACTCTGTCAAGGTAAGTGTTCTTAATTTTTCAATTTGTTAAATTTTATTAAGTTATAATTGATAAATTAAAATTGAAAAAAGAGATATAATTGAGTTATAATTGAAAAAAGAGATATAATTGAGTTATAATTGAGATATAAATTATTTAAGTTATAATTGTTAAATTAAAATTGATAATTAAACTTAAAATTGAAAAATATTTATGTGATAAAATATAATTGAGTGAGTTTTGGTAAACTAATTTCATAAAATATATTTCATAAAGTACAATACATGATTAATAAGAAAGTTAGATCAATTAAAATTTGTACGTATACTTGAAGAGGGGGCGTACACAATTTCCCGTCTCTTGTGCGACTGGAACATGTCGCGTCGCTGGTTTGAGCCAGTGATCAGACTTGTTCCAATCGCGAAGAGACGGGAAAAGTGTTATGTCCTCATCAATCAACAAAGATAACAATTAAGAAAGTTAGATCAATTAATTAAGCAAAGATCAATTAATTAAAATTTGTACGTATACCTGAAGAGGGGCATACACAATTTCCCGTCTCTTGTGCGACTGGAACATGTCGCGTCCCTGGTTTGAGCCAGTGATCAGACTTGTTCCAATCGCGAAGAGACGGGAAAAGTGTTAGGTCCTCATCAATCAACATATATAGTGGTATAATAAGAATTGTTATTTGATGGAAAATTTGACCAAAATTTTGATATTTGTTGATTGTTATGTTTGATGATAGTATGTTCATATATTAAATCAATCTCACGATGATATATGATTGTTGTATAATATGATTGGTATATGTTATGATATTGATGTTCAAATTACAAATGTTGCTAAGAACCTTAGGGTAGATGACTTTGACTGGGACCGGTCCTTATCTCCGGCAATTGATATTTATTGGTTACTTTGGTTATATATAGGGGCACTCTGTCGAAATTAGGTTAACTGAACATGTGTTTAATAAAAACTTATATAATAAAGAGATATTAATGTAAAATATGTTTAATGAAATTTCCAACAATGCATTAGGTTGCTAGACTGTAAACCACACTATAATGTCTCGTGCGGATCGATCATGGATGTACGATAGGCTTCATCATAATAGAGGCGGAATTAAACCATCGTTCATTAGAGGTCTCGATGTGTTTATGGATGTTGCATGTAGAACTGAAGAGTACATTACAGAGGGTAAGATAAGGTGTCCGTGTGCCAAGTGTAGGTGTCGGAAACTTTCAAAGGTTGATAATGTAAAGGTTCACCTTATGCAGCATGGTTTTAAAGCAGACTATTATGTGTGGACCCAACATGGGGAGGAAATTATGGTAGAGGAACATGGTAGATCGGGAGTGGGTGAAAGTAGTAATCCTGTTACATGGCAAGAAAATTTGAATTGTTACGAGCAGATGATTTTTGACGGATACTTCCCGGAGACAAGAGGAATTCCCGAACCGGTTGAGGAAGTCCCCAATGAAGATGCACAAAACTTTTTTAGACTACTGGATGCTGCACATCAACCTTTATGGGAAGGTTGTGTTCATTCAGAACTATCCTTAGCGGTTCGAATGCTTAGTATTAAGTCTGAGGGTAACCATAGTCAGAGTGCATTTGACCAGTGGGCAGATTTGATACGTGAGCTTAGTGTTCAACCAGATTGTATCCCAAAAGACTTTTATCAAGCTAAGAAGTTGGTTAGTAAATTAGGATTGTGCGAGGTGAAGATTGATTGTTGCGTCAATGGGTGTATGTTGTACTACAAAGATGATTCAGAGCTTACACAATGCAAGTTTTGTGAAAAACCTAAGTATAAACCCAAACGTCGTGGCACTCATAGGTCTAAGGAGGTTCCTAAAAAAAGAATGCATTATTTGCCTCTTATACCTAGGCTAAAGCGATTGTATGCCTCCATGAGTTCTGCTCCGCACATGAGATGGCATTTTGATAATCAAAGGTTTGATGGTGTGATGACTCATCCGTCGCATGGGGAAGCATGGCGACATTTTGATCAAACGCATCCTGAATTTGCCGCGGAGCCTCGAAATGTGCGCTTAGGTTTGTGTTCTGACGGATTTACTCCCAATAGACAGTTTGGTAAGCCTTACTCTTGTTGGGCGGTTGTGATAACACCGGTAAGACTGAGAGGGGGAAGGAATGGGTGGATGAGCGCTCTAGGAACACCTATGTGAGTATACATATAAAATTTTTCTCTATATAACTTTGTGAGTAAACAGTTAATCTTTATTTACAATAGCACTTACATTTTTTAAAATTGTTTTGATACGTTAAAGGCAGAGTTCAGGCAGAAGTTTGATGAGGCAACACAGGCCTATCAGACTCAGCTTGATGCAGGAGAGACAGCCGAACCTCCTAGTGAGGATAATATTTGGCTGGAGACTGTTGGTGGGCCATATAAGGGCCGTGTTTATGGTACCGGCATTGCTGGGTTCACCGACACTCCATCTCTTGCATCGGCCTCTGCATGTGGTTCTGCTGTTGGAGATTACGCTCTTAGGGATCGTGTGCATGCCATGAATGCAGAGCTCCAACAGCAAGCGCAGACCATCCAGGAGCTACAACAGAGGCTGCAGAGCCAGGAGTCGGACAAGAAGAAGATGAAGAAGAATATGAAGATGTTATTCAAGATGTTTGCGTCTTCTAGCTCTTCCGGAGCCAACCTGCCATCGGGTCTGATCGATGATGATGATGATGATTATACCAGTGGTGATGAAGGCCACCCGGACTATGAGTAGTCCGTTTCTTTATACTATTTTATTCTTATGTTTCTCTGCTACATTCTCATACATTTAATTTCTTTGTTATTGTTATACTATTTTATAATTTAATTTTTCATAATATTTGTTTAAATAATATATATAAATATATTGATAAAACAATTCGATTATTTCGTACTAATGATAGCAGATATTATTATTCAATTTTATATGTTAATCTCATACAGAACAAATTTCACAATAAGAATAAAAAAATTATTTTTTGTTATTTCCGTCGGAAATTAATGAAATTACTGTGTTGCTTCTTAACCAAAAACCATCGGAAATCCCTCGGTAACTTCTAACCCAAACCGCCGGAAAACGACCGGAAATATTCGACGATAATTTCTAACCCTACCCGTCGCAAACCAATCGGAAACTTCCGACGAGATCCCTAACCCTAATCGTTGGATGTCCATCTTAAACTTCCGACGAGCTTTCTAACCCTAACCGTCGGAACTCTATCGGAAGCCTCCGACGGTTTTTTCGAAATAAACCGTCGGAAGTTCCTCGAAGATATTCCGACGGTTTTTCTTCAATTTTTCGTCGAAGGTTTTTTCCGACGAGCCGGATTCCGAGGGGTCATTTTTTGAAAAAAAACCGTCGGGAACCCATCGGAATTTATTTTTTTTGTCGGAAGCCCATCGGAAATCCCCTCGGAATTTTCCGTGTTTCTAGTAGTGATCTTTGGAAAGTACCTGGTGCGTTGCACAGCCCAAATGGCATGCGGCGGTAGGCATATGTACCAAAGGGGCATGTGAAGGTAGCTTTCTCTTGATCCTCAGGAGCGATGTGGATCTGGAAGTATCCGGAGAACCCGTCCAGGAAACAGTAGTGTGACTGGCGTGCTAGCCTCTCCAGTATTTGATCAATGAAGGGTAGGGGGAAATGATCTTTCCGGGTGGCTTGATTAAGTCTCCGGTAGTCAATGCATACCCTCCAACTATTCTGGATTCTTGTAGGAATGAGTTCATTGTTCTCATTGCGCACCACAGTTATTCCTGACTTTTTGGGCACTACTTGCACTGGGCTGACCCATTGACTGTCGGAAATGGGGTAGATGATCCCCGCAGCCAGCAACTTTGTGACTTCTTTCTTTACCACGTCAAGGATCAGAGGATTTAGTCTTCTTTGGGGTTGCCTTACTGGTTTGGCTTCATCTTCCAAAAAGATGCGATGAGTGCATGTAGAAGGACTAATACCCTTATTATCTACCAATGTCCAACCAATTGCTTCCTTATGACCTTTCAATACATCGACGAGTCTCTCTTCTTGTTCAGATGAGAGGTCATTGGCAATAATTACTGGCTGGTTCTGTCCTTCTCCCAAAAAGGCATATTTGAGGTGTGGAGGAAGTGGTTTCAGCTCCTCCTTGGGTGTGTTCTGTCCCCCTTCCTTTGAGTCACCTGAAATTGAGAACACTTTGGCAGAAGAACAAGCATTATATCTCGAATTTGAGTCAAGAATAGAAAGGGTCTGGCTAGAATTGCAGATAACAGTAGAAATTGAATTTCCTGCACTGCGAACGTGCGCTCGGGCGCCTAGGGGGCGCTCGGGCGCGAGACCCTGCTGCATAAATTCAGCAGTGGTGTCGTCGTTCCCAGTGCAAGAAGGATCTGTCCCATACACGAGTTCATCAGTCAAAATTGAGTATTCTTGGGGTACCCCCAGGGACAAATCCATTGCCAAATAATTTTCACAAAGATCCTCACACTTTTCACAGTCTGGACAGTTGAATTCAAAGTCAAAGTCTAGCCATGAGTCGAAGCCATTCGAGATACCATCAATATTATTTTCAAGTAGAGTTTCCATGATATCTAATGCAAAAACAGAATGGTTCTCGGATGGAAACTTCATGGCATCTTTTAAATTAAATTGAGCTTTGAATTCCCCACATTTCATAGAAAGGCTACCAACATGGACATCAATCTTGGCTTTAGCAGTTTTTAGAAAAGGTCTACCAAGGATCAATGCTTGCTGGTTACACTCTCCATCTTGTGCCATTTCCAATACATAAAAATCAGCTGGAAAAATTAAATCATTTACCTTAACCAATACATCTTCCAGAAGCCCATCCGGTTGTTGTATGGTGCGGTTGGCCAATTGAATAATCACGCCTGTGGTTTTGAGTGCTCCAACATTCGTAGCTTGATATACCGATCTTGGCATGACATTTATGGCTGCACCCAAATCAGCCATGGATTCCCGGAATTGCATGTTGCCAATTGTGCATGGAATGGTGAAAGTGCCGGGATCCTTGCATTTTTGTGGGAGGTTGGGAGTGATTATTGAGGATGCGTTCACCCCATATTTAACCTTTTCATTCCCCTTTAGTTTCCTTTTATTGGTGCATAGTTCTTTGAAAAACTTGGCATACTTAGGAATTTGCTTGATAGCGTCAAGCAAGGGAATGTTTACCTCTACACTTCTGAAGATGTCCAACAGTTCCTTATCCAATTCCACTTCCTTTTTCTTCTTTTCTGTCAAGGTGGCTTGAGGGAATGGAATGGGAGATGAGACGATGGTTGGCTCCTTGGGAACTGATTCGGGGATTACCTCTTCCACAGGTGGATCAACTACAGTATTCTCTGTTTTAAACAAATCGTTCTCCTTTGTAGGTCGAGATGATTTGGGGTCTTTTAGTGCTCTCCCCGACCTCAATTGAACGGCAAGTACACTCCCCTGGCTATCAGAATTACTCCTGCCCCCTCTCATTTGGTTTACCTCGTTCTGCAGATTCAACATCATATTTTGCTGCTCCATGAGTAGTTTCATCACATCACTAAGAGAAGGTTCAGCAGATATGGGAGGCGCGGGTAAGGTCAGTAGTTGGGTCAGTGGGGGTACAGGCATTGGGGCTTGAAATTGCCTTTGGTGGGGAGGTTGATACCAGATTTGCTGCTGCTGAAATTGGGGCTTTCCCGGAATTGTGTTCGTGGTTGCCACCATTGTTGCTTCTCCTTGAGGGTGTAGGCACTGGTCAGTTACATGGGAGTCCATAGAACATACCCCACACACCATAGATTGGCTTGGGTTCCCGTTTTGGCTTGGTTAATGGCCAACTGCTTCATGAAGATGGCAATCTCATCCAACTTCTGGTGTAGGCCACCACTTTCTTGTTGAGCTACCTCATTCACCCCTTTGGTTACGCCAGTTGCCCTTGTGCCAAACTGCTGTGAGTTCACAGCCATGTTTTCGAACAGGATTCTCGCGTCTGTCGGAGTCTTGTCCATCAGGGCACCCCCACTAGCAGCATCGATCATGCACCGGTCCATACCCGTCAGACCCTCGCCACTAGTTTACTGAATCTCTCCCAATACTCATAGAGAGACTCACCCTGGAGTTGTCTGATGCCACTGATGTCTTTCCTTATGGCAGCTGCCCTCGAGGCTGGGAAGAATTTCTCCAAGAAGATCTTCTTCATTCCAATCCATGCTGTGACAACTCCGTTCGGCAGATTTAAGAACCACTATTTTTCTTGTCCATCCAGAGCAAATGGAAAAGCTCGAAGCTTTACGTGTTCCTCGTTGACTCCTCTTGGCTTGAGAGTCTCACACACCACATGGAATTCTTTAAGGTGCTGGTGTGGATCCTCTCCGGCCAGTCCGTGGAACTTAGGAAGCAAATGGAGAATTGCTCCCGTGAGTTCGAACTCGGCGTCCAACCTTGGGTAGGTGATTCCCAAAGGTTGTTGAGTGAGGTCCGGAGCTGCGAGTTCCTTCAAGGTAGGCTGATGATCTTCCATGGTTTGAACTTAAACCTGAAGCACTAACAAATAGATCAGAAAGTTCAGGACAAGTGGAAAGCAACGTTGTAAACAAAAGTGCAACTTTTCAGTTGCAGGCTCGCGCTGGAGCGCTGTACAGGCGCTGGGGCGCGTATGACAGCAGCAGACTCAGCTGTTCTTGGAACAGCGAGTTTGGGAAGAGCAAATGGAAATAAAAACACGAAAATAAAATGCAAAATAAAAGGAAAATCTTTTTGTTGTTTTTATTTTTAAAAGAAACAAAGAAAGGAAAAGGAAACGGTTATGTAAACTATTCACAAATCAAACAACTAGTGATTACTTTCATCGCCATTCCCCGGCAACGGCGCCAAAAATTTGATGGTTGTTGTCGCAACACCCATAAATTTAATTATTTATAAAACCAAATTCCCCTAATATAGTTTAGTGGAAACCAGGGTCGTCTCTCACAAGGAATGGCTAAGAGAGCAATACACAAAACTAGTTGTATGAGGGTTGTCACAAGTTGGGGGTTTTTGTTTGCAAGAAAAATAGTTTGGAATAAAATAAAAACAGTGGTTTATGGGGTGGAACATTCATCGGGTTGTTTATCATTGGCTACAAAAGAATGCATGAGATGATTAATTACGCCGGAGTTAGATCTAACTCCTTTGTTGTGATTCTAATGATTAATTGCCTAGAATGAGATTAAACAGTGAGATCTCACTTTTAGTTTCACTTTCAACAATTGTTAAAGCCAATCACATTAATCTAATTAAAGAGACTAATCAGCCAATTAATTAATCATTACCAAATCCTGATATGTCCTGCATCAATTAATCAATTAACACACCGACACATGCCAATGAATTAGCCTAAGTCAATCGAGTAAGCCAAGACAAAGGGTTAGACACACAATTTAAGATCTCAAATTATATGCCAAGGTTTGATGATGAAAACTTATGCAAGATTAAGAACAAAGCCTCAATTTACCCCAATGATGTTCACACCCTCATAAACCACCAAGAGACTTAGTTACTCATGGAGGAAATAAAAGGGCAGAAAATAAATTGGAATCAAAAGCAAAGATGGAATGAAGCACGTAAATAACTTGAACAATAAAGAATAAAGCAAGAGAATTAAATGCAAGTGGAAAGATGGAAAACGAATAACTGAATTAATTAAAGAGTAACTTACAAAATCCAAAGGGCTAGACGAATACGTTGGGAATACAATGAAGAAGCTAGAGCTAAACTAGGAAAAAGATGGAATCCTAATGGAGAAAATTAACTCTAACTAAACCTAGGGTTGAAAGTAAGTAAAGATATGAAAGTAAGAGTAGGAATGTAGAGGTGTGAAGAGGTGTTTATTTCTGATGCATGAGCCTTCTTTAAATAGAGTGAGCAGCCTCCAAACCCTAGCTAATTGGGCCCCCAGCTCGGCGCTGGGGCGCGTATAGCTCGCTAGGGCGCTAGTGTTGTGCACGTGATGGATTCAAGTGGGTCTCGCGCGCTGGAGCGCGTTGAGGGCGCTGGGGCGCTCGATGCTGATTCTGAATTCCAATGCTCCGCTCCTTGCTCAGTTCCTGATGTCTACAGCTCCAATAATACCCATGACCTGCACCAAAAATAGAAAATATCCAAGATCAAGTGCAAAGGTCATCCTTGAATTGCAAAAACATCATAAAACTTGTTACTTTAGCCTTTATTTCTATTAAGCCCAAATTAATTCCAAACTATATTAAGTATAATAAAAGGCTAAAATAGAGCAAAGAAATGCATACAATCATCCAAATTAGGGGCATAAAATATTGGCAAAAACCACGTTATCAGGGTCTTAACCAACTTGGGTTTTAAATTATCGAACCACCTCGGGTTTTGACCTTTTCGGGGTCTTAACCAGCTTGGGTTTTAAATTATTTAACCAACTCGGGTTTTAACCTTCTCGGGATCTTAACCAACTTTGGTTTTAATTTATCGTGACGGGTGAGTACCTCAGACACTAGGATAAAATATCAAATGCCATGATAAGAAGTATGAAAATTAACGCTTTATTAATATCTTCTCGAGTCCGCCTCGTTAAAACCTCCCGGGCAAAACCCTCCTTAGGGCAAAATCCCGTGGTAGGAAAAAGTACGGACTGAGGTATCACAAACTACAATGACAGAAAATTACAAATAAAATTTCCTGAGGTTCGTGGCATTCCACGACCTCAGAATTTCTTTCTCCTCTAGGGTTTCTAGCTTATAGGCTCCTTTTCCTAGGGATTCTTTTACTCTATATGGCCCTTCCCAGTTGGCAGCAAGCTTCCCTTCTCCAGGGTTGGGAGCTCCGATGTTGGCTCTTCTCAAGACGAAGTCTCCCTGCTTGAACCTTCTCGGGATGACCGGTTGTATCGTCTTGCCACTCTTTGCTTTAGGGCTTCTTCTCAGATCTTGGCTGTATCCCGATCTTCCTCAACCATATCGAGCTCCGCCTTTCTAGCTTCCGAGTTGCGAGCTTCTTTGTAACTTATAACTCGAAAACTTGGCTCTTCAATCTCGACTGGAATCATGGCTTCGCTACCATAGGAGAGTTTGAAAGGATTTTCTCCCTTTGTGGAATGCGGCGTCGTTCTGTAGGCCCATAGGACACTCCCGAGCTCTTCTGCCCAAGATCCTTTTGCCTCGTCGAGCCTTTTCTTCAACCCCCTTAGGATCACTTTGTTAGCGGCTTCGCACTGCCAGTTTTCTTGGGGGTGCTCCACGCTAGTAAACCTTTGTTCAATGTCCCATCCCTGCAAAAAGTCACGAAATTTTTTGTCGGCAAACTGCCTTCTGTTGTCCGAGATCATGACCTTTGGGACCCCGAAACTAGTTATTATATTTTTCCAAACAAATTTGTGACAATTTGATGCAGTTATTGATGCAAGGGGTTCAGCCTCGATCCACTTTGTAAGGTAATCGATGGCCACGATTAGATTACCTGCCCCTAGGCCGTTGGGAAAGGCCCGAGTAGATCAATGCCCCACTTGTCGAAGGGCCAAGAAGCCGAGATTGGAGTCATCTCTTCAGGAGGTGCACTGTAGTCATGTTCATGCTCCTCGCACTTTATGCACTTTTTCACATACTCCGCTGCGTCCTTCTTCAGCATGGGCCAAAAGTATCCAGCTCAGATTACTTTTAACGCTAGGGGCAAACCTCTGAGGTGGTTGCCCCCGGCCCCTTCATGGACTTCTTCCAGGACGTATTCGGCTTGTTCTTTCTCGAGGCACTTCAGCAATGGTTGACTAAATCCCCTTTTGTAAATTTGGACCTCAACTATGGAGTAATACGGGGCCCTTCTTCTGACTACTATTGCGGCCTTTTTATCATCCGGTAGAATTCCGAGCCTGAGATACTGAACTAGCTCGGTGATCCAGCTCGGAGACGTTGTTATGGCTACGACCTCGTGTTGTTCTGCTATACATGGCCTTTCCAGGGTCTCTTGGATCAAGGCTTTGCTTGTCCCCGTTGGCCTTGTGCTCGCAAGCTTGGAAAACCCATCAGCTCGGGCATTTTCTTCTCGAGGTATGTATTTCACCTCGGCTTTTTGTAGCGGCTTCAATAGTTCCGTTACCATCT
This sequence comes from Aeschynomene evenia, assembly GCA_013621005.1. NCBI lineage: Eukaryota > Viridiplantae > Streptophyta > Magnoliopsida > Fabales > Fabaceae > Aeschynomene > Aeschynomene evenia. The sequence continues at coordinate 9,435,228 of CM024269.1, read as the reverse complement.
GTAGATATTTCTTGAGTTGCTCATCTCGGGCTTGGTATTCGCCGCCGATTTGAGAAACGACGATCTGTGAATCACTGCAAAAGGTGAGTTCCTGAGCTCCGATATCATTTGCCAGTTTTAACCCTGCAATCAATGCTTCATATTCTGCCTGATTGTTGGAAGCTCGGAACTTGAATCTTACCGACATCTCCACTTGGACACCTAGATTGTTTTCTAGGATGATGCCGGCTCCACTACCCTTCAGGTTTGGAGACCCATCTACGAATAAGGTCCACATGACTTTTCCTTCCTCTTCCTCGTCAACCATCTCCCTCATGAAGTCGGCTAAGGCTTGTGACTTGATTGCGTTCCGAGGTTCGAACATTAGGTCGAACTCGGAGAGCTCTACTGCCCATGACACCATGCGTCCTGCTAGGTCGGGCTTCTATAGAATGTGCCTCATGGGATGGTTTGTTCTTACTATCACCGTGTGTGCTTGGAAGTATTGCCTTAACCTTCTAGCTGTTGTGATTAGGATGAAGGCTACTTTCTCTAACTTGGGGTACCGGGTCTCGGGGCCTTGCAGTGCCTTGCTTACGAAGTAGACGGGTTTTTGGACCCTCTCTTCCTCCCTTACCATCTCCCCCACCGAGAGGTAAAGGTACAATCTTTCACCCTCCTCCGGTTTAGACAGTATTGGGGGAGTCATTAAATACTGTTTGAAAGTCTGGAAAGCTTCCTCACATTCCGGGGTCCAGCTAAAGTCCGTCTTCTTTTTCAACAACTCAAAGAGAGGTAGTGACTTGCGAGCTGAGAGTGAGAGGAATCTGGATAGCGAGGCGAGCCGACCTGTCAATCTCTGTACCTCTTTGACCGAAGTCGGACTTTTCATGTCCAAAACGGCCTTGCATTTTTCCGGGTTCGCCTCGATACCCCTCTGAGTTAACATAAAACCCAGGAACTTTCCAGCTTCGACCGCGAATGCACACTTCAGCGGGTTCAGTCTCATACCGTGGCTTCTCAACCTTCCGAACACCACCTCTAGGTCGGAAATGGTGTCCTCCTCCGAGCTCGTTTTTACCAACATGTCTGAAGGTAGTGAAACGTGAGAAGGGGGGTTGAATCACGTTCCAACTATAAATACTGTTTCTGAAAATTATTTAAAAATAAAGATCAAGTGTAAACTTGTCTTGCACAGCGGAAACAGTTTGTTAGTAATAAACAAAAACTTAGCCTATAGACAAGGCTGTTGTAGATCTTGAAAGTATATTTACTTTCAAGGTCTTCTAAATGATAAATGTTGAAACTTTAACCTTCAACACTTAGACGAATGATGATGATATATTCACAATATGTATATATATGTGTATGCTACGATAAATTGTAAAAACAATAATAATAAAAGAGTAGGGAGGAGAGAAAGCACACACAGAAATTTTATACTGGTTCGGCAACGTGCCTACTCCAGTCCCCAGGATTCACCTGAGAGTTCACTATCACCACCACAACTAGCTGGACTTTCTTGCCTCTGCTACACCACAAAGGACTTCAACCTGCACCTTCACCAAGGTGACTCACTGCCTTTGAAAACCACAAAGGACTTCACTTGCACCACAACTAGGTGACTAACTGCCTTTGACAACTCCAAAGGACTTCAATCCTTGCCTTCAACACCGAAGGACTTTCTACCCTTGCCTTAGACCCTCTAAGGACTTCTTGCCTTACAAAAATAAGGACTTTGTATAAAAGATGTGGTTTTTACCAATCAAGAACTTAGATGCAACTAAGTTGGAACCTTGATGGATTTTTCTCTCAAAGAATAACTAGCAAAGCTAGGATAAACAAATAAAGCTCACTCTTTTAAGAATTACAACCTTTACCCAAATAAGAATAAGAACTTGAGGTTTAGAGGTTTAAGATGAATAGAAAATAAGGATTCAATTCGACAGCGTTTTGGCACTTGTAAGTTTGGGTAGTCTCTTGAATTCTTGGGCATTGAGGTCTTGTATTTATAGGAAAAATACACCTTAATTTCAAAAATTAGGTAGCTTGATCTCCACCCTTGATTTGAATTTGTAATTGTTTGATCCAATGGTGGGAATTGCTTGATATGATTTGAAATTTGATCTTCCAAAAATAGACAATCAAATAAGAGGAAGTTTCATCTTGGCCATTGATTCAAATAATTCCCTTTAATCCAAAGGTTATTATTTAATCATAAATATGGAAACTTTGTAACCAAGAATTAGAAAAGAGGAAACTTCATCTTGGCCCTTGAATTTGAATTTGTGCCTTGACCTTGTGGTGTGCATTGCTTCATCAAATTTTCACATAATCTTGCAAAAATGCAAGCATATTTTCGCCACTTTTAGGAGAGAGAAAGGCTAGGGTTTTAGCTTTTCTTGCTCCACAAGTGTGCCTCCATGTTGGTACGAATTATGATTTCACAATTTCTCATTTTTTGAAAATCCTAAAACACCAAACATGGTCTTCCAGGGAATCTTCTGAAGGTTGATTCTTGAATCTTGAAAATTCTTGAATCTTGTATCTTGTATCTTGAGGCTTGAGATTCTTCGGGAATCTTGAGATTCTTCGGGATCTTGATAGAATCTTCGAGAATCTTCTGGAATCTTCACAGAATCTTTGGGAATCTTCTAGACTTGAAAATCTTGACAGAATCTTCTGAGGTCTTCTAACTTCGTGTAGAATCTTCAACAGAATCTTCTGGTCTCGCATGGAATCTTCCGAGAATCTTGTAGATTCATATAGAATCTTTAGGAGGCTCACAGAATATTTTTAAAGTGTCCGTAAAAAATATTCTGTTACTTAAATGCAAGATATATTCTAGAATAAATTCTAGATAATTATTTTTTAAATCTTTTGCATTTAATTCTCCATACAAGATCTTTCTAGATTTCCCACATATATAAATAATTTCGAAATCTTAAAAGATAATATGTAAAATAGAGATTTGATTTTGATTCTCTATTTTAATTTAATTTTCGAAATATATATATATATATATAATAATAATAATAATAATAATTTTCAAATTTATTAGGAGAGAGAATGTAAAATAGAGATTTGATTTTGATTCCTTATTTTAATTCTTATATTTCGAACATATATATATTATATATATTAAGATACATGAATGATTAAATAGAGATTTTCTATTTAAATCCATGCACTTTCCATAAATAGATTTTTGGGAAATCATAGAGTCTTCAGGAAAGCTTTCCCTTTTTAATAAATGTCCATGTGGTTGATCTTCATAAAATATGAAAAATAATTTTCATATTTCTTCTTCAATGTGTTGCCACTTTTTGGTCCCATGGTGGTCAAGATGTGTCTTTTTTTATTTTATCAAGTAAATTAAATCCTAGAACACACTTAAAAAACCATTAGTCCAACCAAATTAAAACTTTTATTTTAATTAAGAAATTTATCATTAAAAACCTTCAATGATGAGGTAAAGGGTTCTTGGAGCTAACAATGTCGTCAATGTAGGCTTCCATTTTGGTTCTGATTTCCTCTTTAAAGACCCGATTCATGTGCCGCTGGTACGTAGATCCTGCGTTCTTCAAACCAAAGGGCATAACTTTGTAGCAGTAGTTTGCCCTTGGCGTGATGAACACCATCTTCTCCCCGTCATCGGGATTCATGGGGATTTGATTATACCCCGAGTAAGCGTCCATAAAGGACAGAAATCGGAATCCCGATGCGGCATCCACTAGGCTATCAATGCTCGATAGCGGGAAAGGATCCTTGGGGAAAGCTTTAAGCAGGTTGGTGTAATCCACACACATCCTGAGCTTTCCATTAGACTTCGGCACCATCACGACGTTTGAGAGCCACGTCGGATACTGTACTTCTTTAATAAATCCGGCCTTCAGCAGTGCTTCCACTTGCTCAATCACTGCTTGGGCCTTCTCTTCGGACATCCTCCTCTTTTTCTGCTGTACCGGCTTCGTGCCTGGGTACACGGCAAGGTGGTGGCTCATGACCTCGGGGCTGATCCCAAGCATGTCCTTGGCTTCCCACGCATAGAGGTCTGAATTCTTCTTTAAAAACTCGATCAGTGCCCCTTTTCCCGCCGTGCTTAGGTTAGCACTAGTTTGCGTTACCTTCTCGGGGCTTTCACTGATCTGGATTTCCTCCAGTTGATCTTCTGGTTCGGGCCGGACGGGGTTCCGAGATCGCATGTCAAGCTCCACATTATTGACCTCGACCCCTGCTTTTTTCTTTTCCTTATCTTCTTTTTCTTCATCTATTTTTTCTTTTTCTCCTTTTTCTTTCTCTTTTCCTTCTCCATCTTCGCCTTTTGTTCTTTCTCTGACCTTAAGGCTATTGATGTAACATTTCCGAGCTGTAACTTGGCATCCCCTTACGGTGACGACCTTGCCATCCTCTGTTGGGAACTTCATGACCAAGTGGGGTACTGACACCACCGCCCCGAGTTTGCACAGAGTGGGTCTTCCCATGATCATTATATAGGCAGAGTTGATTCTTGCAACTATGAAGTCCACCTCCACTGTCTTCATCAGCTGCTTAGTGCCCATTATGAGGTACAAGGTGATGTAACCATCAGGCTTGATTACATCGTACCACGAGAACCCTACGAGGTCTTCATCGTAGGCCTTTAGGTCGGAGTCCTTTAGGCCCATCTCATCAAAAGCTTTATTCGTCAACAGCTTGGCAGAGATCCCCGTGTCGATCAGAACCCTCCTGATCTCCATGTTGCGGGCTATAACCGACACCACCAGGGGATATGCGTAATCAGCAACTACCCCGGGACTATCGAGGTCCGAGAAAGTAATTGGAACCGGGGCTTTCTTCAATGCCTTTGATACCAATTCTTTTTTGTCTACGCTCATAATCTCTTTCAGCACTCTTTTTCTTGCAACAGCGCCGGCTCCTCCCCCGGCAGAACCCCCCGCGATGGTGTGAATTGTCTTCACCTCCTCGGAACTATTTTTGGGCTCGCCCTCTTCCTCGGGCTTATTTCTCTTGCTCCTCGGGTTCCGCCCTTCATCCTCAGGGTTTCTTTCTCTCTTTCTCTTCGGCCCCTCTGCTCAGCCATGTACTTCGCGAGCTTGCCAGCTCGGATCAATTCTTCAATTGCATCTCGGAGGTCGTAACAATCCTCCGCCTGATGCCCATGTTGTTCGTGGTAGCTACAGTACAAACCCCGGTTTGTATTTGCCCTTGTTCTCACTGGCCTAGGCCTAGGCCTAGGCAGCCGCTCGGTTTGCTGTATCTCCTTGTACACCTCACTTATCGATCGTGATAAGGGTGTATAGTCGGAGAGTTTTCCCCTCGTAGGGGCCCGATCTCGCTTCTCCGACCTTTGCCTTTCCTCCCTAGGTTTTTGAGGTCGGGACCTCTCTGTTCTTTTTTCCTCGGTCTTATCCTCTGCTGATTCCCTTTCCATCTTGGCCATCATGGCCTCCTCGGCTCTAATGAACTCGGCCGCTCGGTCTTGGATCTCTTCCATGGTCGTTGGCTCCGACCTGGAGAGGGACTCGACAAATGGAGACCAGCGGAGTTCGTTGATTAATAGGGTAATTGCATTGGAGAAATGCAAATCCCTTACTAGGAGCGCTTCAGCATTGAACCTTTCGAAATAGGCTCTCAGCGTCTCCCCCTACCTCTGCTTGATGTTCATTAGGCTCACTGCAGACCTCGGTTTTGTTTTCCTGGTTGTAAAGTGAGCCAGGAATTGAGCAGCGAGGTCGGAAAAACAATAGATCGACCTTGACGGAAGACGGTTATACCATTTCAGTGCCGTCTTCAGCAAGGTGATCGGGAACGCTCGGCACCGTTCCTCATCAGCTGCTCCATCATAGTCCATCCGGGACTTAAATGCCTCCAGATGTTCCTCAGGGTCGGAGGTCCCATCGTATTTCAGTCCCGGTAGGGTCCGACCTGGGGGCATCTAGTATTTTAGGATGTGTGGAGCCAGAGGTCCTTCAGCCCTGAACTGGAATCCTCCCCCCTTTCCACCACCCGTACTTCGGTACCCGGTGTAGGTCAGGGAGTGTTCCCGCTCCTCATGGTAATTCTGGGACTGTCTGTCCCTCTCCCTCTCCTGGGATCTTCTCGACCTTTCCTGGCGATCATCGCGTTCCCGAGATCGATGTTGCTCATCGGATCTCGGTCGCTCCTGCTTTTTCTCCCGGGAGTGCCCGTTCCGACCATTTCTTGCGTGGTCTTTCTGATCCAGCTCAAGCCTTCGGAGGCGCTGGGCTAGGTCCTTGACCTTTTCTCGTTCGTGGAGGAGCTTCTCTTCCACCTTCTGGTTTCGGCGTTCCTCCTTCCGAAGATGTTCCTCCAGAGGAAGTCGCTTCACCATTTCCTGTTCCAGCAGTCGGAGCCTCTCCTGCTGATCCCGGATAAGCTGTACGGTTCGCCGCACGTCGGGATCAGCGGAAGGTCCGACCTCTTTGTTTCCACCAGCCGTGGTTGGTTGCTGTTCAACTTCAGCTCCCCCTTCTGCCCCGAGAACTAGTTCCTGCTGGTTCGGGGGGGGGGCTGTTGCTGCGATTGGTCGGTCTCATGGACCGTTTCATAGTGTTCGTCCTGCGTGCCGTCCATCCAATAGCCTGGTTCTCCTGGGTGGACGAGGCGGACAGTTGTCTTGGTTCTAACCAGTTTCACGATCTTGCTTCGGTCTCTTAGAAGGTAAACCGACCTCGAAAAGCGCTGTGGTGGGTCCCCGGCAACGGCGCCAATGTTCCGTACCTTTGACCGAGGTATGAACTGTCGTCGGAATCTGACTCCTCGCACAACTACTCTCCAAGGCGCTGGGGGTGTTTTCCCTGAAAGGACTCCGAAGCTTAAGTCAATATCAGTCAATGTATGAGAACTCAACTGAAAGCGTACCTGATACTCTTTGGGAACACCTTATTTATAGAGGGGGATTTGAGTCGTTTCCATACTGCCAACGCCGAACGACTTGGGGCAACGGCCTCCCCGCTTTCCGCGGCGTGTGGGAGCATCCCACGTAGTGTCGATCGTGGCTCCGGATTTCTCGGCGTCGCTATCCACTCAAAACACTAGATTTTTTAGTGGATTTTTTTGAATCTACTTACAGAAAACACTAGATTTTTTTTTGAATGTGCTTGCCAAATAATTGCGGAATTAAAATACGCGCATTCATTGAAGAGGGATAATAAAACTGAAAATAACATTAGAAATAATTCTGAGGTCTCAACAACTCAAAACAAGTTTCAACAGCGTACCAAACGAGATTACAACTGAAATAACATCAATGGTCATAAAGACTCCAAAAAGATACAACCCAAAATATGTCTGAAAACAACAAAAGAAATAACTAGAATAAATCTCTCAACCACTGGCTACAAATCATAGACTGTTATCCTCCTCCTCAGGGTCCCACTCCAGATCCTCCTCTGGATCCTCCTCCTCCTCGTACATGTCGTCGATCGAATGATAGGTCACTACTGACTCCGGCACACACTCGTCATCAGATCCTCCTTCACCGGGCACGTAATTAGGAACAACTGCATCGTCGGGATCGATCCAGAGAAACGGGTTTCCCATGATGTCATCCTCAGGGAAATCCAACTCCTTCAGAATCGGCTCAGGCTCCGGGACAAGAATGGGTGGTGGTGGAGCATGAAAACCGTGGTGCAAGGCTGGATGGAATCCACCAGGTGGTGGGTGATGTGGCATGTGATGAGGTGGTGGTGGCATATCCCAGTGAAGATCGGGAACGTAGAATCCAAAAGTAGCAGGAACAGCAGCTGTAACAGTCACAAACCCAGTAGCTGGAGCAAAGTTGACCTTGATGAGGTCATGGGCGGGTGGAGGTGGTGGCGGCTGCTCCATCTCCTAGAATTGGGGCATAAGAAAGGAGAAAGGATGAGAAAGAATTCTCAGTGAATCATCGTAGGATACTCGGGCTTGGTACCGCTTATGCCAATTCTAGTTATTCAAACCAACGTTCTCTTTTTCCGAAAATAATCTTTCTTTTAAAAAGCGAGACACGTTGCTTTGAATAGACAACAACCTAGTTTGCCCGAACTAGGGGAACCTACGAGTTCTTCTAAGTTATCGCGTAACTAGCAACCTACGTCAGTTCTATCAAGCGTCCTGTCCTTAAAATCCCCCTTAGGCCGTACTAACGAAGTTTTCTCCGGACGCTTCGCAAGCATAGAACTCTTCGTCTTCATGGAACTAGGGATTAGCCGTTTTCCACTTTCATGAGCTTACGCAGATCAAATCAGCATCGGGAACACCCCCGAATAAATCATAATCATTTCAATCATCATAATCAACATAATAATAAATACTCCCCTTCATAAGTAGGACTATGTGTCCCATGCATGAAAACCACATCTCACCCCATGGGTCACCCCATCTCGTGAGTATGCGCAATGCACTACCGTTCGCCCTGCCGAACGGCTGGATCTAGGCTAATCGAAAGTTCCACTTGACGGCTATATTCAAACAAACACTTCTATATCCCATATTCCTCCCTTATAACTTCCCACACAACTCCAAACGCATCACAACAGTAATGCAACACATGTGAATCTCATATTACTGTTCAATCTTACAGTCATCACATCATTTACAAAATCATTAATCATTCATCATTCTAGATCATTCTCATCATCATCTCAAACATCAATCATGTGTCAACAATAGCATTCATCATTCACATCGCATGTATACAAAAAGAACATCACATCGCATTCATCATTCACTTCAGTCATTCACATCACTTTTTAATACTGGACAGAACTTAAATAAATCTTAAATATTAATTTTTAACCATACAAAAAGATTCTAATTATTTTAAACCACATTTTATTACATTAAAATACTTACTAGTGCCTATTTTCACAAAACTATGTACTTTTAAAGCTTTTTCTTGTCAAATAAATAATAAATATATTTAAATCAGAACCTAAACTTTTTATTTTCTTAAAAACTTATTTATTTCAGTAAGTCATTTTTTACTATATTATTTTTCTCATAAAAACCATTTTTATTTTGAACAAAGGTGACTTTTGCTACTATACTTTCTAGATCTATTTTCTTTTGAATAGTAGAAATATTTCAGCAACACTTTTTCATCACAACTCATACTTTTGTTCCTAATATTATGAATGTATACTTGTTCATTACTTCATTAAGACTTCATATATTATCATCTTTCTTCAAGATTTTGAATCTTTGAACCACATTAATCATTTTTAACACATGAAACAACAACACCACATTTTCTTCCTTACTAGGCCGCGGGTATAGCCCTCCAAGAATGACAAAAATAAGCAACACATTTGTCTCAATACTTTCAAGCAAAATACATTCAAAATATACTTCAATATGCAAGCTTTTTCATCATACAAACACATAATCAATGCAAATATATTTTTTAATCGGTAAATATTTTAGAGAATATCATACATGCCTCAAAAATATTATTTTGAGTTAAACAAAATATTTTCACCGATTATTTTTATTCAAAAACACTTTTATTCAAGAATAGAGCTTTTTAAAGAAGATGACTCACTTAAAATGAACTCAAGGGTGATGATATTGAAGTTGAAGTTGCAAGAGCTTGTCTTCCTTTCCTCTTGGCCGAATGCTCTCCTTGGAATGGGGTGGTGTTTTCTTGTTTGAGAGTTGATGGTGGTTTGTAAAGGTTAATGGTGTTTGATGTAGAAAATGAGAAGTTGTGAATAAAATGGTGGAGGTTGAAGGTGGTGGTGTGTTGGCCAAATATGTGAGGGTAGATGAGAGGGTTCTATGAGGAATTTTCTAGAGAAATTTTCCTATAGTTTTGACATAGCCTTGAGGTTGCTTGAAGTGCCAAAATGTGAACCAAGAAGCTCATATTAATGGCCACGGGAGGGGACTTGGACGTAGCTAGCAAGAAGGAAAGCGAGGGAAGCATTCTTGGCCATTAGATGATGATCCAAGGGTGGCCTAAGGTGACCAATGCATGGCTAAGAAGCATAATGATGGATTTGGGTTTAATTAGAAGCTTCTTTAATGACAAATGGCAACATTGTCTCTTAAAGCATGCATCTTAGGATTAATGAGGGTGGCTAAGACCATTGCTTGGTCTCCAAGCCTATGGGTTCGGCCATGAGGCTATTTAGGGCTAGGGAAATTCAAATTTTGATACTAGGTTGAGTGGTTTAGGTCTGGGTTTGAGTAGGGGTATTTTGGTAATTTCACGTACTAAAATTTCTCGGCTCTAAATTAAGTATTTGGTCCAGGAAATTATAATATGGTGAGTAAAAATATTTCGTTCTTGAATAAAAATATTTTTGATTCTTCATTATTAAAGATTGCATGGTTGTTGTATGATTTTTGCATGGTTTGCATGGAAGTGTTAGAATTTGCATGGTTTGCATGAAAGTTGTATATAGTGATGTCACATGGTATTTATGCATGCATGAAGTGTTATAATTTTGCATGGGGTTGAAATCATCATATTAAACATGCATGTATATATTCAAGGGTAATATCGTCATAATTAAATTATCGGGTTACTAAATCGTCAAAAAGAGTAATAAATTAAATCTCGAATTATTCTAATGCACGTTATATTTAAATTAGGATTTTCAGGGGTGTTACATCTCCCCCTCCTTAAAGTTTCGTCCCCGAAACTTGTACCTTCAAATAAGAACGGTTACTTGTTGCGCATCTCAAACTCTAGCTCCCAAGTGTGGTTCTTGAGCGCACCCACACCCCATGCGACTCTTACTAACGGTATATCTCGCTGTCGCGTCTGCTTCACCCTACGATCCACAATCTTGATCACAGGGAGTTCAAACGTCAGGTTTTCTCTTAACTGTATGGGTTCCGGATCTAATACATGCTCAGGCGAAGCCTGATACTTTCGCAGTTGAGAGACATGAAAAACATCATGAAGGTTTGATAGGTTTGGTGGTAGGGCTACCCTATAAGCTACTGGTCCCACTTTCTCAAGAATTTGAAAAGGTCCTATAAACTTAGGGCTCAGTTTTCTTACTCCTAAGGTTCTACCCAAACCAGTGGCAGGTGTGGCTCTTAAAAGTACGTGATCACCCTCCTCGAATTCTAACGTACGTCGTCTCTTGTCGGCATAGCTTTTCTGTCTGCTCTGAGCCACCTTCATCTTTTCTCTTATCATCTTAACCTTCTCCGAAGTCTGCCGAATCAGTTCTGGTCCTAAAAGGTATTCTTCTCCTGAGTTATTCCAACAGAGGGGCGACTGAACTTTCTACCATACAGAGCTTCGTACGGCGCCATTCCAATGCTGCTGTGAAAACTGTTGTTGTAAGCGAATTCTACCAGTGGTAGACGCTCGTCCCAACTTCCGGGCATCTTTAGAACGACTGCTCTCAGCATGTCTTATAGTGTCTGAATGGTTCGCTCCGATTGCCCATCTGTCTGAGGATGGTAGGCAGTACTCAGACTGAGTTTTGTTCCGAAAGCTTGCTGTAGAGCTCTCCAAAACCTTGACGTGACCCTCGGATCTCTGTCTGAAACGATGGTCGTCAGCACCCCATGGAGTCTTACGATCCATGTGATGTACAACTGGGCTAATCTCTCTAAGGGAAAATCATCCTTATTGGCAGAAAATGCACAGATTTGGTTAATCGATCGTTAATTACCCAAATAGCGTCGACTTTTCTTGGAGTGAAAGGCAATGCTGATACGAAATCCATGGACATGTGTTCCCACTTCCATTCCGGAATTGGTAGAGGGTTCAGGGTTCCGCCGGGTTTCTGGTGCTCAGCCTTGATCTTCTGGCATGTCAAAGAGCTCCCAACATAGTTCGCCACGTCATTCTTAATCTCTGGCCACCAAAACGTTCTCTTAAGGTCGTGGTACATCTTGGTCATACCAGGGTGGATAGTGAATTGACTCTTATGAGCTTCTCTGAGGATGTCTTCTTTTAATCCGAAACCCTTCGGTACACAAATTCTCCCATTGAACCTCCACAACTCGTCAAGCCCTCGACTAATCTCTTTGATTTTACCCCTCATTCCAGCCTTCATGTACCTCTGTAGCTCCTCATCTCCTTCATCCTTTTGCGCTTGAAGTATTCTTTGCTTGAAATCGCTGGTGATTACTAGCTGGTGTACTCGAATACTTACAGGCGTAAATTCTATTCCCAGGTTCAGATCTCCCATTTGTCGAATTAACTCTTCCTCCTTGATCATTATCCATGCAGCGTGTACCGTCTTTCGACTTAACGCATCAGCTACCGTGTTAATTCTGCCGGGGTGATAGTGCAAAGTGAGGTCGAAATCTTTGAGGAACTCCATCCAACATCTCTGCCTCATGTTGAGTTCCTTCTGATCAAACAAGTATTTTAAGCTCTTGTGATCAGAAAAGACTTCAAACTTCGCACCATATAAGTGGTGCCTCCACATCTTCAGGGCCAACACTACTACGGCTAACTCAAGGTCGTGGGTTGGGTAGTTGAGCTCATGAGGTCGAAGTTGCCTTGACCCATAAGCTACCAGTTTCTTATTTTGCATCAGAACATACCCCAGATCTTGTCCCGACGCATCACAGTATACCTCGTACGGTTGCTCGGGATCTGGCAACGCTAGGACTGGTGCGGTGGTCAACTTGTTCTTTAACTCTTTGAAACTCTTTTCGCATGCTTCACTCCACTCAAAAGAGGAATCCTTGCGAGTCAGCTTAGTCATTGGTGAAGCGATGCGAGAAAATCCTTGGATGTATCTCCGGTAGTAACCAGCCAATCCTAGAAAGCTTCTTACTTCAGTTGGGGTTGTTGGTCTCTGCCATTCCAGCACGGTAGTCACCTTAGCAGGTTCTACGGCTATGCCCTCAATAGACACGACATGACCCAAGAATTGAACTTCCTGAAGCCAAAATTCGCATTTAGAAAGTTTAGCGTACAGTTCCTTCTCTTTCAGAATTTCAAGAATCGTTCTCAGGTGCTCTGCATGCTCTTCTTCCGTTTTTGAATATATCAGGATGTCATCGATGAACACCACTACGAACTTGTCCAAGTACTCGCGGAAGATCCGGTAAATATAATCCATGAAGACTGCATGGGCGTTGGTTAATCCGAAGGACATGGCGGTGAATTCGAAATGTCCGTATCTTGACCTGAACGCCGTCTTGGGAATATCAGCTTCTTTTACCCTAATCTGGTGGTATCCAGACCGAAGATCGATCTCGGAGAACACGGTTGCTCCTTTAAGCTGGACCATGAGATCGTCGATTCTCGGTAGTGGGTACCTATTCTTGACAGTAACCTTCTTTAATTGCCGATAGTCGATGCACAACCTCATGGTGCCATCCTTCTTCTTCACAAAAAGTACTGGCGCTCCCCAAGGTGACACACTGGGATGGATGAACTTCTTAGCCAGCAACTCCTCTAACTGCTCCTTCAACTCCTTCAGCTCGAGAGGGGCCATACGGTAAGGCGCAATAGACACTGGTCCTGCCCCAGGCACCAGATCGATGGTGAATTCTACCTCTCTCTCAGGGGGAAAACCAGGGATATCATTGGGAAATACTTCGGGAAACTCGCACACGATCGGCAACTCAGCTAGTTCTCGCTCTGCAGCGACGACGGACGAGACGTACATCGAAAATTCGAGGGTGTCGAACTTACAACCATAAAGGGTTATACATGAACTACTGGCTGTTTCTATGTTTTGGTTTTCTCTAGGTTCTTCAACACTGTTAGGGAATATCACAGCTCTCCTTTCACAGTCTAATACTACTCTCTGGGCTCTCAACCAATCCATTCCTAATATAATATCTAACTCTAACAGGGGTAACCGTATCAAATCGGCTTGAAAGGTTCTTCCTAAGAGTTCAAACTTACAGCTAGGCACACAGACAACGGAAAGTAGGCTCTTTGTTGTAGGAGTGGTTATAGAGTATACATGGGGTAAGGTAACTGTAGGTAGTTCAAGTCTCTCAATGCCTGCATTAGAAATTGTCACAACGTCCCCGAGGGGTGCCGTGACTAAAAATAGAGAAAAATGGACTCGCCACCAATTTTAATCATGGCAAAATTGGAAAACCTTTATTTTGTGAATAATCAGTCTTTTCAAAGATTAGGTTCGGAGTCGAATTATGATTAGGGAAGGGTGAAAATTTAATCTCACTGCACCCCTAATACATCTGTATAAATACGGTTACCCTAGAGCAAATTATGCAAATCTATATTTATAATTTAATAACATTTAATTTCCCCTTAAAAAGAAATAAACAACACTAGACACATAAAGAAGGAACAAAATAAATTAAAAATTAATTTTGGGTTGACAGGTTGTTACCTGCGCCGACGTATCCTCTGGTGCAATGAGGAACTCAAACCCACGTCGTTCTTGTAGAAAATAATTGTGTGTTGGTATTTTTTAGAAAATGTTGGGTACAGGGCGAGTTAGGATTCGCACAAGCACCCTATAATCTATTATTCCGAGGATGATTATCTCATACAACGAAATAATAAATTGAAAAAGAAGATTTTATACAACTTTGTTTTGATGTTAATTGAAAGAGAATAAATTGCTTTTGATTTAAAAAGGAAATAATTATTATTTTAAGAAAAAGACACTACTAGAAACTCTCGGATTATCGACGGATTTTATCGACGGATCCCCTTAATATTCGTCGATGAATCACTGTATCGACGGATAGTCCCCCACGATTACTTGCTAGTCGGAATTCAAGTATCGACGGATTTAACCAAAACATCCGTCGATATTTTATCGATGGATATATCCGTCGACATCCGTCGATATTATTGACGTATGTATCGGTGGATATATCCCTCGATAATGTTATTTTAAAAAATATATAAAATTATTAAATATTTGTATCGGCGGATACTTATCCGTCGATAATTAATTTTGTCCAAAAAAAATTAAAAAAAAAATTTCGTTATCGGCGGATACGTCCGTCGATAACAGTGGCCGAAAAATATATATATATTTTTTAAATATCTGAAATAATAATATTTAAACTAAATCAAAATTTATAACAAAACGATCGATAATCTCCATAAATAAAACTATAATGAAATATCATAATGTATATATTAATCAATATTTACAAAATAGATAAAATCCAAACACTACATAAGTCAAGTCATAAAAAATCCAAAACGTAATAAAAAAGTCATACAAAATCCATCGTATCAATGTCACAATCATCATCACCATCACCAGCATCATCTCTGGATGCATCCGGCTGAGTAGGAGGAGTCTAGGCAGGAGGAGGTCGAGGAGTCGGTGTGTGGGCAGCGGCGGCAGCAGCAGGCTAAGGAGCAGGCGGTGTCGTCTGGGCAGCGGCAGCAGCAGCAGCAGCAGGAAGTGGAGGTGGTGTAGAATATGCGGGATGTGGATAGCCCGGATGATATGCAGGTGGAGGAGGAGGCCAGAATGCAGGGGGATACGGAGGAGGGGGATGATGATACTGTGGAGGAGTGAGAGGGAAGGGTGATGGCTGAGAAGGTGGTGGTGGTGCAGAGACGCCGGCAGTAGCCGATGATGACCCTCCAGCCGCAAACATCCCGTAATACTAGGACATCTACTCTCTAATCTGCCTACTGACCTCCGAAGCAATTTCCTGCTGTCGGACTGTCCGCTCCTGCTCAAGCTGCGCCTGCAGCACCTCGACCCGGGTCTGTAGCTCCAGGTTCAGATTGTGAACTCCTGGTGCTGTAGCAGCAGATGCGTGGGAGGAACGGGCAATGGGGTCCGTGACCGCGCCCCGCCCGTATATGCGGCCCTTGTAAGGGCCTCCCACAACCTCGGTCCACACTGCCTCCTCATCGACGGGTGGGATGGACTCACCGGGTTGTGATGCCTCTGCCAGCTGAGTGCGAACCTCATCCAAGCGGCGCGTATAATCAGCCTACAATGAGAAGAATACATAATCGTTTTAAATGGAATACATAATCATATTAATTGAATACATTTATACAACTATGATGAAATCACTTACATGAGTGCGCTGCGACCGCTCGTCTACCCACGTCGTCTTGTCGCCCTTCCTGGTGTGCGTCTCCTCCTGCGTGGGTGGTCTCTTCAGCCTCTGCTCCTGTAAGTTTAAAACAAGTGAAGAACAAAGCATTAATTAATCAATTCATATATAAGAAACATAAAATTAAATGTACAAAAAAAATTACGTACCAGTCGTCTCTTAGTGGAGTCCACAGTAGCGGATCCACCACAATGAAGGGAGCCACCCCTCAATGAGGCCCTGCTATCCTTGGCCTTTTCCGACTTGGCCTTAAACCTCGGAGAAGACCAATACTCCTGTAGCACACGGTGGTGGGCATCCGACATCCACTTGTGATCCTTGTCCTTGCCATTACGGATCCATAAGTACATGTCACCGAGTCTCTTAGCTGCCTGATGGAAGAAGGCACGGTACAGTACTGGATCATCGGCAGGACTAATGGTGAAGTGAGAGTACAATATATAGACAAATTTAATTTGTTAGTTACCACAACATAATTAATTACTAATTACTAAAATTGAAGAGTTCATATTACCTTCCACTCCTGATACCATCATCGCCTCTCCTCCTCGGTCAACTTCGAGAAATACTTGATCGGCCTATGATACATCTTCTGTATCGTGGTCGTGGTCTGATGAGTGCCGAGGGTGGCAGGCACAAAACTACATTGTTATAAAGAATTAGTTTCCATTTTATATAATAATCACTTTTACATATTTTATTTATAAAAGATTGACATTTATAACAACTTAAATCATATACCTTAGACCGGATGGATCCGGTCTGATGGAGGGGAGAGGACGTGTATCTGAAGCTGCTGATGCAATCTCGACCGGCACCTCATTACTGCCCCCAATGTCATGTGGGGAGGCAGTAATGGGTGATGATGGTCCCCCAGCAGCAGATGGTGATGGTGATGGTGATGGTGATGGTACTGGCTCATAGTCTGGGTCCTCCTCCGTCTCTGGCCTCGGCTCACGACCAGGGATGTCATACAACTGAACACCCCTCGAAAGATAACCACGAGGCTGGGCGGCCGTCTTCCTCCGCCCTCGATCTCCTCGGCCTCTGCCCCTACCCCTACCCCTATCATCATCTGCCATATCTATTCACAACAATACAAGTTAATTTTCATTAATTAAAGTGTTTGACAAAGTATCTTAAAATGAGGTAGTGTTATTTGAAAACAAATTGAATTGTTAAAAACCATTTATTCAGAAAGTTGTGGACTATCTTCACTCTCGTCTTCTGTATCGTCCATAGTTGTAAAACTTGACCCGGGAATCGAACCGGTCGAGGCACTGGGTCACTAGGTCAATGGTTCAACCGGTCGATAGTTGAACCGGTCTATTAAATATATTTTAATAATTATATATATTAAAAAATTAAAATATATATATATAAACTCATAAAAAAATTATAAATTACTCATAAATTTTCAAATACCATGATATACTTAAACAACTACCACAACTAACAAATTCAACATAGTAAAATAAATAAAGTTGACAGTGCATATTACATAGTCTTATCATAATTTATAAGCTCATAACACCACAAAAATACAAATTAAAATAAACTTATCAATTATTATACAACTAATCTAAACACACATTATGTTTTGAAAAAATAAAAAATGCAAATTAAAATTACCTTGTTGGAGTCTTGAAGAAGAATCAGCATCAGCCACCAAGAGAAGAAGAGAAGCAGCAACCTCCGAGGATGAGCAAGAAGAAGCAGCAGCAGCAAGCTGAGGTGGCTGGTGGTGGTGTGCGATGCGAGGGAGGAAAGCCAAAAAATTGGTGTTGTTGTGCGAACTGTAGCGAGAGCGAGGGACAGCTCGTGACGGCGCAGGCTTTGGACGTCGAGGGACGGTGCGGGCTCCGGACGGCGCGGGCTCCGAACGGCACAGGCTCGAGACTGCTCCGGATGGCGCAACCGGTCGAGGGAGAACGAAATGCAGCGAGGCCGCGAGGGAGAGCGAGGGACGGCGCCGACGCGATGCGGTGGCTGGTCCGGATGCTTCTGGGTTGGACAGAGGTTGGACGGGTAGGGGTGGGTCATGGGTGTTTGGGTCTCATGTTCGCGCCTGCAAGAATCACAAGAATTTGTGTTTTGGTCTTTTGGTATGATGGGTATGGATCAGTTCAGGTTGTGGATAATGGGTCAAGTGGGTGGGCTTAGTTGAGTTAATTTAAAAAATGCATGACCCGGTCCGGATCATCAAAACCGGCCGGGTCACCGGTTTTGCTCAAAACCGGCCGAGTCGAACCGGTTCTGATACTTGTCCGATCTAATTAGATACTCGGCTCAGTCACATGTCCGGTTCACGGTCGAACCGGCCGGGCCGAACCGGGTTTTATAACTATGGTATCGTCACTGTCAAGTTCATCTTCTTCTTCGTCACTACCTTCAGTGGAGTCATCACCCTGACTTGTTATGTTTTGGCGAGACATGTTAATAATGTCATCTTCACCAGTATCATCGTGTAAAGTAGGAGGGACTCCTGTATCTACAACCACCCTTGGACCACGTGTAACTTCGACTTGGTAAGCTATTTCATCCACATCATCACTTTCAACTCTGCCCTTAGGTTTGGTTGTGAAAACAACCAACCACTTATTCTTGCACTTCCCCGGATACCTTGTGTAATACACTTGCCGAGCATTCTGTGCAATGATGAAAGGATCATATGCACCAAATCGTCGTGTATGGTTAACCTCAATTATGTCGTAATCAGCGTGCTTGCGTGTTCCATCAGGATGTCTAGGATCATACCACTCACAGCTAAACAAGACAACCTTCTTTGGTGTTGGGTCCTCACCAACATATTTCAACTCTAAGACTTGTCTGAGTACCCCGTACCAATTATTCTCCCCTGTTCCAGCATCCCCTCGAACGCATACTCCACTATTGTACGTGGTCTTCTCACGACCCCAGTCTAGGGTGTGAAATTTATAACCATTCACATGGAAAATTGGCCACGAAATTGTTACATTGGTGGGACCCCAAGCTAAGCTTTTTATATGAGGATTTGTGACATTATTGTCATGATTGAGCACCTACATACGTAGAGAACAAAGAGAATAGAAGGGAAAATTTTGAATTTTATGTTAAGATATAAATCAAAGACTAATATTACGAAGATTATAAACTTACGAACGAGTTGAACCATTGAGGGAATTGGTCAAGCGTATGATTCAGAATGGTTAGTTCAAAATATCTATTTGACATTAAGTAGAAATTAAAGATTTTTAATGACAACATTCACTACTATGTACATAAACATTATTGAAATGATGAATTAGATATGTCACTTACGTTCTATAAGTGTCCACCTCATCACAGTTGATGAGAACATGTAGGTGCGCTGCATGCTTTTCTCTATCATTCAGCCAATAGTTTGTGGGTTTACCGGCACCACGTCCAGGTTGATTAAACACAGACAAAGTAGGCGGATATGAAGTTTCACCTCCATAATCATTGCGGCCTACTGCTGTTCTTTTCGAATGAACACGTGGCTCAAAATAAAATGAACAGAAGAAAGACGTCTCCTTTGATAAATAAGCTTCACATATTGACCCTTCAACACGAGCTCGATTCTTGACAGTTCTCTTAAAGGTCCCAATATTTCTTTCAAAGGGTACATCCATCTATATTGAACCGGCCCACATACTTTCGCTTCATAAGCCAAGTGCACAAGTAAATGTTCCATTGAGTCAAAAAAAGAGGGGGAAATATTCGTTCCAACTTGCACAAAATTACAGAAATATTTTGCTCCATTACTTCCAAATCATGGGACCTCAGTGTGGTAGAACACAAATCACGAAAGAACAAACTAAGCTCGGTCAATGGTTTCCACACATGTAAAGGTAACTCTCGAAAGGCAACTGGAAGCAAACACTCCATAAACACATGACAATCATGACTTTTCATCCCATGGAACTTTCCATGCGCAACATCAACACACCTACGGAGGTTGGAAGCATATCCATCTGGCATTCTCAACTATTGCACCCATTTACACACGGATTGCCTCTGCGCAGGATTTAAAACATAGCTTGCCTTCGGCTTAACAACGCGACCATCACGTGTCTCTTGTAAATGTAGCTCTGGTCGTCGACAGTACTCTGTTAAGTCTACTATTGCCTTGACATTATCCTTAGTCTTGTCACTGTCCATAAACGTATTCATGATGTTATCACAAACATTCTTCTCAACATGCATGACATCTAGACAGTGACGAACAAGATTATCTTTCCAATAGGGTAACTCCCAGAATATGCTCTGCTTAGTCCAGTTATGGTCCACACCATAACCTGGAAACTTGACTACTTTACCCAATTCGGTTATCTTAGGCAGATTTTTAACTCTGTCCCAGACCTGTCTTCTAGTAAGCCTAACAGGTGGTTCTTCATGTTCAACACAGTTTCGCTTAAACCCATACCTGTTATTCCTAAATGCATGATCATTTGGCAAGAATCTCCTATGACAATCAAACCATGACTTCTTGCCGCCATTCTTAAGTGTGAAGGATTTTGTATCCTCCATGCAAATAGGGCAAGCTAGCTTCCCCTGTGTCATCCACCCAGACAACATACCATAAGCAGGAAAGTCATTAATCGTCCACATCAGAGCGGCTTTAGCATGAAATTTTCTTTGGTGGCCACATCATAGGTCAAGACCCCATTGTGCCACAACTGCTTCAATTCATCTATGAGTGGTTGGAGGAAAACGTCAATTTTAGCTTTTGGATTATCAGGGCCAGGAATTACACATGTTAAAAACATGTACGGATCTTTCATGCACATCTCAGGAGGGAGGTTGTAAGGGGTAACAACAACAGACCAACAAGAATAAGGTTTGTTAAATAAGTTGTTTGGCGTGAACCCATCTGAGCAAAGCCCTAATCTAACATTCTGCGGATCATTTGCAAATTGAGGGTGACACATATCAAAATGCCTCCAAGCTTCACCATGAGAGGGATGCGTCATTATCCCGTCACTTCTCCTATTCTCATAATGCCACCTCATGTGAGGTGCAGAGCTCATAGAGGCATACAAGCGTTTTAACCTAGGGATTAGGGGAAGATAGTGCATCCTTTTGTTGGGAATATGCTTATACCTCCCATTACCCGCTCTTCTAGGTTTGAACCTGCGGGCCTGGCAGAATTTACATTCAACTAATTCAATATCCTCCTTATAGTACAACATGCAACTGTTCATGCAACAATCAATTTTCTCTGATTTCAACCCAAGTTGTAAACTAACTTCTTTGCCCTATAATAGTCCCTAGGAATTGCCTCTGGTCATGGATTAGCATCACTCATTAAAGTAGCCCATCGATCAAAAGCACTTTGACTGTCGTTTGCCTCTGACTTGATAGACAACATCCTAACTGCCACTGACAACTCAGAAAGGGCTTAACCCTCCCAAATGTGTGTCTTTGCAGATTCTAACAAAGAAAAAAACCTCTGCGCTTCAGGATTTGGTTCCTCCTCTTTGGGTTCATTATAATCTTGATCATGTTGCCCCCCAAAGGCATCATGGATCATTTCCTCATAACACCCACGATTATCACCGCCCCAATTTAAATTATGATCCCTATATTGTTCACCATCAAACCCACTTGAACTACCTCCGACAAACTGATCCTGTTGTACTGACACTGACTCGACTTCCCCATGGACTGTCCATACATAATAATTATCCATAAATCCCTTTTTTTACAGGTGAACCTTAATCGTGTCAACATCATAGAAAAACCTACAAACACACTTGACACATGGACACTTGACTTTTCCTTCAGACCTAAATTGTTCAGACATAGAAGCAAACCCCACAAACTCTTCAACTCCAGCATAGAATTCCGGCTTAATTCCCCCCTATTCGGGTGTAACCTATCATACATCCATGATCTATTTGTTGATGACATTGCCCTTGAATATTGGAGAATCCTAAAATGAGAAGTTTAACTAGGACTAATTAATAACAGTTTTTTAGTTAATCTAAATTCACCATTAATACGACACTAATGATTTTTACAAATTTGTTAAATTTTTACTCAAACATAATTTCGACAGAGTTTCCCTTAGTTTTAGATAACTTAACAACAGTTATTTAATTTCTCAAATTTTTACTTCACAAATTTGACAGAGTCTCCCCTAAATTTAAACAAACTTTCTCATTTAATTTTACAAATCAATCAACCAGTATTGCCGGAGTTTAAGGACCGGTCTAAGACTAAGTCATCTACCCTAAGGTTTTGCAACAATAACACATAATCATATCATTAAATTAAATTAATAAATAACATACCTAATATAAACGTAAGCTCCTAAAAACCGTAAGCTCCAATCGCCCGAATATATCAACAACTGTTCTCATATATATCATTTAAATAATATATTTGTTACGTTATTGAAAATTACTTACTTTAAATAACATATAAGTTTGTTAAATCTATCTTTTTGGAATAACGTTTTCTATTATTGTTTAAAACAGTTTTCCTTTTAAAAAATTAATATATTTATTTTTTAAAAAATAGAAAGTTTAACATATTAATTTTTTAAATAGAAAAAATAAAAAATTATAAATACAATATATAAAATACCAAACAATGAAAATTAAAATTTAACAAAAATACCTAATGGAAGACCAAGAGATGCTTCCTGCGGCGGTGGCAGCGGAGGGCCGGCGACAGCGGTGGCAGCGGAGAAGGCGGAGAATGCTACAAACAATGAGTTCTCATTAGAGACCTCAAACAAAAATTCTAAACCCATTAAAATGTAGAGGACAGAAAGACTAACCTGTTGGCACTTCCCGGAGGACGAACGAGCGGCGGACGGTGGCGGAAATGGGAGGTTTTCGCGGCGGAGAGAGAGAGAGAGCGGAGAAGAGAGAGAGAGAGGAGTTTTCGCGAAGTGAGGAAG
This sequence comes from Aeschynomene evenia, assembly GCA_013621005.1. NCBI lineage: Eukaryota > Viridiplantae > Streptophyta > Magnoliopsida > Fabales > Fabaceae > Aeschynomene > Aeschynomene evenia. The sequence goes on along the minus strand of CM024269.1, from coordinate 9,412,328 downwards.
AATAAATGAAACGGTGCGTTTCAATTATCGAGGGATAAAAGCATTCTTATCCGTTGATAGTAGTCATTTAGGGTTAGGATTTAGGGTTTAGGGTTTTATCGGCGGATATTTTAATCTTCATCCGTCAATAACATCAACCTGACCAATTTTTTTTTTGTTTTGAGCGAGAACAAATTATCGACGAATATTTTCTAAAATATCCCTCGATAAATATATTCGTTGATTAAAAAATCCCGCCAATGTTGTATCCGTCGATAAATCCGCCGATAACCTTGTAAAAAATGTCCGTCGACAATCCGTCGATAATGTCGGTCGATAATCCGATAGTTTCTAGTAGTGAGATATTTTTAGGGTACAAGACGATGTGATTCGCACAAGCACCCTACAATCTATTATCCCGAGGATGATTATCTCATACAACGAAATAATAAATTGTAAAAAAAGATTTTGAATGTTTTGATGACAAAAAACATAGAAAGCACAAGTACCCCACAATTTATAACCCGAGGATGATTATCTCATACAACAATAATAATTGTAGAAAAGGATTGTGAATAATAACAGAGAAAGCACAAGTACCCATAATTTATATCCGAGGATGATTATCTCATACAACGAAATAATAATTGTAGAAAGGATTTGTGAATGTTTTGATAAAAAAGAATAATAACAGAGAAGCACAAGTACCCACAATTTATATCCGAGGATGATTATCTCATACAACGAAATAATAAATTGTAGAAAGGGATTTTGAATGATTTGATAAAAAAGAATAATAAACAGAATAGTAATAATAATAATAATAATAATAATAATAATAATAACAACAATAATAATGCTAATCTAACACACGCATACACAAACACAACACACGCACACACAAAACACCCACACAGGCACACGAACGCAGCACGGGTGAGGGGGAACGGACGCTGCCGGAGCAGCGAGAGGACGGGCGGCAGAGCGTTCGGCGCGCGGTGCGTGCAGGTGAAGCTGCAACGGCGGCCAGGAAGAGGGATCGAGGCGGAGCAGCACCGGATGTAAAGCTAGTCGCGGTGGGTTTAATATGCAGTAGAGGCGGCGGTGAGGGAAAGAGAGAGAAAGAGGACGAAGGTAGGCGGAGACAGGAGCTCGTCTGGGGGCGCGCCGTCGCGACTTCGCGGGTCCTGCTGTGAATGGCAGGATGCAGCCGTGAGAGGAAGAAACGCGCAACCGCGGGGCACCGCGAGAGAAGAGAGAAAGAAGGCGCCGGAGATGGCGGCTTTGCCGCCTCTATTACTGCGTTGCCGCGGCCGAGAAAACAAAGGGGTGGCAAGGTGATGATGATGCTAAAAAACCAAAATTACCTATGTGCTGTGTTGTGTTTACTGCCCTTTTCTTTCGGTGCCCTTTACTGTTGTTAGAGAGTGATTTTATAGAGCTCTTTAGGTTAAATCAAATTAATGTGACAATTTTAATTGATGCTGATTGATTATATTTTGATTTTATGTGATTATTAGAATTAAGTTTGATTGTATTGATGAAATTGATTCTGATTATGTTTTGATTCTAACCAGATTAATGCTTGATTCTAATTTTATTTCCATTATTATTAAACCTTATTTATTTATTTTTTTATATTTTATATTTGGACAAAATTGAGTGTTTACAGTTGCCCATCTTTACTTGTTTGTTACTAATTTATGAAAGTGTAGCTTTTGAATTAGTAACGGACAAGTGAAGATAAGAACACATATTTTTTCCAAATAGGATGGTGAATGCGGGTGGACCTTATATGCATGCGATATATATGTGTGTGAAAACTTGTGATTGATAAAATCGAGACAGAAATTTAAATCGAGGCGGGGGAATTTAAATCGAGGCAAGGGAATTTAAATCGAGGCAAGGAATTTAAATCGAGGCACTGGAATTTAAATCGAGCAGGAATTTAAATCGAGGCATTGGAATTTAAATCGAGGCAAGGGAATTTAAATCGAGGCACTGGAATTTAAATCGAGGCAAGGGAATTTAAATCGAGGCACTGGAATTTAAATCGAGGCACTGGAATTTAAATCGAGGCAAGGGAATTTAAATCAAGGCATTGGAGTTTATATCGAGGCAAGGGAATTTAATCGAGGCAAGGGAATTTAATCGAGGCACTGGAATTTAATCGAGGCAAGGGAATTTAAATCGAGGCACTGGAATTTAAATCGAGGCAAGAGAATTTAAATCGAGGCACTGGAATTTAAATCGGGCAAGGGATTTAATCGAGGCAAGGGAATTTAAATCGAGGCACTGGAATTTAAAGCTGATGCTGAGAAGTTGAAAGTTATCTACTTGTTGAGAAAGAAAATATCCAGGTGCGATGAAATGCATGTGATGCATGAACATGTACGACTATTTTCCATTAGGAGACATGTTTTTCTCCGCTGTTTAAATGATCTACGCGATTTCTCAAATCTTATCTCAAATTGCCCCAGTTTAGGGCGTTTGTGACATCATTCCTCTAAGAAAACTTCACTCTGACCCTAGTCGAGCGTTGTCGTGGTAACTTGGAGTGATGGTTTTGCTAATTACTTTGACTATGAACCCAATTCTTCTATGGTGATTGTCTTCGTCCAAAGTTTTATCATTTCTTGCCTTCGTCAGCGTTTTAGTTGCACAAGTTGGTACCCCTCTTTTGGATCTTGACACCTTGTTCGACTTACCGTCATTTAAATTTTGTCAGCAACTATTCTTTTAGCCGCGCTTTAAAACAATATTATGATTACACATGCATGCAATGATGTAAGAAGAGAAAGGGGGAAAAGAAGAAAGATAAGAAGTGAAACTGGTTTTATTTATGGATTGGAATGTATATGGCTACAGGTACAATTTAGAGAACGAATAACATATGAAAATCCTATTTATTGAATAAAGGTTGCATTGGACTTGAAATTGTGTGTTTCAGGATCGTGACCCTCCGTTGCATGCCAACAACCTTCGCTTTACTCAAATTGCCCCAGTTTCGTCGTAAGAGGATGATAGGTCGCTCTTTCGAGTTTTCAACCTATCCGTGAAGTGTCTTGCCCTAACTTTTGCCTAGACCGCCATCTCGGTTTTTCAGTCTAGCGAACTTTCGTTTGCTTCTAATTTTTGCCTAGGTTGCCTTTTCAGGTTTTCAACCTAGCGGATTTTTTTTTAAGGCAAAGTACTTTTTCACGACATCTGAATTGACTGGCTTTGGAAGTACTTGCCCTTCCATATCTGTTAGGATCAAGGCTCCTCTCGAAAAGGCGTCTTTTACGATGTAGGGACCGTCATGTATAGGTGCCCATTTTCCTCTGTTATCCTCTTGATTCGGGAGTATTCTTTTCAAGACGAGATCACCGGGTTGGAACACTCGGGGACGCACATTTTTGTTATACGCTCGAGCTATCCTTTTCTGATACAACTGTCCATGACAGATTGCATTCATTCGCCTCTCTTCTATCAGATTCAATTGTTCATATCTTGCCTTGACCCACTCAGCCTCCTCCAAATCTGTCTCTATTAAGACCTCAGTGACGGAATCTCCACTTCGACAAGTGTCACTGCTTCCATCCCATAAACCAAGGAGTAAGGTGTTGCTCTAGTTGAGGACCTAACTGATATGCGATACGCGTGTAATGCGTATGGTAACATATCGCTCCAGTCTTTGTAAGTGACCACCATCTTTCCCAAGATTTTCTTGATGTTCTTGTTTGCGGCTTCAACCGCACCGTTCATCTTAGGGCAGAAAGGAGATGAATTATGATGCTTGACCTTGAATTTTCGCAGAATCCCTCATGTCTGCATTATTGAAATTAGTGACGTTGTCTGTGATGAGTCTTTCTGGAAACCCATATCTACAGATGATGTTATTTCTTAGAACTTCACCACCACTTGCTTGTCACATTGGCATAAGAGGCTGCTTCGACCCACTTGGTGAAGTAATCAATTGCACTAGAATGAACCTGTGCCATTTGAAGCTTTGGGATTGATTGGCCCTATGACATCCATGCCCACATGGCGAATGGCCATGGTGATGACAAGGTGTGTAATGGCATTGGCGGGGAATGAATCTTATCAGAATAGATTGGCACTTGTGACATTTCCTCACGAACTCCATGCTGTCCTTTCCATTGTGAGCCAGTAGTACCCGTGTTGAGAATTGTCTGGAAGCGTGTGTCATTTGCGTGGGTCCACAAATACCTTCGTGTACCTCTGAGATAATCAAGTTGGCCTCTGCCGCATCAACACACCTTCACAGAACGCCATCATGGTTTCTTTTGTACAACACATCTCCTGAGAGGAAGAAAGACATCGACAACCGCCTGAGCGTCTTCTTGTCATTTTCAGTTGCCTCCATCGGGTATTCCCCTTTTTTAATGAACAGTTTAATATCATGACACCATGGTTGGTCATCAGACTCTTCTTCCACATTGGAGCAGTACGTAGGTTCCTTTTCGATCAGCACTTGCAAAGGTCGAATGTCCATTTGTAAGTCAAGCTTAGTCATAACGGCTAATGTAGCCAATGCATCTGCGAACTGATTTTGTTCGCGAGGCAAATAATGGAAACTGATCTCTTCGAACTTTTCTCTGAGACCGGTGAGACATTGATAATATGATAACAACCGGTGCTCTTTGAATTTCCATTCTCCATTGACTTGACAAATGATGAGTGCTGAATCTCCATAGACCTCTAGATGTTGCACATCGAGAGCTATTGCAGCTTTCAAATCCGCCATGCAAGCCTCGTACTCTGCAGTGTTGTTGGTGCAATCAAAAGCAAGCTTGATAGCGATTGGGAATTGCCTCCCGTCTGGAGATATTAACACTGCCCCAATCCCATTGCCATGTGTATTAGCCGCTCCATCGAAGTACATTCTCCACATCACATCACCTTCCCCTTCGCCTTCATCCTCCTTTTCCATGACAGCAGCAAGGTTCTCATCCGGGAAATCAAATTCCATAGATTGATACTCTTCAAGTGGGTTTTCAGCAAGGTGGTCAGCAATGACACTGCCCTTTACAGCTTTCCTGGTTACATACTTTATATCAAATTCTGCCAATGCCACTTACCATTTGGACATTCTCATTGAGATATGAGGGCTCTCGAAAATGTATTTGAGAGGGTCCATGCGCGAGATTAGTAAGGTTGTGTAGTATAACATATACTGACGCAACCTTCTTGCTGTCCATACTAGTGCACAACAGGTTTTCTCGATGGCCATGTATCGCGACTCGCAATCGTTGAACTTCTTGCTCAGATAATACACTGCTTGCTCTTTTCTTCCTGACTCGTCATGCTGTCTCAGAACCGCACCCATGGAATCATGTAAAACTGTTAAGTATAGAATGAGGGGTTTTCCCGGTGTTGGGGGAACCAGGAGTGGTGGATTTGTCAAATAGTCTTTTATTTTCTCGAAGGCCTCTTGACACCTGTCATCCTAGTGTAATGGATTATCCTTCCTCAAAAGCTTGAATATTGGCTCACATGTGTGCGTCATGTTGGAAATGAACCTCGCAATGTAGTTCAGGCGACCCAGAAAGCTTCGGACTTCTTTTTCTGACTTGGGAGCTGGCATCTCCTGGATAACTTTAATTTTATCCGGGTCGACTTCGATGCCTCTTCTGCTGACAATGAATCCTAACAACTTTCCCGTGGATGCCCCAAAAGTGCATTTTGCCGGATTTAAACGAAGCTTGTACATTCTGAGTCGTTCAAACAACTTCCTAAGGACCGCGGCATGACTTTCTCCTTCTTGTGACTTTGCAACCAAGTCGTCCACATATACCTCCAACTCTTCATGAATCATATCATGGAACAGAGTCACCATAGCCCGCTGGTAAGTTGCACCGGTGTTTTTTAATCCAAATGGCATGACACGATAGCAAAACACCCCCCATTGAGTGATAAAAGACGTTTTCTCCTTGTCCTCTTCCGCCATAAGGATTTGGTTGTAACCAGAATACCCATCCATGAAAGAGAAGCGATGACTTCTTGCAGTATTGTCGACGAGGACGTCGATATGCGGCAAAGGAAAATTATCTTTTGGGCTAGCTTTGTAGAAAAGGATTTGTGAATGTTTTGATAAAAAAGAATAATAAACAGAGAAAGCACAAGTACCCCACAATTCATATCCTGAGGATGATTATCTCATACAACGAAATAATAAATTGTAGAAAAGGATTTGTGAATGTTTTGATAAAAAAGAATAATAAACAGAGAAAGCACAAGTACCCCACAATTTATATCCCGAGAATGATTATCTCAGACAACGAAATAATAAATTGTAGAAAGGGATTTTGAATGTTTTGATAAAAAAGAATAATAAACAGAATAGTAGTAGTAATAATAATAATAATAATAATAATAATAATAATAATAATAATAATAATAATAACAATAATAATGCTAATCTAACACACACGCATACACAAATACAACACACGCACACACAAAACACCCACACACGCACACGAACCCAGCACGGGTGAGGGGGAACGGACGCCGCCGGAGCAGCGAGAGGACGGGCGGCAGCGCGTACGGCGCGTGATGCGTGCAGGTGAAGCTGCAACGGCGGCCAGGAAGAGGGATCAAGGCGGAGCAGCGCCGGATGTAAAGCTAGCCGCGGCGGGTTCACTATGCAGTAGAGGCGGCGGTGAGGCAAAGAGAGAGAACGAGGACGAATGTGGGGGAAGACAGGAGCTCCTCTGGGGGTGCGCCGTCACGACTTCGCGGGTCCTGCTGTGAATGGCAGGATGCAGCCGCGGGAGGAAGAAACGCGCAACCGCGGGGCGCCGCGAGAGAAGAGAGAAAGAAGGCGCCGGAAATGGCGGCTTTGCCGCCTCTATTACTGCGCCGCGCGGCCGGGAAAAACAAAGGGGGTGGCAAGGTGATGATGTGATGATGATGCTAAAAAAACCAAAATTACCTCTGTGCTGTGTTGTGTTTACTGCCCCTTTTCTATCGGTGCCCTTTACTGTTGTTAGAGAGTGATTTTATAGAGCTCTTTAGGTTAAATCAAAATTAATGTGACAAATTTTTAATTGATGCTGATTGATTATATTTTGATTTTATGTGATTATTAGAATTAAGTCTGATTGTTTTGATCGAAATTGATTCTGATTATGTTTTGATTCTAACTAGATTAATGCTTGATTCTAATTTTATGTCCTTTATTATTAAACCTGATTTATTTATTTTTATTTATTTTATATTTGGACAAAATTGAGTGTTTACAGAAATAAATGAATGTGTTGCTCCGGAATCAAAAATCACAGTTAAGACATGAACCTAACAGTTTCACTCACCTTGGATCAGACCTCCTGTCTCTACTTCTGCCGCATTAACAGCAAAAACTCGAGCTTGCTCTGATTACCAGCTCTTGGCATGTCCTTGACATGTGGCCACCTGGCCGCATTTAAAGCATGTGGGACATGGCCCAAATGACGTGAAGTGCAACGGTTGTAGAAGAGGGATCGAGGTGGAGCAACGCCGGATGTAAAGCTAGCCGCGGCGGGTTAACTATGCAGCAGATGCGGCGGTGAGGGAAAGAGAGAGAAAGAGGACGAAGGTGGGCGGAGACAGCACCTTGTCTGGCGGCGCGCCGTCGCGACTTCGTGGGTTCTGGTGTGAATGGCAGGATGCAGCCGCGAGAGGAAGAAAAGCGCAACCGCCGGGCGCCGGAGATGGCGGCTTTGCCGCCTCTATTACTGCGCCGCCGCGGCCGGGAAAAACAAAGCGGGTGGCAAGGTGATGATTTGATGATGATGCTAAATAAAACAAAACTACCTCTGTGCTGTGTTGTGTTTACTGCCCCTTTTCTATCGGTGCCCTTTACTGTTGTTAGAGAGTGATTTTATAGAGCTCTTTAGGTTAAATCAAAATTAATGTGACAAATTTTTAATTGATGCTGATTGATTATATTTTGATTTTATGTGATTATTAGAATTAAGTCTGATTGTATTGATTGAAATTGATTCTGATTATGTTTTGATTCTAACTAGATTAATGCTTGATTCTAATTTTATTTCCACTATTATTAAACCTGATTTATTTATTTTTATTTTATTTTATATTTGGACAAAATTGACTGTTTACAGAAATAAATGAAAGTGTTGCTCCGGAATCAAAAATAACAGTTAAGACATGACCTAACAGTTTCCACTCACCTTGGATCAGACCTCCTGTCTCCACTTCTGCCGCATTAACAGCAAAAACTCGAGCTTGCCTCTGATTACCAGCTCTTGGGCATGTCCTTGACATGTGGCCTACCTGGCCGCATTTAAAGCATGTGGGACATGGCCCAAAATGACGTGAAGTGCAACAGTTGCAGAAGAGGGATCGAGGCGGAGCAACGCCGGATGTAAAGCTAGCCGCGGCGGGTTCACTATGCACCAGAGGCGGCGGTGAGGGAAAGAGAGAGAAAGAGGATGAAGGTGGGCGGAGACAGGAGCTCGTCTTGGGGCGCGCAGTCGCGACTTCGCGGGTCCTGCAGTGAATGGCAGGATGAACCCGCGAGAGGAAGAAAAGCGCAACCGCGGGGCGTCGCGAGAGAAGAGAGAAAGAAGGCGCCGGAGATGGCGGCTTTGCCGCCTCTATTTTCTGCGCCGCCGCGGCCGGGAAAAACAAAGGGGGTGGCAAGGTGATGATGTGATGATGATGCTAAAAAAACCAAAATTACCTCTGTGCTGTGTTGTGTTTACTGCCCCTTTTCTATCGGTGCCCTTTACTGTTGTTAGAGAGTGATTTTATAGAGCTCTTTAGGTTAAATCAAAATTAATGTGACAAATTTTTAATTGATGCTGATTGATTATATTTTGATTTTATGTGATTATTAGAATTAAGTCTGATTGTTTTGATCGAAATTGATTCTGATTATGTTTTGATTCTAACTAGATTAATGCTTGATTCTAATTTTATGTCCTTTATTATTAAACCTGATTTATTTATTTTTATTTTATTTTATATTTGGACAAAATTGAGTGTTTACAGAAATAAATGAATGTGTTGCTCCGGAATCAAAAATCACAGTTAAGACATGACCTAACAGTTTCCACTCACCTTGGATCAGACCTCCTGTCTCTACTTCTGCCGCATTAACAGCAAAAACTCGAGCTTGCCTCTGATTACCAGCTCTTGGGCATGTCCTTGACATGTGGCCCACCTGGCCGCATTTAAAGCATGTGGGACATGGCCCAAAATGACGTGAAGTGCAACGGTTGTAGAAGAGGGATCGAGGTGGAGCAACGCCGGATGTAAAGCTAGCCGCGGCGGGTTAACTATGCAGCAGATGCGGCGGTGAGGGAAAGAGAGAGAAAGAGGACGAAGGTGGGCGGAGACAGCACCTTGTCTGGCGGCGCGCCGTCGCGACTTCGTGGGTTCTGGTGTGAATGGCAGGATGCAGCCGCGAGAGGAAGAAAAGCGCAACCGCCGGGCGCCGGAGATGGCGGCTTTGCCGCCTCTATTACTGCGCCGCCGCGGCCGGGAAAAACAAAGCGGGTGGCAAGGTGATGATTTGATGATGATGCTAAATAAAACAAAACTACCTCTGTGCTGTGTTGTGTTTACTGCCCCTTTTCTATCGGTGCCCTTTACTGTTGTTAGAGAGTGATTTTATAGAGCTCTTTAGGTTAAATCAAAATTAATGTGACAAATTTTTAATTGATGCTGATTGATTATATTTTGATTTTATGTGATTATTAGAATTAAGTCTGATTGTATTGATTGAAATTGATTCTGATTATGTTTTGATTCTAACTAGATTAATGCTTGATTCTAATTTTATTTCCACTATTATTAAACCTGATTTATTTATTTTTATTTTATTTTATATTTGGACAAAATTGACTGTTTACAGAAATAAATGAATGTGTTTCTCCGGAATCAAAAATAACAGTTAAGACATGACCTAACAGTTTCCACTCACCTTGGATCAGACCTCCTGTCTCCACTTCTGCCGCATTAACAGCAAAAACTCGAGCTTGCCTCTGATTACCAGCTCTTGGGCATGTCCTTGACATGTGGCCCACCTGGCCGCATTTAAAGCATGTGGGACATGGCCCAAAATGACGTGAAGTGCAACGGTTGCAGAAGAGGGATCGAGGCGGAGCAACGCCGGATGTAAAGCTAGCCGCGGCGGGTTCACTATGCACCAGAGGCGGCGGTGAGGGAAAGAGAGAGAAAGAGGACGAAGGTGGGCGGAGACAGGAGCTCGTCTGGGGGCGCGCCGTCGCGACTTCGCGGGTCCTGCTGTGAATGGCAGGATGCAGCCGCGAGAGGAAGAAAAGCGCAACCGCGGGGCGCCGCGAGAGAAGAGAGAACGAAGGTGCCGGAGATGGCCTCTTTGCCGCCTCTATGACTGCGCCGCCGCGGCCGGGAAAAACAAAGGGGGTGGCAAGGTGATGATGTGATGATGATGCTAAAAAAACCAAAATTACCTATGTGCTGTGTTGTGTTTACTGCCCCTTTTCTTTCGGTGCCCTTTACTGTTGTTAGAGAGTGATTTTATAGAGCTCTTTAGGTTAAATCAAAATTAATGTGACAAATTTTTAATTGATGCTGATTGATTATATTTTGATTTTATGTGATTATTAGAATTAAGTCTGATTGTATTGATTGAAATTGATTCTGATTATGTTTTGATTCTAACGAGATTAATGCTTGATTCTAATTTTATTTCCATTATTATTAAACCTGATTTATTTATTTTTAATTTATTTATATTTAGACAAAATTGAGTGTTTACAGAAATAAATGAATGTGTTGCTCCGGAATCAAAAATCACAGTTAAGACATGACCTAACAGTTTCCACTCACCTTGAATCAGACCTCCTATCTCCACTTCTGCCGCATTAACAGCAAAAACTCGAGCTTGCCTCTGATTACCAGCTCTTGGGCATGTCCTTGACATGTGGCCCACCTGGCCGCATGTAAAGCATGTGGGACATGGCCCAAAATGACGTGAAGTGCAACGGTTGCAGAAGGGTCGCTCTCCGTTGTTAGCCGGGGGTCTTATTCCATTTCTCCCCTACTGACGCTGTTGTTGCTGTGGCGGGCGCGGCTGCTGTTGTTGCTGCTGGGGCGGGCGAGGAGCTGGTGGATGAGGACGGAAAGGGCCATTGTTTCTTCTAGGGGCAAGTCCCCTAGCATGATTCGGGCGGTGCACATAAGGCTGGTGACGCCTCTGTGCCTGTCCTCCATGCGATGCATGAACGGTGGTCGAGTCACTTGATGTGAGGACTCTCCCTCAGTCCTTCTCTTCTTCCCAGCTTCCAGGTCAGCTTCCTCTCTCCTTTTTGTGCTCTCCTCCTGCACCAAGCACTTGTTGACCAGGGTAGCATAATCCCTGATCTCTTGCATTTTCACCCTCTCATTCAGTTCCGGCCTCAGCCCTCTTTCATACCGCACGCATTTCCATTCCTCATCGGGGTTCAGTTGATGGGTGAAGGAATGACGACACAACCGATCAAATTTGGCGGTATACTCCAGTACTGACATATTGCCTTGGACCAGGTCTAGGATTTCGCGGTCCTTGGCATCACGAACACTGCGAGGGAAGTACTTGTTGCAGAAAACAGCCTTGAATCCTTCCCATGTGAGGCGATCTTCAGTTTGTACAAGGATGGGTCGGGTGGCTTCCCACCATGCCTCGGCTTGATCCTGCAGCTGTCTGGAGGCAAACTTGACCTTCTGTGCCTCAGTGCACGGCACATCTTCAAAAATTCTCTCGATACCCAAGATCCAGCTGTCAGCGAGATCCGGGTCCATCTCTCCCTTGAAGACTGGAGGTTCCCTGAACTTGAAGTCCCGGTACCTCTTAGCTTCATCGTCCACGGGTCGCTGAGCGGCCCGTTCTTGCTCCATAGCAGCCAAGACGCGAGCGGTCATCTCTGTCTGGTTAGTCAGAGCCCGCAGAAATTCAGTGCTGGTTGGGTTAGGCGCGTCACATGCCCCTTGTGACGGGTCTCGGCGAGGCGGCATTTTCCTCCTGCAATACCTGCACAACCCATGAGTTGATCAGGCTCATCTCGATGCAAAGCATTGAGGAAGCATAATGCACAGAATTTTACAGATACTTAGAGTATGACAGTTATGAAGCACAGTATTGCAAAAGATGCGGATTCAGAAACTCAGAAAACACGAAAGCAAAGAAAGACCCATGTCCAGTGCGTAAGATGGAACGAACTGCTCTGATACAAAAAATGTAACATCCTAAATCTACTTACAGAAAACACTAGATTTTTTTTTTTGAATGTGCTTGCCAAATAATTGCGGAATTAAAATACGCGCATTCATTGAAGAGGGATAATAAAACTGAAAATAACATTAGAAATAATTCTGAGGTCTCAACAACTCAAAACAAGTTTCAACAGCGTACCAAACGAGATCACAACTGAAATAACATCAATGGTCATAAAGACTCCAAAAAGATACAACCCAAAATATGTCTGAAAACAACAAAAGAAATAACTAGAATAAATCTCTCAACCACTGGCTACAAATCATAGACTGCTATCCTCCTCCTCAGGGTCCCACTCCGGATCCTCCTCTGGACCCCCCTCCTCCTCGTACATGTCGTTGATCGACTGATAGGTCACTACTGACTCCGGCACACTCTCGTCATCAGATCCTCCCTCACCGGGCACGTAATCGGGAACAACTGCATCGTCGGGATCGATCCAGAGAAACGGGTTTCCCATGATGTCATCCTCAGGGAAATCCAACTCCTCTGGAATCGACTCAGGCTCCGGGACAAGAATGGGTGGTGGTGAAGAATGAAATCTGTGGTGCAAGGCTGGATGGAATCCAGCAGGTGGTGGGTGATGTGGCATGTGATGTGGCATGTGATGAGGTGGCGGTGGCATATCCCAATGAAGATCGGGAACGTAGAATCCAAAAGTAGCAGGAACGGTAGTTGTAACAGTCACAAACCCAGTAGCTGGAGCGAAGTTGACCTTGATGAGGTCATGGGCGGGTGGAGGTGGTGGCGGCTGCTCCATCTCCTAGAATTGGGGCATAAGAAAGGAGAAAGGATGAGAAAAGAATTCTCAGTGAATCATCGTACGATACTCGGGCTTGGTACCGCTTATGCCAATTCTAGCTATTCAAACCAACGTTCTCTTTTTCCGAAAATAATCTTATAAAAAGCGAGACATGTTGCTTTGAATAGACAACAACCTAGTTTGCCCGAACTAGGGGAACCTACGAGTTCTTCTAAGTTATCGCGTAACTAGCAACCTACGTCAGTTCTATCAAGCGTCGCGTCCTTAAAATCCTCCTTAGGCCGTACTAACGAAGTTTTCTTCGGACGCTTCGCAAGCTTAGAACTCTTCGTCTTCATGGAACTAGGGATTAGCCGTTTTCCACTTTCATGAGCGTACGCAGATCAAATTAGCATCGGGTACTCCCCTTCATAAGTAGGACTATATGTCCTATGCATGAAAACCACATCTCACCCCATGGGCCACCCCATCTCGTGAGTATGCGCAATGCACCACCGTTCGCCCTGCCGAATGGCTGGATCTAGGCTAATCGAAAGTTCCACTTGACGGCTATATTCAAACAAACACTTCTATATCCCATATTCCTCCCTTATAACTTCCCACACAACTCCAAACGCATCACAGCAGTAATGCAACACATGTGAATCTCATATTACTGTTCAATCTTACAGTCATCACATCATTTACAAAATCATTAATCATTCATCATTCTAGATCATTCTCATCATCATCTCAAACATCAATCATGTGTCAACAATAGCATTCATCATTCACATCGCATGTATACACTTAAAACGTTGTTACGTGCTTCCCTCTTAGGTCCTACGTATATCATGAAGTAGTCTATCTCTTATTAATTTCCTTAAAGTCTTATGAAGTGATAATATTTATAATATTCTCTTACGATCAATAATTATTTGTTAATATTATTTATGTCATAATTAATTAATTATTAAATATTATTTATTTATTTCTTCCTTCTCTGCGTCTGTACTATAATTAGACTAGTTACTAAGTAATTATAATTTTACAAATAAATCTTTATCTAAGTTAAATATAATTATTTAAAATATTTTCATCTCATTTTTATTTTAGACATATCTTTAACTTATTATTATATTTTCTCTTATTTTCTTTATTTTCCAAAAGCTTCCTCAGTGTTACCCGAATACGTAAAAACTAAGTTATTTTATACATAGTTTAAACTTCTAATCACTTTATTATTACCATATTTTATTTTTACCTTACTGATTTTACTCTAGTCCACTCGGCCATGTCTTATTAAGTTTAGGAAATTTACCCGAAATTTCTATAGTAATTACTATTTATTCTAGACTAGTCCTATTATTAGAAAATAGATTTTAAATTATTTTTAAGTCACTTTTTAATACTGGACAGAACTTAAATAAATCTTAAATATTACTCTTTAACCATACAAAAAGATTCTAATTATTTTAAACCACATTTTATTACATTAAAATACTTACTAGTGCCTATTTTCACAAAACTATGTACTTTTAAAGCTTTTTCTTGTCAAATAAATAATAAATATATTTAAATCAGAACCTAAACTTTTTATTTTCTTAAAAACTTATTTATTTCAGTAAGTCATTGATGGTTGTTGTCGTGACATCCATAAATTTAATTATTTATAAAACCAAGTTCCCCTAATATAGTTTAGTGGAAACCAGGGTCGTCTCTCACAAGGAATGGCTAAGAGAGCAATGCACAAGACTAGTTGTATGACGGTTGTCACAATTGGGGGTTTTTGTATGCAAGAGAAATAATTTGGAATAAAATTGGAATAATAAAAACAGTGATTTATGGGGTTGAACATTCATTAGGGTGTTTATCATTGGCTACAAAAGAATGCATGAGTTGATTAATTACGCCGGAGTTAGATCTAACTCCTTTGTTGTGATTCTAATGATTAATTGCCTAGAATGGGATTAATTAGTGAGATCTCACCTTTAGTTCCACTTTCAACAATTGTTAAACCCAATCACATTAATCTAATTAAAGAGACTAATCAGCCAATTAATTACTCATTACCAAATCCTGATATGCCATGCATCAATTAATCAACTAACACATAAACATATGCCAATGAGTTTGCCTAACTCAATCGAGTAAGCCAAGACAAAGGATTAAACACACAATTTAAGATCTCAAATCATATGCCAAGGTTTGATAATGAAAACTTATGCAAGATTAATAACAAAGCCTCAATCTACCCCAATGATGTTGACACCCTCATAAACCACCAAGAGACTTAGTTACTCATGGAGGAAATAAAAGGGCAGAAAATAAATTGGAATTAAAGATAAAGATGCAATGAAGAAAGTAAATAACTTGAACAATAAAGAGTAAAGCAAAGAAATTAAATTCTAATTGGAAAGATGGAAAAACGAATAACTGAATTAATTAGAAAGAGTAACTTACAAAACCCAAAGGGCTAGACGAATAACGTTGAGAATACAAATGAGGGAGCTAGAGCTAAACTAGGAAAAAGATGGAATCCTAATGGAGAAAATAACTCTAACTAAAAAGCCTAGGGTTGAAAGAAACTAAGAAAAGAAAAGATATAAAAGTGGTGCTGTTGAGAGGTGTGTAGAGATGTGATATTTCTGTTGCATTAGCTTTCTTTAAATAGAGTGAGCAGCCTCCAAACCCTAGCTAATTGGGCCCCCAACTCGTCTTGCAGATAGGGTTTCTGCTGTAACAGAATTGCGGCGCGGCGCTGGGGCGCGTATAGCTCGCTAGGGCGCCAGTGTTGTGCACGTGATAGATTCAAGTGGGCCTCGTGCGCTGGAGCGCGCTATGGGCGCTGGGGCGCTCGATGCTGGTTCTGAGTTTCACTACTCTGCTTCTTGCTCAGTTCCTGATGTCTACAGCTCCAATAATACCTGTGACCTGCGCTAAAAATACAAAATATCCAAGATCTAGTGCAAAGGTCATCCTTGAATTGCAAAAACATCATAAAACTTGTTACTTTAGCCTTAATTTCTATTAAGCCCAAATAAATTCCAAATTGTATTAAATACAATAAAAGGCTAAAATCGAGCAAAGAAATGCATACAATCATCCAAATTAAGGGCATAAAATATTGGCAAAAACCACGTTATCAAATATCCCCACACTTGAACAATTGCATGTTCTCATGCAAAAGCAATGATTCCAAGCATCTCTCAAAGCAAAGCATTGGCTAACACATCTAACACCTAAGTCCTAAAAGAAAAATAAAATCTACAGATGATGGAAAGTTATTCAAAACAGCACACCTTGGTCAGAATTATGCAATACCCACAAACATGGTATAAGTTGGCATTAAGAGAAATTCATGACTTAGGAGAATCAGTTCATGTTATGCAGAGTTGGTTGATTGGCCCTCACTAGTGTGTTTATCTCTCAATCACTGAGTGTTTTGGCTAAGCACTCAATTGAATAAAACACACAAGTATTCACATTCCATAAATTTGCTATACTCCTAACATTGCAATTCCACAAACATGGTGCATCAAGAGGTCTTTTCAGGGTTGTAACGGGGCTTGGGACAGGTGTGGCATATATGGGAAGTGGACTTAATTCCAAAAAACTAAGACTTCATGGTTTGATCAATCCTAGATGACTTCTATCACTACAGAAAAGATGGAGAGAGAATAGATGGAGAGAATAGAATTACCCAAGATCAATAACCCATAAATTCTTAAATTTTACATTCCCAAGGTTCCCAAATAATTTCACATTAATTCCGAGGAACCTAACAACCTTTATTTGCAAAATTCACATTTTTTTCTTGATTTTTCTGCATTTTTCGATTTTTTTTTTTTTTTTGAATATGAACTTCTCATCTCAATTCCTTTGGCAATTGAAATGAGGTGGAAAAGTAAATAACAAAAAGACCACTTATGTACAAAGGCTACCCTTACAGTTATATTCCCACATTTTACAATTTATACCAGTGCTCAATTTAACCCAATTTCCCCACACTTAAGACCTTTGCCCAATAATCAAACCATGTCCTCCTAGTTTCTCAGAATGGATTTTTCATTGTTTTTCTGTCTTTGGCTTGTAATGAGTTTAGTAACAATAAAGGGATAAAGGCTCAAATTGGCTACAAACAATGGGAATTGTGTATAGGTTGGCTATTTGGCTAAGTGGCTTATAGATGTAAAAACAAAATCATGCCTCAATCACATGCAACATGTATAAAATGCAAAACAAGAATCAAGCAAATTCATGAATAACAAATTCAAGTGTGTGTGTGCCCACAGAAAGAAAGTGATCAGTTGATGTATGTAATCACAGTAAGGCTCAAATCTCACAGGTAATCCAAACAACCAAACAGAGATAACACCAACAATTCAAACTCATATTAGATAATTATGCCAACATTTCTGTGTTAAAAGGCAAAACAATTTCAGACCAAAAGGTGCTATAAAGAAAACTACCCAATCATCTACCTGAAAACGCATAAAACAAAACAGAATAAAGAAAAGAAAAAGAAAAAAAAGTTAGGCATGCCATTATTTACAAAAGCCAATTAATCTACACCCTCCCCACACTTGAATGAGACACTGTCCCCAGTGTCAACAAATTAAAGAACAAAGAAAAGGGTATAGAAAGGACCTACGGAGGACTCAATTGTCCTCTGAACCGTCATCATCCTCGTCACCGTCCTCCTCCTCAGCCTCATCATCCTCATCATCATCGTCGTCCTCGTCCTCATCGACATCAATAGGAGCCTGGGAATGTCCCGGAGCTCCATAACCGGTGGAAAAGCGCTGGTCGATGTAGGATCGGAAACCGCTCTGCATCTTAGCGAGCCTCTGGTCATAGTGAGTCTGCATGGCCAGATATCGCTCATCATGATAGCTCTCAGCAGCAGCAAACTTCTGATCGAAGTACTCTCTCATGTTGACCTCCATCTGGGTTAACTGTGCAGTAATGGAATCTAGGGGATTCCCCGCTAGCTGGCTCTTATTCTGAGCTGTTGCATCCTTGGTAGCGAGACCGGCGGCGGTGATGGTGGAATGTGGCCCTTGCCACTCGTCGTCAGCGTACTCTGGCACACCACACTTGATAGCCAAAGAGGTAATCAGAGAAGGGAAGGGGAGGCACCTGTAGGCCTCAATGTGGTGAGCATGATGCATGGTGCGCTGTAGACGAGTGGGCAAGTCCACCCAGTGGCCCTCCATAATGCAGTAGAGATGGAGGGCTTGCTCTGTGGTGAGGTCGGAGATGTGGGAGACTGGGTAGATGTGGCTGAAGTAGATGCGGGACCAAGCTCTGCCTTCCAGGTTGAGCGTGTAGTTCTTCATCGTGCGGGGGAGCATATTGGCTCCCAGCGTCCAGCTGCAACCCGGAAGGCAGAGGCGGTTCTTGATCACCTCAAAACTCGTTCCGCCATGGTCTGGATGGCATCTAGCTCCCCGAGTGCATAATCGGGCTCCGAGGCAATCTGTATATGCGTGGCTATGCTCGCCGCGTCAACCGGAATGAATTTGCCCCGGAGGAACACCTCAGTGGAGGCGCGGTCATGGAAATTGGCATAGAACTCCCGCACCCAGGTAATGTTCGCCCTGACGGGGGTGCTGAGAAGATAGTGGGCCCACCCCCGCCTCTCAATCTTCGCGATGACCATGTTGAGCCGTCCTTGGCCCTCATCGTGGAACTGATACCCCAACTCAAAGAGGGGTTTCCTCTTATGAATTGTGGCGTGGAAAGCCATCTCGGCGGTAACGTCTAGGAATCGTGCTGGGTCATGGGGCTGATCGTAGGAGTGATCATCCTCCTCGGTGGTGCGCACTCTCTTCCCCTTACCGCCTCGAGTTCGTGGTGCCATGCCTGAAAAGTTAAGGATCAAGACAATCAAGTTCCAGTACACAATCCAAATATTGGCTAAAGTCAATTCTAGTCATGCCATAAATTAAATGCAAATGCAAAACGAAATATAATATAGCAGTGAAAAATTCCTAATCCAGCAAAGAATTAACCAACAGATTCGGCCAAATTCTACAGCAGATCGGCGCTCGAGCACGGAGGGCGCGCTGGAGCACACGACCTGCACTGGCACGGAAATGCCTCGCGCTCGAGCGCGTATAGCGCGCCAGAGCGCGCGAGGGTTCCGGCGACAGCACAGAACAGCGCAAAACAGTGAAAACACAACTCCAACTCGAAAATTTTCACCATTCAAACCGATTAAATCATTTATCATGCAAAACTAACCGATTAAACCCATACCAAACAACCAAAATTCGTATTTATCATCTCCAATCAATCAAAAATCGATTTTCTATCAAGAACAAAGAAAAGATTGAGTGTTAGACCAATGTACCTTGATAGGATGCAATGCAATGACAAGATGAACAAATGTATGGAGGCAAATATGGGTAAATGTGTGAAAAATTGTGAGAGGGAGAAGAAAGATTGTGGCTGCTGCGCTGGAGCCGAGAGGGGAGAAAATGCCGAAGTGAGTCTGCGATTTGGGATTTTAGGGTTTTGAAGAAACCCGCGCGCGCTAGAGCGCGCTGAGCGCGCTGCCCAAACGCAGCGTTTCATTAAACGAGACGCGCGTGCTGGGGCGCGTGTGTGGCGCCCGGGCGCGGCCTTCTGATGCAGAATCAGTATTTTACTGCTATAATTCTTTAAAATGCATGAGACTACCCTAATTAATTTAAATGCATGCAAAAATTTAAAGATGCAAATGAATATAAAATACGGAAAATAAGAATACGAGAAATAAAATACGGAAATTGAAATACGGGAATTAAAAATACTGAAAAATAAAGAAAACCGGTGGGTTGTCTCCCACGAAGCACTTTGCTTTAACGTCCCTAAGTTGGACGGTCGACCATTTCAAGGCTACTTTGGTCCAGGATTGTCAGCACCAGCTGCTCCAGTCATGATATGGATGGCACTCACATTCCCCTTAGGATTGGGAACTGTTTGAGATGGGATCTGTGAGGTGCCAGCTTGTTCACAGGCTTGTGTGGCCAGATTTCCCTTCATTTGATTGACCTCATTCTGCAAGTTCAGCATCATCCTTTGTATCTCCATGAGTAATTTCATCACATCACCGATAGTTGGCTCGTTAGGATTTGGAGGTGCAGGTAGAGCCAATTGTTGTGGTGGTGGAGGCAAGGCCATTGGAGCCTAGTATGGAGCCTGGGGTTGCCTTTGATGAGGAGGTTGGTACCGAACCTGCTGAGGTTGCTGGACTTGTTGTGGCTGTGGATTATTATTCCACCTCAGGTTCGGGTGATTCCTCCAACTTGGGTTGTAGGTATTCCCCGTAGGTTGATTCTGTGGCTGAAACTGAGGCTTTCCTGGAAAGGTGTTTGCAGCTGCCACAATTGTTGCCTTTTCTTGAAGGTGTGGGCATTGGTCAGTTGAATGGGTCTCCAAAGAAAATATCCCACACACCATTAATTGGCTGGAGGTTCCCGGTTTGGCTTGATTGATGGCCAATTGCTTCATGAAGGTAGCAATCTCATCTAGCTTTTGCTGTAGGCCACCACTCTCCTGTTGAGCTACCTCATTCACCCCTTTGGTTACAGCGGTTGCCCTTGTGCCAAACTGCTGTGAGTTTACAGCCATGTTCTCGAACAGGAGCCTTGCTTCTGCCGGAGTTTTGTCCATCAGGGCCCCACCACTGGCGGCGTCAATCATACAGTGATCCATACCCGTCAGACCCTCATAATAATACTAGATCAACAATTGCTTGGAGATCTGATGGGTTGGACAACTTGCCACCAGCTTCATGAATCTCTCCCAGTATTCATGGAGAGACTCACCTTGTAGTTGGCGGATGCCACTGAAGTCCTTCCTTATGGCGGCTTGTAACACCCTACTAGATAGCCCTTAACGCTTAAGTCATTTTAGGCTATTTCATAAGGGTTACCTCCTGTTATCATGTTTTATCTTTATATTTAAAATATAATACGCGGAAAATAGGCGGGAGTAGATTTTTCGTAAACATTCGCGGTGTAGAAAATAAGGGCTTTGCGCATATGATAAGCGATAATATAAGTGGTACAAACATCTACTGAAAATACCTCATCATATATAAATAACTCCCATCAAGTAACAAACATGAAATAAATACTAGATCTCGCCCCATAAGCCAAAAACTGTGACCTATGAGACTCCACCATAAATACGAGTAAATAAATAGCTGCCGGCTAACAAGGGTCCGGACTCAGAAAACATAATAAATGAATAAACGTAGCGGAAGCATAAAAATCATAATATCCGATAAGGAAATAAAACATGTCTCTGATATCTAGGGAACTATATCATAAACTAAGTCTGTCCGGGCTCCTCGTGTGCTCCGACATCCTGCTCTGTCTGCTCCTCTAAAAGGTGGGAAAAACATAGGGTGAGCACTGAAAAGTGACTCAGTAGAGGAAGCCGCCCCGGGTTTAATTATAAAATAAGTGAAGCATGAATGAGTTCATTCCAGTTATTAGTTTCAAAACAATCTTGTCCCGGAACGTCTTACCTAAGTGCGTCTGGTTCATTTTATTAATACATATATCATCGCATAAATAAATAAACGTCTCAGTGTCGTGTACTAGTGCCCTTAAATCATAAACAATAAATAAATCATAAAATATATTTCAACACATTTAAACATCTTTATCTTTCTTTAACTATGAGACATAACCGCCCTCCTGTCATATCCTCCACATCACCGGCCCCTAGGCATGAGCTCATCCTAAACTAATGGGGAGAGGGGGGTAATCCTTTAACATAGCGTCACTTTGTGACGTTTTAACATAGCGTTACCCAGTAGTGTTTCAACATAGCGTCACTTCGTGACGTTTCAACATAGCGTCACTGAGCGCGTTTTGATTATTAAACTTTAACATTACATAATCATAGGCATATAACATTCATCACATATATCTCATCATTAATCATTATATAAATCATATAATCATGTCAACAATTTAACTCATCATAAAAACAACACATATACTCAGTATAATATATATATCTCATAAATAATTATATATTCAAATACAATAGTCGTATAACGCATTAGGGAGTATAAAAGGGTAAAAACATGTCAATTTATACTCTTTAACATCATGGAATAAACATGACACATACACTTACTTACTCTGACATCATGGAGAATAAATAAATACAACTCCTTATCAAATAAACATGATATACAACTACTTATAAATATTATTCTGAGTGCTTCTATACCTTTCATGTCATATGATCTCGTTTATTTTATTATTATTTATTACTTATACTTTATTCTAGTCTTACTTGTACTTTTTACTCTACCCTTAAATATCTTGTAAACTCTTATATTTTATTCATCACCAATCTTGTCTTCTATACTATTATTGTTACTATTACTATTATCATTACATATCATATATTATACATGTTGTTCTTACTGTATTATTCTTTTATTATTATTATTATTATCATTTTTATTTCTACATGTTATCTACCTATTATTAACTAATATACATGTTAATAGGTATAAATTTATGAAATAATAATATGTAATAGTAATATACATATACTAGTAAACTGTCTTTTTTTTCTTCTTTTTATTTATTTATATATATATATAATGCTCACGCTGCGTATGTATATATATGTCATGTGTATCATAATAATAATAATAATAATTATTATAATAATAATAATAATAAGGCACAAAAATCCCTAATGGGAAAAACGACCATCACATTAATCTCATAAAATCATCATCAATATGCATGAAAATAGAATGCCTAACCCCTACCTCTTGAAGACAAAATGCTAGAATGCAAAGAGAAACCCCTTTTTCCCTATGTTGCTCTCGTTGGAAACCTCTCTCTCTAGCCCCACGAACGGTCCGGTGACGCCGGAGACTCTTAACGGAGAAAAAGAATCGGTAGAAAGCTCCGGCTTGATGAGAGGATTAAGAATATGAATTTGTTTTCTGGATTGGGTGAGGTTTGATGGGTGTTTCGTGGTTTGGAGTATCAATGGCTTAGGGAGCTCTTGAGAGAAAGATGGCTATGACGGCTCAGAAGAAGGAGGAGAGTGTTTTTCTCAATTGGAGAGGGTTACTAGTGTTTATATAGGGATTGGCTAGGTCAAAAGTCATTGTGGGGCCCACCGTCACTTAAATTACTAAAACACTCCAAATCCCCCCAAATAATACTATAACGCTCATATAATTTTTCTAATATTAAAATATAAATTAAAATACACACATAGGCACATAAAATAAAATAAAATAAATAATAATATATAACACTAACATTATCTAATAACATCATGTAACTCATATAAATATTTTATATCATCATTCCTAACCTCATGCATCATCTAAATACCAATTAAAACTCATATAAATACACATAATTATCATAACATATAATTTATACACGTAATTCGCATAGCATAGAATGAACACATATATACACACTTAAATCACGTCACACATAAGGGTTTGACTAGAAGAAACTTATCCACCCAAACCGAATTAAATCCTAACCAAGGTCAATTACCCTTAATCTCACTTAATTAGGACTTAATAAAAGTCGGGGTGTTACACGGCTACCCTTGAGGCTAGGAAGAATTTCTCCAAAAAGATCTTCTTCATGCCAATCCATGTGTTGACAGCTCCATTTGGCAGGTTCAAGAACCATTGCTTCTGTAAGCTCCAGAACCCTTCTGAAAAAATTAGGCATAATTCTCTTAGAGCAATGAAAGTTTTAATGATAACAAGGTAAGCCATAAGTATAAAAATTTTACTTAAGGTTTTGCTAATATGTGCGCTAAGTGTCTCAGAAAGCTTTAAATTATTGCAATACCATGAGCAAAGACCAAGACAAAACATCAAGTAGCCTCGAGATCAATTGATAAAATCATAGCGCCAAAAGATATCATAAAGGATGTCTCAGAAGCGCAGAAGGTGAAAACATGTTTCTGAGGAAAAAACACTGTCACCTCAGAAGGGTCTCAGAAGACCTTGCGACTAGTAGTTCTCAGAAGGGTCTTCCCTCATAAGGTTCGCCTCAGAAGTCCGTACAACTCTCAGAAAGTTGGACTCAGAAGCAACCAAGTGTCTGGACTCAAGGGATCGCAAGAAGTCTCAGAAAGCTCGCTACAACTAGCTAAGGAAGTGGGAACACGCGCACTGTGCAGTTCTGAAAAGTTCCTCATTTCGCGCTGACTGTAGCAGGGAGCCGTTCTGAAAAGGACACAGCCACATAAGCAAAGTGAAAGCTTCTAATTTCGCGGCTCTTTGATGCCTATATATATGAGTTCAATTCCAGAGCAATGTGACGAAATTCTTGCGCTAAAAACTCTTGATTAAACGTGCAAAAACTCTGCTGAATTGAAAATCATCTGCGAAAACTTAGAACTTTCTCAAAAAGACAATTTTACGGAATTGTTCTTTCAACTTTGCGAAAATCTTCTAGTTCTGTATTGGTGTAAATTCTTACAATTGTAAGTTAAATCTAGAAGTCTACTAGGGGTCAAATTAAGTTTGTAACTTAATCTTAGTAGTTGGTTTTCTAAGCAAAAACAACTTTCCGAAAAACGCTAAGTCCTTCGCTGTTTGAAGGCAGTTTAAGTCCTCGAAGTGTTTTGAGGCAAAGTTTAAGTCCTTAAGTGTTTAAGGCAAAGAAGTCCTCTAGTGTGAGGCAAGGAAATCCACTTCGGGTTGTGAAGTGGTGGAAGTCCTTTACTTGGTAAAGGCAGTGCTGTCTGGGAAGGCACTTTAAGAAAAATATCCAAGAACTCTCAACTGAAGGTTGAGGACTGGAGTAGGTTGGTTATAACCGAACCAGTATAAAATTCTTTGTGTTAAGCTTTTCTCCCTTACTCTTTACTTGCATAAATCTTTGAGGAAAACTTTGCCACGATTTTAATTAAGAAGTCTCGTGAAAACTTTATTGATTAAAATCAGAAAGCGTTTAAGAAATTCTAACGTAAAGTCATTTTCTTAAAATTGCTCAGAAAGGAACTTTCTCAGAAAGACTAAGTTCTCAGAAACTTAATCTTCTCAGAAAGCAATTTCCGCTGCAAACTCTTAATTCTACCTTCTGAGTAAAAACAGCTTTCTAAGTAAAAGGTTTAAGAAGTAATTTTTAAAACTTGCACGATTCAACCCCCCCTTCTCGTGCACACATACACTTTCAGCTTCGCCTGACCATCCAGAGAGAACGGAAAAGCCCGAAGCTTCACGTGTTCCTCGTTGACTCCTCTTGGCTTGAGAGTCTCACACACCACATGGAATTCCTTGAGGTGCTGGTATGGATCCTCTCCGGCCAAACCGTGGAATTTAGGGAGCAAATGGAGAATAGCTCCCTTAAGCTCGAACTCAATGTCCAACCTTGGGTAAGTAATCCCCAAACGTTGTTGGCTGAGGTCAGGAGCTGCAAGTTCCTTCAGGGTGGGTTGATAGTCTGCCATAATCGAACTTGGACCTGAAACACTAACAAACAAATCAGAAAGTTCAGGACCAGAGAAAAGTAGCGTTTCAAACGGTGGATCTTCCGGTTGCCCTTGAGACTCAGTAAACCCTCTCCTAGCTTGCCTTATTTTTCTCAAAGTGTGTTCGATTTCAGGATCGAAAACAGCAAGCTGGGGATCCGGTTGAGATCGAGTCATGCGCAGCTGCAACTTTACAGTTGCAGTCACGCGCTGGGGCGCTGCATACGCGCTGGAGCGCGACTGACAGCAGCAGACTCAGCTGTTCTTGGAACAGCGAGTCTGGCAAGAGTAAAAATAAAAATACAAAACAAAAAATAAAGTGCAAAATAAAAGAAAAATCTTTTTGTTGTTTTTAATTTTGAAAGAGACAAAGAAAAAATAAAAGAAAACGGTTATATACACTATTCACAAATCAAACAACTAGTGATTACTTTCATCGCCATTCCCCGGCAAAAATTTGATGGTTTTTGTCGTGACATCCATAAATTTAATTATTTATAAAACCAAGTTCCCCTAATATAGTTTAGTGGAAACTAGGGTCGTCTCTCACAAGGAATGACTAAGAGAGCAATGCACAAGACTAGTTGTATGACGGTTGTCACAATTGGGGGTTTTTGTATGCAAGAGAAATAATTTGGAATAAAATTGGAATAATAAAAACAGTGATTTATGGGGTTGAACATTAATTAGGGTGTTTATCATTGGCTACAAAAGAATGCATGAGTTGATTGATTACGCCGGAGTTAGATCTAACTCCTTTGTTGTGATTCTAATGATTAATTGCCTAGAATGGGATTAATTAGTGAGATCTCACCTTTAGTTCCACTTTCAACAATTGTTAAAGCCAATCACATTAATCTAATTAAAGAGACTAATCAGCCAATTAATTACTCATTACCAAATCCTGATATGTCATGCATCAATTAATCAACTAACACATAAACATATGCCAATGAGTTAGCCTAACTCAATCGAGTAAGTCAAGACAAAGGATTAAACACACAATTTAAGATCTCAAATCATATGCCAAGGTTTGATAATGAAAACTTATGCAAGATTAATAACAAAGCCTCAATCTATCCCAATGATGTTCACACCCTCATAAACCACCAAGAGACTTAGTTACTCATGGAGGAAATAAAAGGTCAGAAAATAAATTGGAATTAAAGACAAAGATGCAATGAAGAAAGTAAATAACTTGAACAATAAAGAGTAAAGCAAAGAAATTAAATGCTAATTGGAAAGATGGAAAAACGAATAACTGAATTAATTAGAAAGAGTAACTTACAAAACCCAAAGGGCTAGACGAATAACGTTGAGAATACAAATGAGGGAGCTAGAGCTAAACTAGGAAAAACATGGAATCCTAATGGAGAAAATAACTCTAACTAAAAAGCCTAGGGTTGAAAGAAACTAGGAAAAGAAAAGATATAAAAGTGGTGGTGTTGAGAGGTGTGTAGAGATGTGATATTTCTGATGCATTAGCCTTCTTTAAATAGAGTGAGCAGCCTCCAAACCCTAGCTAATTGGGCCCCCAACTCGTCTTGCAGATAGGGTTTCTGCTGTAACAGAATTGCGGCGCGGCGCTGGGGCACGTATAGCTCGCTAGGGCGCCAGTGCTGTGCACGTGATAGATTCAAGTGGGCCTCGTGCGCTGGAGCGCGCTATGGGCGCTGGGGCGCTCGATGCTGGTTCTGAGTTTCACTGCTCCGCTTCTTGCTCAGTTCCTGATGTCTACAGCTCCAATAATACCTGTGACCTGCGCTAAAAATACAAAATATCCAATATCAAGTGCAAAGGTCATCCTTGAATTGCAAAATCATCATAAAACTTGTTACTTTAGCCTTAATTTCTATTAAGCCCAAATAAATTCCAAATTGTATTAAATATAATAAAAGGCTAAAATCGAGCAAAGAAATGCATACAATCATCCAAATTAAGGGCATAAAATATTGGCAAAAACCACGTTATCAGTCATATTTTACTATATTATTTTTCTCATAAAAACCATTTATATTTTGAACAAAGGTGACTTTTGCTACTATACTTTCTAGATCTATTTTCTTTTAAATACTAGAAATATTTTAGCAACACTTTTTCATCACAACTCATACTTTTGTTCCTAATATTATGGAGTGAAATGTATACTTGTTCATTACTTCATTAAGACTTCATATATTATCATCTTTCTTCAAGATTTTGAATCTTTGAGCCACATTAATCATTTTTAACACATGAAACAACAACACCACATTTTCTTCCTTACTAGGCCGCGGGTATAGCCCTCCAAGAATGACAAAAATAAGCAACACATTTGTCTCAATACTTTCAAGCAACATACATTCAAAATATACTTCAATATGCAAGCTTTTTCATCATACAAACACATAATCAATGCAAATATACTTTTTAATCGGTAAATATTTTAGAGAATATCATACATGCTTCAAAAATATTATTTTGAGTTAAACAAAATATTTTCACCGATTATTTTTATTCAAAAACACTTTTATTCAAGAATAGAGCTTTTTAAAGAAGATGACTCACTTAAAATGAACTCAACGGTGATGATATTGAAGTTGAAGTTGCAAGAGCTTGTCTTCCTCTCCTCTTGGCCGAATGCTCTCCTTGGAATGGGGTGGTGTTTTCTTGTTTGAGAGTTGATGGTGGTTTGTAAAGGTTAATGGTGTTTGATGTAGAAAATGAGAACTTGTGAATAAAATGGTGGAGGTTAAAGGTGGTGGTGTGTTGGCCGAATGTGTGAGGGGAGATGAGAGGGTTCTATAAGAAATTTTCTAGAGAAATTTTGCTATAGTTTTGACATAGCCTTGAGGTTGCTTGAAGTGCCAAAATGTGAACCAAGAAGCTCATATATATTTATGGCCATGGGAGGGGGCTTGGCCGTAGCTAGCAAGAAGGAAAGGGAGGGAAGCATTCTTGGCCATTAGATGATGATCCAAGGGTGGCCTAAGGTGACCAATGCATGGCTAAGAAGCATAAGGATGGATTTGGGTTTAATTAGAAGCTTCTTTAATGACAAATGGCAACATTATCTCTTAAAGCATGCATCTTAGGATTAATGTGGGTGGCTAAGACCATTGCTTGGTCTCCAAGCCTATGGGTTCGACCATGAGGCTATTTAGGGCTAGGGAAATTCAAATTTTGATACTAGGTTGAGTGGTTTAGGTCTAGGTTTGAGTAGGGGTATTTTGGTAATTTCACGTACTAAAACTTCTCGGCTCTAAATTAAGTATTTGGTCCAGGAAATTATAATATGGTGAGTAAAAATATTTCTTTCTTGAATAAAAATATTTTTGATACTTCATTATTAAAGATTGCATGGTTGTTGTATGATTTTTGCATGGTTTGCATGGAAGTGTTAGAATTTGCATGGTTTGCATGAAAGTTGTATATAGTGATGTCACATGGTATTTATGCATGCATGAAGTGTTATAATTTTGCATGGGGTTGAAATCATCGTATTAAACATGCATGCATATATTCAAGGGTAATATCGTCATAATTAAATTATCGGGTTACTAAATCGTCAAAAAGAGTAATAAATTAAATCTCGAATTATTCTAATGCACGTTATATTTAAATTAGGATTTTTAGGGGTGTTACACACTCGCTCCTAAATTCCGCCCTAATTGTGGGCTGATTTTATCCGACCTCGGGTCGGGTCATGGGCCGGTACCCGGGTCCTGCTTCGGATCCAATTCCCTTGGGCCGCTAGTTTCATTACTGGGCCTTGAGGGTTTAATGGGCCTTGGTCTGGACTCGCCCGTCGTGGGGTCCGAGGTCCGACCTTGGGCCTTATTTGAGCTCATATCCTTTTTGCACTATGGGTCATCTCTTTAGGTCACTTATTAGAATCCCGAATTGGGTCGTTGGATTGGGTCACAATCCGAGGTGTGAACAGAAACTGATTATAAAAATAATTAAATATATAAAAGATGAGAAATACAAAGATATTAAAAAAAATGTAAAAGATACATAAAAAAAGGAAGAAAATAATATAATAAAAGAGAAAGATAAAGAAAAAAATAAAAGAAAAAAACAAAATAAAGAAAAGAAGAAAAGAGAAAAAATGGAAGAGGAAAAAAAAGGTTTAGTGGGGCTAGAGAAAAAAAAAGAAAAAAAGAGGCAAAAGAAAAACAAAAAAACTTGAAAACCTAAAGACAAAAAAACATATAAAGAATGATAAAGAAAAAAATGGAAGAGAAAAAAAAAGGATAAACAAAATAGAGAAAATATGAAGAAGAAAGAAGAAGATATATGAAAAAAAAAGATAAAAAAAATAAAAGAAAATAGAGGAAGAACAAAAAAGAAAAAAATGATAGAATAAGAACAATGAAGGAAGAAACAAAAAATAAATTCAGAGTAATGGTAGAGAGAAAAAATGGATCTGAAAAAATGAAGAAATACGTTACAATAAAATATGTATATATAAGTATGATTTGATAGAGTTATTTCCTTCAAGAAATCTCATATTTTTTAAAATTAAATTAGAATATAAATCATATCATATATATGTGATATATATTTTATTTAAATTGATTTGATTGAAATATATATGATGAGAATATATACGTGAGAATCTATATAATTGAAAGATAGTTATATTAATATATGTATACTTTTTAAATATATGTATATATACATATAATGAATTATTTAAATATGATATCCTATATAAAGATAATATTATCTTTATATCAAAATCATATCAATAATTTTTTTGGTGTGAAAACTAAAAATCATATCAATAATTTGATATTGATATAACCTAATCAATATATAAAGAATTAAACCCTCTTTTTAAACCCACTTTTTTGGAAAAATTCGTAATATTGTAATATTAATATGTAGGTATGATATCACATTATACTATTATAATATGTAATCAATATATATTCTAAAGATATGATATATTTATAATTTGACATAATATATGATATCCTATATAAAAATATGATATACAATTTGTGGTTTATAAAGATAATACATATATGATATTTATATATGTATCAATTCGATATACATATG
Organism: Aeschynomene evenia; assembly: GCA_013621005.1. Classification (NCBI taxonomy): domain Eukaryota; kingdom Viridiplantae; phylum Streptophyta; class Magnoliopsida; order Fabales; family Fabaceae; genus Aeschynomene; species Aeschynomene evenia. The sequence continues at coordinate 9,381,822 of CM024269.1, read as the reverse complement.
ATATATATATATATGTTTACTTTTTAAACATATGTATTATATACATATAAAGAATTATTTAAATATGATATCTTGTATAAATATAATATTATCTTTATATCAATATATGTATATCATATCGCATGGATTTTATATAAATTTATAAACTTTTGATTTACGTACTCTCTCATATTAGGTTATATGATATTATATATCAAGTTAATATATATATATATATATATATATATATATATATATAGTTAAATTGGAGCAATTTTTTATTTAAAAAATATTTTTAATATCAAGGTGGTGTATAATCTTATAAAACAATCTCACATAACTCTTGATATTATATATTTTTTAAAAATATTTTATCATATTTAAAAATCATTATAGAAGAAATATTAGAGATTGATAAAAATATTTTATAAATTAGTAGATACTTTTTTATATATAAATTCATCAATAAACTTAAAAATGATATAAAGAAAAAATAAAGTTTTAGCTGAAGTTTATATTGTTGATCAACAAATCCGTACATATGTTAATTTTAACTGTATACAATTAATCATAATTATTTAAAATTAAAATCATTGTTGAAAAATATAATTATATTAATCTTAAAATAATATTATTTAAAATATAAAAGGAAAAAATATTACAAATTTAATTTAGATGACTAAAATTTTAGACAAAAATATAGAAAATAGGAGAAATTAATTTTTGTATTTTTTCTTCATTCGCAATTTGTCTTCAATTTTCATTCTCTTTCTCTTTTCTTTTTTTCCCTATCCGATAGGGTTCTCAATCACGTTCTACCTCCCAATTCCGCATCTCATGCACTCTTGCTCTCAACAACAATCAAAAACACCCACTGAGAAATTCACCATCACCTTGTTCTTCTTTCTCTGCGCTTTTTTTGCTCTCTTTAGAGGGTTATTTCGTGGAGAACAATGTGGATTTGACCTTCCTAGGTTTTTTGATCTGTGCCCATGTCTCAAGTCTTCGGCTTTTCTGGTGAGGTTTTATTGTTTGGTCCTGTGTTTGATTCGATTCATGGCTTTCTTCTGTTGTGTTTGTTTTTTTCTTTTCGTTTAAAATTTTGTGGCTTTTGGTTGTGTTACACGAAAACCTTTAGTCTTTGATGATAATTGTGTGTTTTTATAAAGGAAAAATAAAATCATGGATTACATTTGAATCTCTTAATTTGTTATTTGTTATGGTTCATTCTTATGGTACATGATTAGTTTTAGTGTTTGATGGTAGTTTTTGATTTTTTTTTTAACGGGAAAAAAATCAGTGGTTTCCCTTAAATCTCAAATTTTCATCTGTTATGATTCATCATGTGGTTAAGTTACAAATTAGGGATTTTAACTGTGTAATCAATTATTTGTATGTCATATGCAGATGTTCTAATTTTGTATGTATTTTGTATTCTCTGTATACAATAGGATATGATGAAATTAATATGTGGGTTTTGCGTGTAAAATCCTTTCAATTGTTTGGTGCTCCTTATAAAGGGTATGAACAGCTAACACAAAAATATGTGATTCAGGATGATGGAGTTGTCTTAGGAAACTTGTATTTGGCTTATGTTATGTTTTTCTAGATGGTTGTACTTTGTGCATTTTACTTTTGTATATATCTGCCATTTGTTATTTTTATCTGAATTATTTTTATCTGAACCTTTTGTTGTTTGTGATGATTCAATGGGTTTACATATATTTAGTTTTCTGCTTCATGTTTCATTATGGCTGTATGCATGATTTGCTTGTTTCTGACTGTATGTGGTTGTGTTTTCAGGTGATAATTTTTTCTATGGGGGATCAATTTATGGTTGTGCCAACCCCAAGGAAGCAAGTTTTTTCCTGTCTCTGGCTCATCAAGTTGATGTTTACTTTCCTCCTCGGAAGAGATCACGCATCAGTGCCCCCTTTCTTTTTGATGGAAAACTCTTTGAAACGAAACAGAAGACATCTATTGAATCCTTGCCAGATGAATGCCTCTTTGAGATCCTTAGAAGGTTGTCTGCAGGCCAAGACAGGAGTGCATGTGCTGGAGTTAACAAGCGCTGGCTTATGTGTTTAAGCAATATCCATAAGAGTGAAATTTGCAGCAACAATAATACTGGTCATCATGAGGAATTTGGAGGTGAGGGATACCTCTCCCGGAGCTTGGAAGGAAAGAAGGCAACAGATGTTAGACTGGCAGCCATTGCTGTTGGAACTGCAGCTCGAGGAGGATTGGGGAAGCTTTCAATCCGTGGAAGCAACTCAGATTGTGCAGTGACTAATCTAGGTCTGAAAGCTGTTGCTCATGGTTGCCCTGCTTTAAAGACTCTTTCCTTATGGAATATTGCTACTATTGGTGATGAAGGGCTAGATGATATTGCAAGGGGATGCCCAAAGCTTGAGAAGCTTGACCTTTGCAAGTGCCCAGCAATATCTGACACAGCTTTAATTGCATTTGCAAAGAACTGTCCAAATCTGACCGAGTTATCACTGGAGTCATGTCCTAATGTTGCTAACAAAGGTCTACAGGCTATTGGAAAATTCTGCTCAAATTTAAAGTCCATAGCTATCAAGGATTGTGCTGGTGTTGGTGATCAGGGAGTTGCTGGCGTGTTTTCTTCAACCTCTTCTGTTCTATCAAAGGTCAAACTACGGGCATTGATTGTTTCTGAACTCTCTCTTGCTGTTATTGGACATTATGGCAAGCCAGTTACTAATCTCGTCCTGAATTGCCTTCCAAATGTCAGTGAGAGGGATTTCTGGGTTATGGGCAATGGTAATGGATTGCAGAAACTAAAGTCATTTACAATCTCATCTTGCCGAGGACTAACAGATGTTGGGCTTGCAGCTGTTGGAAAGGGTTGTCCAAATCTGAAAACTATCCACCTTCGTAAGTGTGCTTTCTTGTCAGACAAGGGCTTGGTATCATTCATAGAGGCTGCTTCATCACTTGAGAGCCTAGAATTGGAAGAGTGCCACAGAATTTACCAACTAGGGTTTTTCAGTGGCCTTTTTAAATCTGGTTCCAAATTGAAGGCTCTTTCTCTGACAAGCTGCTATGGAATCAAAGATCTGAATTTGGTACTCTCATCATCATCTCCTTGTGAATCACTCAAGTCATTTTCAATCTTTAATTGCCCTGGATTTGGTGGTGCTAACCTTTCTGTATTGGGAAAGTTGTGTCCTCAGCTTGAGAATGTTGAGTTGAGTGGACTTGAGGGAGTGACAGACGATGGGGTTCTTTCATTGCTCGAGAGCAATAAGGCAGGCCTGGTTAAAGTTAATCTCAATGGTTGCGTGAATTTGACTGATAAAGTTGTTTCATCCTTGGCCAATCTGCATGGTTGGACTCTTGAGAATCTAAACCTTAATGGTTGCAAGAATATCAGTGATGCTAGCTTGATGGAAATTGCTGAAAATTGCCCATTGCTGTGTGATCTTGATGTTTCCAAGGTTGCAATCACCGATGCTGGGATTGCAGCCCTGGCTAAAGCGAAACAGTTCAATGTGCAAATTTTTTCTTTGGCAGGCTGCACTTCAATTTCAGATAGGAGCTTGCCAGCTTTGATAAAATTGGGCAACACCCTTTTAGGACTAAATATCCTGCAGTGCAGTGCAATCAGCAGCAACGCAATTGACACACTCGTGAAACTACTTTGGAGGTGCGACATCCTCTCTTGAGCAAGAAGAATTAATCTCACCCTTCAAATTAGGCCAGGATCGGAACGAGGTCAAGGCTAGTTGGACAGAAGTAGTAATTAGTATTGCAAAGTATTTTTTGGGTCCATTAACTGTGGGTCTTGATTATCCAATGACTAGGTTCCCCTTTTTCATCAGAGCGTGCAGCCATTTAACCCCCATTTTAGCATGTTTCCTTTTAATTGGAAATATGTTTCAAGTTTTCAGCATCCAATCGGGTTGCCACCTTATATATAAATGGCTGCTAATCTAAGAATACAGTCATCGGGTTATGGATCTAGGAATCTTTCTTACTAGTGTTGGCACCTGATGTTTGTAGCTTTGCTTTGCATCGGTTTTGCCACCATGCCTTTACTTCCCTATCTATGTTTTTGCAGTTATCTGTACCTGAGTCTGTCTAGTTTTGTTTTGCCAAGTATGTCGCGGCTCTGAACTGTGTTTGGCCGCGATGTTTTGGTCTCATTTTAGCTCAAATGGCATTAAGTTTCAGGTGTAGTTTTTAGGGTGCTTATTGTAGTAAGTCTGGAGTTATGATGTCTTTTCTTCAGGGGCCTTGGCCATGGCAGCAAGCTATACAGGTCTGCCATGACATCTTCTTCCTTTGTGGAAGGGTTTTTTTTTTTCCACTAGGCCCTAGTTTTTTTAAGGCTTCATTTTTTTTGGACCTATAACTACAGCTTCTAAATTGTGCTATGGATGTTCATATTTGTCCTTTGTGCTGTTTGGTATATCATGGAAAGTATAATAAAATTTGCAGTTTCATTTCAAAAGCAAATTATGCTGAAATCTCTGAATATTTATACCTTTTTTTAACATAAAATTAATCTTCATATTGTGGGGATACAAGGTTGTTTTGTACCACTCCAATTTACTCTCTTATAGGTTAATAAATTTGATATATAAGCTTGATGAACCTTAATAATGTTGTTTATCCCTATAACGCTCTGTAGGTTTATTTGTTATGTCATAATTAATTTGTCAAATGGCAAGTTGGCTTTACTATGCACAAACTTGGAGATTAGGAGGCTTATTAGAATTGTAATATGTTGAAATTAAATATTTACAAAAAATCTTAATATTTAGTTTGGTGGATAACATTATGGGAGAAATAAAAAAATGGCACATGCACTCCACATGTATTGGTGAAAAATGTGGCTGGACGATGTGAAACTAATCTCCTCATAACATTTTTAGATGTCTTTCAAACACCTCTGAAAAAATTAAAAAAAAATTATTCTATTTTGGTAACTAATTTTTTTTATTACTATATATAATCAATTTTTTTTTATTTCAGAAAAAAAAAACCACCATATGAAGAGTTTCCACATGAAGCTTTCTTCTTTATTTTTGTCAAAGCGATAAGTAAGGAAAAAAGTGGTTCAGCTAGAAGGCAATCCTCATCAGGCTCCGTGAAATTCTTGTGTGGTTGTTTAATCTATTAGTTATACAAAGGAGATTCAATAAAAGCGGGTTATTTTAGACTCTAAAAATTATAAACAAAATTAGGTTTGTACAACCATTCATTTGATTTATAATACTTTTTTTTAGAGTGGTGATTACTTTTTTTTCCTAAAAATCACCATAATATATATATATATATAATATTTGTAAACCTTTATTACTATTGTAGATTCGAATGTTGAGTTAAATGAGATGCATAATAATATTAATGAGAGTTTTTCATATTCTATTTGATAATAAGTAGTCTTATTTACATAAATTATCTTAATAAAAAATGTGATTTGAGTGTCAGTCGAGTTGATAATATATTTAATGTATATTTCAGAAATATGTTCAACCACTCATTTCAATTAATAATATTTAATATCCATTAAAGAGAAATTAGGTACTTATGATATTTATGGAGCATACATTTAATTTAAGCACTATACAAGAATTTCTCCTAGACTACTAGTAAAGTTGTAAGGAAATTGATATATCTTGATTATGGATTCTACAGAGCATATAACCTAATATTATTGTTGTATATGTTAGCTTCAAATCCCTTCTAAGATTAAGAAATTAATTTTGTAAACACTTAGAGTTTTGATGAGAAAAATCAATTGGAATTATAATTTGTTAGAATTGTTTAATGTGTATTATTGAGTTTCAGGGCATAAGGTTTGTGTAACAAATTAGTAAATCAATTCATACATACATTGTCACAAATGTGTTTCCTATAAAAATTTCAAGAGTAAACCCCTAAGTTGGTCTCTGACAATTTTCGCGGTGGACAAGGTAGTCCTTGACATTGAGAAATTGACAAGTTATTCCCTAACAATTTCAATTTTCGGACAACTGTTAGTCCCTAAATGGATTCCGTTATTTCGAGGGACCAAAGTGACTTATTTATTAATTGTTAGAGACTAATAAAAGAAATTTAATAAGAATGAATCCTATAAATTATGATATGAACATTGACTCATATTCATTCTAATTATGTATTAATTTCAAGCTACATATAGCTACTCGGGTAAATATTAAGTCTCTATTTGGATGTATTACTATCAAAAAACAAATATGTTGGATAATTTTCCAATTGAAGAAGTAAAAATATTTTATTACTTTGCTTAGAAAATAATTACATGCATATAATAAAAAAATCACAACTCTTACAACAAGGTTATGATATTTTGTTCAGGGGAAAAGAGTGATTGCTGGCTTTAGATCATTATCTACAACTGTGTTGAATCTCCAAATTATATCTTTATTAGTTATTAAAATGACGTAGTAGCCTAATATTTATGCACTCATGCATGTTGTTGTTCCTTAATCAGACCAAAGTAAGTTTATGTAGACTAGTTGTGTTCTTAAATCCAATGCACAGAAATAACGTATGCAACACCTACAAAGTTCAAGACTCGTGTTTTATTTTGTAAGAGTTAATCATATAACTTGTCTAATCCTATAAAATCATTTACTACTAACTAATCACGTTAACCTCTTCACACTCATTTTTTTTCTCACCGATGAAACTAAGGTATCAATTGTCTAAAGTACTGATTATTCTTCTTCCAGTGACGAAGCTCTGTTCCCTTTTAGGGTTCGAGTGGTGACAATAGAATGCTTTCCATATCCAAAAGTGGGATTTGAACTCCCATAAAAAGCAACACACTCACTCACTTCCACAAATATTCAAATTCTCAATATCACGTTATTAAAACTATTTTCTCAATAAAAATCATTCGAATTATAGAAAATTATACAAACCATAATCCACAAAGAATACAAATAAAATTATGAACTAGGAATACCAAAAGAGAACATGTATGAATGATAATGAAGCACTCACCCGTTTTTCATGGATACTAAGAAATGTGTGCATATATAAAATAAATTGTGTGTAATTTAGTACAAAAGTTGTGTTTATTCTAAAAAAATTTGTGCATATCTAAACAAATTTATGTGCAACTAAGAGGGCATGAAAAAGGATATATGTTAGATTGGGTCCGCGTATTTTTCTGTTATACATATGCTACAAGTATTTCTAAGAAAAATGGTAGTTTAAGTTTTATAGGGCTTGCCTACGCATGGTTTATTCAAGCAAACAAGTGAATAAGCAGAACAATGATGCTGCTAACAAGTATTGTGCATTATGGGAAGAAGCTACATCTTGAACATGGAATTAAAATTTTGTTATATGAAGCATAAATGTAAAGAGAAAAAAAATAGGAAGCAAATTCTAGCCTCGTAGTTATCATTCCAAATACAACAAAAGCAAGATTGAGCAGAGAAATAACTCAAGAGTTCTTCCTTAATATAATTCCTCCTCACAAAGCATCTCTATTCTTCGACTTGGAATTTTAGGTAAAAAAAGAGAAGTGATTATTATACAATAAATCCCAACGTACTCCCAAAGTACTATTCCCGTATTTACTCTCAAACTCTTTCTTTTCATCCCCTTCCTCCGATCCTTCCATCTTCAACAACCACTATTTCTCTCTAAGCATTCACATTATTTAATGATAATCACCGCTACCACCCGCGTTCGTCCCACCACCACCATCCACCGACAACAATCGCCTGCCGCCGACGACAACCATTGTCACCGACGTGTCCGTGTTTGTTGTTGTTGTTGTGTGGTTGCGTTTTATTTTGTTGCAGGTGCGTTATTATGGTGGTGGTGATGAGTGATGATGATGAAGAATATGGTGGTGGTGGTGATGGTGAGTGACGGTGGTGGTGGCGATGGTGAGTGACGGTGGTGGTGGTTCTGTGTTTGTTGTTGTTGTGTGGTTGTGTTTTATTTTGTTGCAGGTGCATTATTATGGTAGTGATGGTGGTGGTGGTGGTAGTGATGATGATGGGTGTTGAAATTAGTAGTGGATATTGAGCGATTATGATGAAGATGGTGGTGGTGATGGATGTGATGATAATAACAGTAATGGTGGTGTTAATGGTGGTGGTGGTGGTGGTGAGTGTTGAAGATGATGAAAATGATGAATTTTTTATAAAATGTGTGAGCAAACATGAATCATATTGTGAGCAAGTTATGTAAAAAAAAAAAGTGAGCAAACATGCATGTTATTGTGGACCACCATTCAAATTCACCCAAACCCCTTCCCTAACCTACAAATCCCAAACACTCCCAAATAATCGCGCCTTCACTAACTGCAGCGGCCTCCCCTCCCTTTTCGCCACGCTCCACTACTGTTAGTATTGGTAATGAGAAAATTGGTGATACTTTGGTAATAGTGAGGGATTTGGTTTAGAATTTGACCTTGGGTTAGTTTTGGTACTTTTGGGTTTCATTACATGTGAATTTGATGATGATGATGAAGAAGAAGATGGTGATGGTGATGATGATGATGATGATAATAATAGTGGTGGTGGTGGTGGTTGAAGATGGTGGTGATTAGTGAATGATTATGATGAAGATGGTAGGGTGAGCAAACATGTCTCATACTAATTAAGTTATATACAAAATGTGAGCAAACATAATATTATTGTGAGTAATTTGTGTAAAGTTAATGAGCAAACTTATAATAAATAGTGGGCATTTTATATGAAATGTGTGAGCAATTGTGCATTATATTGTGAGCAAAAAGATATTAAAGTGTGAGCAGTAATACTAATGTGAGCAAAAATGCATTAAAGTAGTGTGAGCAAATTTGCATTAAATTGAGCATAACTTGTGTAAAATGTGCGAGTAACATACATTATATTGTGAGAAACTTGTGCAAATTCTGGACGAAAAATGTATAAAGATGTGATTGATTTTCTCAATATTTTGTGAGTAATTTGTTTTATATTATAAGTAGTAAGTGTTATATTTGTCATTTATTTGTGAGTGAAATTTGTAAGCAAATCATGCAAAATGATTGAGTAAAATTTCATTATAGTGTGAGCAATATTTGTAAAATGTATGAGCAAAAATATATTAAAGTCTGAGTAAAAGTATTAGTGCTTTACTTTTATTGAGGCGAGATACCTTTTTTTTTTTAATGGTGGACTGAACCGTATTATTATACGAAATAAGTTCGACGTATGTTTTTTTTGGAGTAGAAGGAGTTGGACTCCTGATCATTTTTATATTTAAATCTTTTATATATACATCCGAATTATATAAAAATAAATTATGAAAATAGAATAAATTGGAAGAACAATTAAATAATAAAATATATGAGATTGATATATGAGTATGATAATTGATTATTTTGAAATATATAATATACATATATTATTACTCATTTTTCTCCTCGTAAAGTCTAGAAAATGAGATTAATTACCGGAACCTTTAGGATGAACAGTAAACCAAGTCTGAATGATGGTTAGAACAAGACCAAGAGAACCAGCAAGCAGAGCAATGACGGTCCACGGAGAGCGAAAATACGTCTGATATGCCTCTCCCATCCAACCCAGAATCTTGATCTTTTGACGCTTGAACTCAAAATGCTTTTGGATTTGGTTCCTAATGTTCGCAAACCTTGCTGTCTCAGGAACCAACACACTATCCATCTTGTTAAAGAGATCAGCCACTTGTTTATCATTGGCGAGTTCATTTATGAGTACTCCAGCAGTTCTTAGCTCCTTGACGTCCTCTGGCTGATCAATTAGAGAGCTCATGAACACAACATATGATGTGATCTCCAAGTCATTGCAAAAGTCAGGGCACATCTCATAAGCAATCATATTGAGAAGAATATGAGCAGTTGAGCCATCAACAGTGAGCTCAGGGAGATGTAGTTTCCCATTACTGAAGCTTGGGTAGAAAGTGCTGCTTCTGGGGTCTTTTTTCACATGAATCCCTGCTGCTTTAAGCTCTCGTACGGTCCCAATCCTGTACTTGGTGTGGTGGAGGTTTCTTCTTTTGAAAATGCCCTTCACTTCCTTGTAGATTTGATTTTGATCTCTCATCAAGAGGGCCCTTCGCAGGTAATCGAGAAGATGGACAGGGTCGTCTTCAGCTAATAATCGTTGGTCAACATTAACCTATATATATTACTCGAATATAGTAGTTATGAGTATGAAATAAATGCAGCATGTGAAAAATATGATATAAATATTTACAACAACGTTAGATGTACAATGAGAAACCAGTCAATATAGTCAATTGGTCAATTTTGACTTTAGTTTGGGCTCAAATTATCATTAAAATTGTAATGGGTTGAGTAATTATGGTATAAAATCTCATTTATTGGCTGATTTGGTTGATTTTTCATTGTATATTTAGCATCTCTCAAATATTTAATTAAAAATATTGACTGGTACAAAAAATAAGCAGTAATTTTGTAGTACTACAGGAATATATTCAACTATTATCCAACGCATAATACACATATAAATAAAGAAGTGATAAAATTTACTTATTTTAGCAATGACATACATGTATGATGTATTTTGTGTGCTATGCATAATACATAATACATAATTGTGTCATATGTATAGCACACGTATGTATAACGTCAAGGTTCTGAAAATCGGACCGGACATTGAACCGGATGAGAGAGGGGTTCAGAGGTTTTTAGAGGTTTAACCGGTTCGACCGGATATAATAATATATATATATATATATATATATATAATATATTTATCTATAAGTATATATACATGTGATGAATTATATGCTATAGAAAAATTAAAGTGCATTAAAAATATTAATAAAAGTTAAAATATATAGTATTTAATAAATTTAGAGAGTTAATAGTCCTTAATTTTAGTAATTAAAGTGCATTATATATTAAATTTTATTATAAAATAGTTATTAAATTTTAAAAAATTAAAAATTTATTTTTAAATTAGTTGACCGGTTCAACCAGTTTTTTACCGGTTTTCCCGATTTTTGAAAAGTTTTTAAAATTTCGGTTTCTAAGGCTCACTCAGACTGGACAGGGATCCGGTTCCTGGTTCAACCAATCGGACCGGCCAGTCCGGTCCAGTTCTCAGACCAGCAGTGGAGTTCACTCTTTTTTATTTTTGTGTTTCATTTTTTATTTATTTACTTAAGCATTATTTTTTTTTATTTAGATTTGTATACTTGTTCAAAATTTTCGGTTGTGCATTCTTTGAATTTTATTGTGTGCATACATATGATTATGTATAAATATTTTTTTTTGTGCAAAAATAATGTTTTGGACACATATACTGTTTTTTTATTGTGTATATATATTATTTTTATTGTGCATTTACATTATTTTTGTTGTTCATAAATATTATTTTAATTGTGCTAATGCATTATTGTTGTGGTGCAAAATGCATTATTTGGATTGTACATAAATATTATTTTTTATTGTGCATAGGAGTAAACTTTCAAACTGGTCCTTGACAATTTCAGCATCGGACAAAGTGATCCTTGACAATCGAAAATACCCTAACTGGTCCCTGACAATGTCTAAAGTCGGACATCATAAGCTCCTTGGAGGGAAAAACTTACAGTGCTAATAACAATTTCATTTTTTGACAAATTGGTCCCTAACAATTTTATTGTTAGAAAAACTAGTCCCCAATTATTTTTCAAATTCTTTTATCTTTTATTAATTTCATTAACATATTCAATTCTAAACATTCTTAAATCAAATCTATATATCTTTTATTTGAAAACTGTCACTCACTCTTTAATGCAATTATTTTGATATTTCTAAAAAATTTTTGTTAATAAAGTATTAATTTTTTTTAATAATTTTAGCATACCTTTTAATTTAATTGTTTCAAAAAATAAAGTAACTTTTCATTCTTTTTATTGAAAACATTAAAACACTTAGAAGATAATAGATTTATTGTATTTTAAATTTTATATAACTTAAAATAGTTATTTTTTATATTTAATATTAACTATTAGTATAAATTTCAATATACATAATTTAAAGTATGAAGATTTAAACAAGTAAAATTTAATAAATGATATTTTAGAAATAGTAAAATAAATGCATTAAAAATTAGTGGTAATAATCAAATAGAAGATATATATAGAATCAATTTGAGAGTGTTAAAAAGTATATTATAATAACGAGGATAAATGCTAAAAAGAATTAAATAAAATTATGGACCAATTTTTCCATAATAAAATTGCCAGGGACCAATTTATCTAAAAATGAAATTGTCATTAACATTGATAATGTTTTTCGTCCAGGGACCTTATTAGGGTATGTTCCACGTTTGACATTGTGATAGACCAGTTAGAGTGTTTTCGTTTGTCAAGTATCACCTTGTCCGATGCTGAAATTGTCAGAGATCAAATTGGGGGCTTACTCTTATTTTAGTTGTGCAAAACATTATTTTGGATGTGCTTGTATATAAATTTTTTTGATAAAAATATATTATTTTGGTTGTCCATATATATTATTTTGATTGTACAAATGCAATATTTTTTGTTGTTCAAATATATTATTTTGATTATAAATATACATTATTTTGGTTGTGCAAAAATATTATATTGGTTGTGCATATACATTATTTTGGTTGCGCATAAACATTATGTTGGTTATGAACTCGTTCTTCCTAACTTTGTTGTGCAATTTTTCAAACGTGTGTACGGATGAGCAATTGTTCCTATTTTTAGTTGTATTTTTTAATTATTACATAGTTTTTTATGCTGATTTTAAAAATAAAAGTTATTTTTATAATAGTTTTATAATTTACGATAGGGAAAATAACATTTTACCTTCTTGAATGTTTAGGTCATTGCAATTTAGCCCCTCAACTTTCAAAACGGGTAATACGGTACCTTCTATGTTTTAAAACGTGCAATTTACCCCATCCGTCACATCTCCATCCATTTCTCCGTTAAATGGTCATGTGCAGTGCACATGTCATTTATTAAATTACTAAAATACCATTTTTTTTACGTGGAAAAAAACATTTTACCCCCTGAATGTTTGGGTCGTTGCAATTTAGCCCCTGAACTTTCAAAAACGGGCAATACGGTACCCTGTATGATTTGACGCAGAAATGACATGTGCACTGCACATGACCATTTAACGGAGAAATGGATGGAGATGTGACGGATGGGGTAAATTGCACGTTTTAAAACATACAGGGTACCGTATTGTCCGTTTTGAAAGTTCAGGGGCTAAATTGCAACGACCCAAACATCCAGGGAGGTAAAATGTTTTTTTCCCTTTACGATATTAAATATGATTTTTTTTAATTTAAAAAATAATGTGGTGAATTAAACGAGGGTACTAAGGAAATGAAAGAAACATTAAATATGAGAAAAAATGTGAGGAGAGTGCATTTCACTCTCCACTAATGTGAGAGTGGGTGAGAAAAATATATTTTAATGGATTGAGTAAATTGTGATTCAAATCTCTATTTTTTTTACTGTTTTGGCTAATATAATTTTGTACCTCAACTTGATTTTTTTTTAATAAAATGTATTTATATTTTACCAATCACCTCATGTTGTTTTCCATCAAATTCTGACCATAAGATGTGGCATCCCGAGCACTGACGAGGGCGAAGTGATCGCCGGTGCAAGAGGCACGGACAAGGAGCAGCTTCTAGTAGGCTTCTAAGTGGAAGGAGCACATGAACGGATTAAACTTACACCGAAATGAGAGAGATTCGAAGGTTGTATAGGTATGGGACTATACAGGTGATGATGACTTAAATGATTGACTTTCACTACTCATACCGACAAGATGCATCTACTTTTTTGTAGCCTTTGGGATAGGTGATTACATTCTGGGAAGTTTTCTCAGAAAGTGTGCGAGTGAGGACAAAATACACTGGAAAATCTCGTGTTGGTCAGGGGATAGTCATCAACGCGTTCAAGTTATCAAGGGATGTTACATATGGTATCAGAGTCTGACATCTCCCAGTATGGTGTGGTTCAAAGACGAACCAAGCGGAAGCTGGTGGGCATGTGTCATCCCAAGCACTGATGAGGGCAAGGAGTTATCGCCGGTGTAAGAGGCACGAACAAGGAGCGGTTCCGAGCAAGCTTCTAAGTGAGAGAGACACATGAACGAATTGAACTTACACCAGAATGAGAGAGATCAAGGTTGTATAGGTATGAGACTTTACAGTTGAGGATGACTTAAAGGAATTGATTTGCACAGCTCATAATAACAAGATGCATATACTTTTCGGTAACTTATGCCTTAAAGAACTTCAGGTTAAGCGTGCTTGACTTGGAGCAATTATGGGATGAGTGATCTTAGCTTCCGGAAAGTTTTCTCAGAAAGTGTGGGAGTGAGGAAAAAACATACAGGAAAGTCTCGTATTGGTTAGGGGATAGTCATCAACGCCTTCAAGATTTCAAGGGTTAATATTATATAATAGATAGATAGAATTGTTGTAAGTGTCAATGATAAATCTATCTGTATGATATATTGTTTTAAAAAATTGATTATAGTTTAAGGAATTTAACGGAATAAAAAAATAGCGGCACATACATTAAACTCACTTAAGTAAGTTAAAAAATTGAACTATTTGTTTATTACTTGCTCCTTTTTAAAATGATAATATTTTAAGGTTGGGGATGTGAAAACAGCCTCAGTCCGTCAGATCGGCCCGCTTAGCCCATCCAAATCGGTGGGCTGGCCTCAAATTTTAATTTAGGACCGTCAATTTAGAAAAGCTAGCTTGGCCTGCGGGCTAAGCGGGACGGAGGTGGACTAGCCCGCCATTTCTTTTCCTATTTGTTGTGTGTTGTTATTTAATGTAATAATAAAATAATAATGAAAAGAAATGTTTGTTGAGCATACTTGGTAACACATTGTTTGTTGCTATTCGACATTTTCAATTCAATGTCATGTAAGATTTGACATTTGCTCACATATCTCTCAAGTTGTTTTCTTTTCTATTTTACAAAACTCCCAAATTAGTCCCTCCAGAATTTATAATTGTCCCTTTAAAATGAGAAAGTAAAAATTAGTCCCTGTACATGTCAAACGTCGGACTTATTAGTCCCTCTATTAATATTCTCACATGAGGATGATTATCTAGCAGTAACAGTGATGATCATCATCACTGTTACTAAACGGCGCCGTTTTGAAATTCCAAATTATCACTCACATAAGCTTCTGGAAGGGAAGTGAAGTGTTATTAGAGGAGAGAGAGAGGGTGACGTTGAAAGTGTATGTGTGCACGAGAAGGGGGGGTTGAATCGTGCAAGTTTTAAAAATTGCTTGTTAAAACTTTTACTTAGAAAGCTGTTTGTACTCAGAAGGTATGATTAAGAGTTTGCAGCGGAAAATGCTTTCTGAGAAGATTAAGTTTCTGAGAACTTAGTCTTTCTAAGAAAGTTCCTTTCTGAGAGATTTTTAAGAAAACGACTTAAGATTTAAGTTTCTTAAAAGCTTTCTGATTTTGATCAATAAGGTTTTCAAAAGACCTCTTGATTAAAGTTGTGATAGAGTTTTTCTCAAAGATTTGGACACGTAATGAGTTAGGGAGAAAAGCTTAACACAAGGGATTTTATACTGGTTCGGTTATAACCAACCTACTCCAGTCCTCAACCTTTAGTTGAGAGTTCTTAGATATTCTTCTTAATGTGCCTTCCCAGACAACACTGCCTTTACCACGTAAAGGACTTTCACCACTTCACAACCCGAAGTGGATTTCCTTGCCTCACACTAGAGGACTTCCTTGCCTTAAACAATTAAGGACTTCCTTGCCTCACAACAGAGGACTTCCTTGCCTCACAACAGAGGACTTCCTTGCCTCACAACAGAGGACTTCCTTGCCTCACAACAGAGGACTTCCTTGCCTCACAACAGAGGACTTCCTTGCCTCAAACACTAGAGGACTTAATACTGCCTTCAAACAACGAAGGACTTAGCGTTTTTCAGAAAGTTTGTTTTGATCGAAAACAACTACCAAGACTAAGTTACAAACCTAGTTTTACACTTAGTAGACTTCTAGGATTAACTTACAAATGTAAGAATTTACACCAATTCAGAACTAGAAGATTTTGCAAAGTTAGAAAAGCAATTTCGTAAAAATTGTCTTTCTGAGAAAGTTCTAAGTTTTCGCAAAATGATTTTCAATTCAACAGAGTTTTGGCACGTTTAATCAAGAGTTTTAGTGCAAGAGTTTTGTCATATTGCTCTGGAATTGAACTCATATATATAGGCATCAAAGAGCCGCGAAATTAGAGGCTTTCACTTTGCTTATGTGGCTGTGTCCTTTTCAGAACGGCTCCCTGCTACAGTCAGCGCAAAATGAGGAACTTTTCAGAACTGCACAGTGCGCGTGTTCCCACTTCCTTGGCTAGTTGTAGCGAGCTTTCTGAGTCTGTTTGCACTTCCTTGAGTCCAGACACTTGGTTGCTTCTGAGTCCAACCTTCTAAGAGTTGTACGGACTTCTGAGGCTAACCTTCTGAGGGAAGACCCTTCTGAGAACTCCTAGTCGCTAGGTCTTCTGAGACCCTTCTGAGGCGACAGTGTTCTTTCCTCAGAAACATGTTTTCACCTTCTGCGCTTCTGAGATATCCTTTCTGATATCTTTGGCGCTATGCTTTTATCAATTCATCTCGAGGTTACTTGATGTTTTGTCTTTGTCTTTGCTCATGGCATTGCAATAATTTATAGCTTTCTGAGACACTTAGCGCACATATTAGCAAAACCATAAGTAAAATTTTATACTTATGGCTTACCTTGTTATCATTAAAACTTTCATGATTCTGAGAGAATTATGCTTAATTCTCTTCAGAAAGGTTCTGGAGCTTACAATCTCCCCCTTTTTGATGATAACAACTTAAGTCTTAAGATAATAATTTTGCTTAAGTTCAGAAGTGTTTCTGAGTAAGTTCATAACTTATTCAGAATTCACTTTTGCTTTCTTAGAAACTAATTTAGCTTTCTGAGAGAAGGCTTCGTTATTTCCTTAGAAGGCTGAGATAACCAACAGTTCAAGTATGCATTGTATGATTACTGTTTGAGATTATCTATTTCATAGCATGTATTTCATGATAAATGTATGTATGAGATTCAGAAATACCAAGCTAAGTAAATCAAGAGATGCCAAAAAAATAATAATGAAAGCTAGACATTAGATAGGTAAAACATGAGATGCCAAAGAAATGATTTTTCATTTATGGTTTTGTAAAGATACAAAAGATTTGGCTCCCCCTAAATTGTTGCTCCCCCTAAGTTCTAGCCTAGTGTTTACAATAATAGCCAATGTACAAAAATTTTATCATTTATCTACTCCCCCTTTGTTTCATCAAAAAGGGTGGCTAAGATATAGACGCCAGCATCGACTTAGAACTACTGCTTTCTGGCAATGTAGCGTAGCAGCTGGCATATCTCCATGAGAATCTCGCTCTGAGTCGCATTCGGAGCGCATTCTGGAGGGAGGTCAGAGGCTGTGGACGGCTGTTGAGAAGATGAGGGTTGAGATGAAGGAGGACGAGAGACTTCAGCCTCAAGTACTTCATCGATTATATCCCTTGTTTGATATTCAGGAGGTTCTTCTTCTTGGACAGCTTTTCCTTCAATAGCAGCAAGGTCAATCGAAGGCTGCCTTTGAGTATCCTCAGCAACTAGAACGAGGTCTAGATCAGAGGGTTGCCTAGCTGATGGTTGCTCCATAGCACCAGACGTCTGAGCATCATCGGAGAGGTTGAAGGTTGAGATCTGGCTATGCATGGCTTCATTGCTCTTCAACTTCTCAATTCGACCAAAGAAAGGCCGAAAGTGCACAGAGGGTGGGGTGACTACCATCCTTCCCAGCTGAAAGCCAGAACCGATCATTGAGTCCGTTATGGAGAAGGTGGGACCTTGTTGATCAAAGGATGTAGGAGGAACCTGTGTTATATCTTGAGGAGGAACCTCTGGTTCCTTCTGAGAGTCCTTCTCAGAAGAGAGGAGACCAACCTCAGAAGTTGGTTCAATTAAGCTGTCCTCATGCTGTAGTTGTTGTTGTTGTTGCATCGGAGCAGCTTCTGGAGTCTCAGAAGGTTGATCCAGAGCCTTCTGGACGTCACGCATCGTCTGAGCCAATGACTCAGCATGGACATTCGCAACTTCAGTTGTGGTTGCCTCAGAAAGGTCCACTATAGAAATCTCAGATGGCTTCTTCTGGGGCTCTTTCTTGGAGCTTCCAGCATCTGGAGTGCGATGCTTAATGCGAAAACGTGCCGCATCTTATTCTCCGGAAGCGGAATCAGCGACATTTCCTCCATGCCCCTGAATGTCTTCTCTGATGGGGGAGACATTTCCAGATGGAGAGGAGTGCTGAGAAGCTTCTGCTTCTTCTTCAACAGCAGCAGTAGTAGCAGCAGTGGTGGTGGCAGCAGCAGTAACTGCTACAATTTCTTTACCCGTCGTCTTTGGCGGGCTCTGTTTCTTGGTGGTTTTTATCCCCACTCCTTTGTGAGTTTTTCCCTGATATTTCAAGGAATGTAGGAGTTTAGTTTTAAATTTGGTGGGTTTAAAACCATCAACAGAATCAGAAATAGGAATTGAAGTAGAAGAAGAGTGAAGAAATGAAGGTGGAGTGTTAGAGTTAGCTTTTACCAAACGACCACGTTTCTTTTTCCCTTCTGGTGGCACGTCTGGGACTTGGAGAGTGGGAGGTGCTTTCCTTTTTCTGGTCATGGGTTGCTCAGACGTTGTTTCTTCTGAGTCTTCAGCAGCCTCAACGACCGTAGGTGCCTTCTGAGGAGTCTTCTGAGCTTCCTCAGAAGCCATACTCCGTGTCACCCTTGTTGGAGAAGGATGAGTCACCTTTTGCTTCTTTTTCTTCTTTTCTGGAGGATCGGAAACCTTTTCCTTTCCCTTCTCAGCCTTAGAGGGCTGGATGGGACCAGCAGCCCCCTTAGAAGGCTTTGCTTCCTCCTTCTTCTCAGGTGCCCCCGTATCTGATACCTTCTTCTTCTTGATGTTGTTGAAGGTGACCATTGAGAACTTACTGTGGTTGAAGACGTATTCATAGTCTTCAAGTGGGAAGGAGAAATGGTTTAGGATTCTGGTCAGAAGGCTACCGTAAGGTAGACTTGTGAGAGCCCTTTTTGGATGAGCCTGGTGCATCATGTAGTTGAGCACCATCCTCCCAAAATCTACTCTTTCCTTCTTCAGTAGATGGTACAGCAGGCAGGCATCCATGGTGGTAACGTTCCCCATGTCTCCAATCCGAGGGAGAAGGGTGTGTTGCACAACGGAGAAGATGATTCTGGCCTCTTGCGTGAGATGAGGTACCTTTACCCCTTTGAGTGGTAGGCTGTTGCTACCAGTCAGAAGTGTCACGACTTCTTCTTCCGAGTCATCTACCTCCTTGACCCATTCTGGGTCGTCAGCGATGACGGCGCCACCATTCAAGGTCTTGAAGACTTTGTTGATGTCAGAGGAGGAGAAGCGGATCTGTTGGTCACCAATCTTGCTCTTGACCCCTTTGTTGGTGAACCTTTCTATTTGCGAATAGAAGGCTCTTACCACATTTGGGTAGCACACGTCCTTAGAGCTCATCATGGCTGGCCATCCAGGTTGCTTGAGGAAGGTGAATTGGATTTCGTCCACCTGATTGTAGACATTGAGAGGCAATACCCTTCCATGGCAAGATTCCGTGGAAGATAAGTCTTGTGGAATAGGGATTGCATTTCCTCATTGTCATAGAGAATGTCTTCGGATATCTCATTGAGATTGTTTCTCATTAAGCCCTTGATTTCTCCAGAGACGGCCATTAGAAAGAAAGGTTTGAGGTTTGAGAAAGGATAGAGAAGAACAAGTGAGAGAGAGAGAAAGAGCAGATGAAGATTAGAAAGCGAGGAGAGGTTTTGGCAGAGTTTTGGTAAGTTCTGAGCGTAAAGTGCTCAAATGGAACAATGCTATAAGTATTTATAGACATGGCTGATAACTAGCCGTTTCCTGCCACTTATCCAAAAGTTACCGTTGGTAACTAGTTTCTCGGAAGGTACCTTTCTGAGAGAGGTGGTCCTTCTGAGAAATCCTCCTTCTGAGAGGTGTTTCAGAAGATCTCCTTTCTGAGAGATGAGTCTTCTGAGAACAAATTTTCTCAGCTAGAGTTTTTTGTGTTTCCTACTTCTAGCTCAGAAGCTTAGTTCTACTGTTCGTCTCAGAGTCTAAACTAGGACTAAGGGGAGGTTTCTAAGAGAGAGTTTTTAAACTTCAAAGCACTTAGAATCGTCTTAGATTTAGAAATCCTTTCAGAATATTGAAACGATCCTCGGGCAAAGGCTTTGTAAATATATCTGAGATTTGATCCTCAGTATTTACAAATTTGAGTTCAATGTCGCCTTTTTGCACATGATCCCGAATAAAATGATGTTTTATATCAATGTGCTTGGATCGAGAATGCTGAATAGGATTCTTAGCTAAGTTGATAGCACTTGTATTATCACAGAGTATAGGGATTTTGGTGTACCTTATTTGATAATCAAGTAGCTGATTCTTAATCCAAAGCATCTGAGAACAGCAGTTTGCAGCAGATACATATTCAGCTTCAGCAGTTGATAGGGCGATCGTATTTTGCTTCTTGCAAGACCAAGTGATTAAGCATTTTCCAAAGAAGCAGCAGCAGCCACTTGTGCTTTTGCGATCTATCCTATCTCCAGCGTAGTCGGCATCACAGTAACCTACAACATCAGAAGAACAACCTTTCTCGTACCAAAGACCAAGATTAGTAGTTCCACTTAAATATCGTAAAATTCGCTTAACTGCAGTCAAGTGTGATTGCTTGGGCTTAGACTGGAATCTAGCACAGATCCCAACACTGAGTTGGATATCTGGTCTGGAGGCAGTTAAGTAGAGAAGTGAGCCAATTATCCCCGATAGTTGCTTTCTGAGACTTTCTCACCATCTTCATCCAAGTCAATTACTTGAGAGGGATGCATGGGAGTGCTCATGGGTTTGGCCTTATCCATCAGAAACTTCCTCAGAAGTTCCTTGGTATATTTCTCTTGATGAATGACTGTCCCTTCCGACTCTTGCTTGATTTGCAATCCTAGGAAGAATTTTAATTCTCCCATCATGCTCATCTCGAATTCACCTTGCATAAGGTTGGAGAATTCTTTGCAAAGGCATTCATTGGTTGCGCCAAATATTATGTCATCAACATAAATCTGGACAATCAAGAGGCCAGAGTCTTCTGAGAGCGTGAAAAGTGTTGTGTCCACTTTCCCTCTTGAGAATCCGTTTTTAAGCAAAAAGGAACTCAATCTATCGTACCAAGCTCTTGGAGCTTGTTTCAAACCATAGAGAGCCTTTGTAAGCTTGAATACGTGATTCGGGAATGCATCATTCACAAAACCAGGAGGCTGTTTTACATAAACTTCCTCAGAAAGGTATCCATTCAAGAAGGCAGACTTAACGTCCATCTGATAGAGTTTGAAACCTTTGTGTGCAGCAAAAGCCAGCAACATTCTAATAGCTTCCAATCTTGCGACTGGAGCGAAAGTTTCATCATAGTTTATCCCTTCTTGTTGGTTGTACCCTTGTGCAACCAATCTGGCCTTGTTTCTCACGACTTGACCGCTTTCATCATGTTTGTTTCGAAACACCCACTTAATCCCAATGACACTTTTGCCTTTGGGTTTCTGAGTCAGTTTCCAAACTTGATTTCTCTCAAATTGGTCAAGTTCATCCTGCATGGCATTTACCCAGCTAGGATCATCTAACGCCTCTTCTATGGAATCTGGTTCAAGTTCAGAAACCATAGCAAGATTTGTATAGTTCCTTCTGGTTCTTACGCCGCTTTCTGGATTGCCCAAGACTTCATTCTGAGAGATATTCTTCAAGTCTCTTGAACCTCTGATCCCTTTAGGAGTAGGGTTCTGAGAACGAGACACAGAAGGTTCTCTTTCTGAGTCATCAGAAGCTTGTCCTTCTGAGAATCTAGGTTCCATTGTATTTGGAGAAGTAGATTCTCCAGGTTCTGGAGCTTTGATGATGT
Source organism: Aeschynomene evenia (assembly GCA_013621005.1). NCBI lineage: Eukaryota > Viridiplantae > Streptophyta > Magnoliopsida > Fabales > Fabaceae > Aeschynomene > Aeschynomene evenia. The sequence goes on along the minus strand of CM024269.1, from coordinate 9,359,838 downwards.
TACTAGATTTTTCTTTAGATGACGATGATTGTTCCATGGGTTGGAAGTCAGTCTCATCATCTATAAGAATTTTCCTTTTGGCTTTCTCAGAAGAGATGTTGAGTTTCTCAAATTCATCTTCTAAGTCAGTACCTTTCTGAGACAGGTCCTTACTAAGTTCTTTGAACTTGATATGGATTGTCTCTTCAACACATTTACTCCTTTTTTTTATATACTCTGTAAGCTTTAGAGGCTGAGGAGTATCCTAGGAAGTATCCATCATCGGACTTAGGATCAAACTTGGAGAGTTTGTCCTTTGTGTTGAGAATAAAACAAGAAGAACCAAATATATGAAAATAAGAAATGTTTGGTATTTTATTCTTCCATAGCTCGTAAGGTGTCTTTTTCAGAATTGGTCTTAGAAAGACTCGATTCTGAATGTAGCATGAAGTATTTACTGCTTCAGCCCAGAAACCTTTTGAAAGTCCACTTTCTAGGAGCATTGTTCTTGCCATCTCTTGAAGGCTTCGATTCTTTCTCTCAGCTACTCCATTTTGTTGAGGAGTTCTGGGAGATGAGAATTCGTGAGCTATGCCTAGATTTTCACAAAGCTTTTCAAAAGCATGATTCTCAAATTCACCACCATGATCTGATCTAATGGCATGAATGTGCGAATCTTTTTCAGTTGAAACTCTTTTCGCAAATGCTTTGAACTTCTCAAAAGTTTCTTCCTTAGAAGCTAGAAGGAATACCCAAGTGAATCTGGAGTAGTCATCCACTATGACAAGACCATAGCGTTTTCCAGAAAGGGAAGCTGTTCTGGTTGGTCCGAAGAGATCCATGTGGAGCAGTTCCAGTGGTTTCTGAGTAGAAATATCACTTTTACTGGGAAAGGAGGCCTTGGTCTGTTTCCCTTTTTCACAGAAGTCGCAGGTTGCATCCTTCTGATACTTAATTTTGGGAAGGCCCTTTACGAGTCCTTTCTGAGAGAGTTCAGAAAGAAGTCTCATATGGGCATGACCAAGTTTCTTATGCCATAGCCATTTGTCTTCTTGGACAGAGACAAGGCATTCCACATTTTGATCCTTTAGATCATCCAGATGGATAACATAGATGTTACCCACACGTTTTCCTTCCAGAACGACCTTGTCAGTTGTGAGATTAATCACATGACAATACTTGGCATAAAACTCAACCTTTAAGCCTTTGTCACAAAATTGACTAATGCTTAATAGATTGTGAGTTAAGCCATCGACCAAAAGTACATCTGAGATTTGGTGAAAGGAGTCCTTACCAACATCTCCGATTGCAGTGACTCTCCTTTAGCGCCATCACCGAATCGCACTGTTCCGCCTTTCTTGGGCTTGAGACTTCTGAACCAGTGCTTGCTTCCAGTCATGTGCCTTGAGCAGCCACTGTCAAGGTACCACTGCTCATCGTGGTGGTGGAGCACGCTTGATGATGCACCTGCAGTCACAAAGTTAACAGATTTAGGTACCCATTCTTTGTTGGGTCCTTGCTTGTTAGCTTTCTTGGACTTTTGCCTTCTTTTCTTAGAGAGGTCATGGTTTTGAGAGTCAGAGACCTTTTGTTTGCCCTTTTCAGAAGCACTTGCTTTCTGAGAAGTTTTTCCCTTCTGAGAGGGGATAGTCTTCTTAGAAGGCTTAGCTTTCTGAGTTTTCTTTTGAGCCTTCTGAGGCTTAGAGATTTTTCCTTTTTCCAACATAGGACATTTTTCAGAACCATGGCCACTCTTAAAACAAGCTATGCACGTGCGAGGTGATTTAGTTAAGGATGGATCAATATCATTTGGTTCGAAGATTTCTTCATAACCGAGTCCACTCTTATCCTTGTAAGGTCTTTGACCACCAAGCAAGAGTGTCATCATTTTTTCACCTTTGACCATCTTAACCAAGTCAGAAGTGAGAAGCTCATTTGTCTTTTGTAATTCTATCAAAGCCAGTTCGGCTTTTTCAACAGTTACAGAAGACATTGTTTCTAAAGCTTGATAGAGGTTGTGGCTTTCAAGATATCTATTTTTAAAGTCATCTCTTTCAAGCCTTAGGTTCTCTACTTCTTGAATTAGTCTAGCATTTTCAGCTTCTAAGGATTTAAAAGACTTTCTTAGTTTGCTGAAATTGTTAGCTAATTCGTTTGAGTCTCTCAGAAGCTCTTCATAGAGTTCTGAGATCTCATTGTATGAGTATGAGAGAGGATGAGTGTTTGGTACCTCTTCTGACTCAGATTCTGTTTCCAGAATATAGTCAGTACCGGCCATGAAGCAGACATTAGCTTCCTCTTCACTTTCTGACTCAGAGTCTTCCTCTTCTGAGTCACTCCATGTAGCAGCCATTGCCTTCTTCTTCTTCTTGGGAATGAACTTATTCTTTCCCTTGTTCTGAGGACACTCCGTTCTGAAGTGGCCCCTTTCTCCACAGCCAAAACATGTGGCATCAGAAGACTTTGACTTTCCTTTTCTAGGTGTGATCTCTTTGTCTTTGCTTGGTCTTCTCTTCCAAGCTTTCTTCATTTTCCTTACTAGAAGAGAGATGTCATCTTCATCGGAATCTGAGTTTTGATCGTTTTCAGATTCAGATATTTCTTCAGCCTTTAAGGCTTTTGAAGTCTTTTTGATCTGACTTTTCAGAGCCAGAGCTTTCTGAGGTCTTGAGGATGAAGATGGTCCTCCAAGTAGTCCTTCAAGCTCAATCTCGTGAGTTTTGAGTGAGCCAAACAATACATCTAAACCAAGCTGATTTAGATCCTTTGCTTCTTGGATTGCTGTCACCTTTGGGCGCCACTTGGCAGAGAGGCTTCTGAGAATTTTCCTCACCATCTCAGCGTTGGAGTAGGTCTTTCCCAAGACCTTTAGCTGATTTATGATGTGGAGAAATCTTATTGACATGTTGTCAATAGTTTCCTCAGGTTGCATGCAGAAGGACTCGTACTTATGTACGAGCATTGATACCTTAGTTTCCTTGACTTCATCATTTCCTTCGTGCAGCATGTGTAATCTCTCCCAAATTTCTTGAGCGGTATCACACGACACAATCTTGTCGTATTCTACCTTGGGCAAGGCGCATAGAAGAATGTATTTAGCTTTGAAGTTGAGTTGTATCTTCTCTTTCATCTCTTGAGTCCATTCATCCTTAGGGACTCGTCTTGTATAGGTTCTGAGTGTTGGAGGTGCCGCTCCTGGCTCAGCGTCTGTTGCAACTACAGCATCCTCTGTAATTGTCTGCAGAGGCTGATAGTCTCCATTCTCGATCCTATCCCATAAGTCCAAACTGGTGTGCTTGATGAACAGCGTCATCCTGTCACGCCAGTAGTCGAAGCTATCTCCGAGAAACATCGGAGGTCTGTTTATTGAGGCCCCATCTGATATGAATGCAGCTGGTGAGTTCATATTTCCCTTCGTGGATCTTTTTCCTTGACACTGCGAAGTGCTCAACCCCTTAAGGACCGATCTCTGATGCCAATTGAAAGTGTATGTGTGCACGAGAAGGGGGGGTTGAATCGTGCAAGTTTTAAAAATTGCTTGTTAAAACTTTTACTTAGAAAGCTGTTTGTACTCAGAAGGTATGATTAAGAGTTTGCAGCGGAAAATGCTTTCTGAGAAGATTAAGTTTCTGAGAACTTAGTCTTTCTAAGAAAGTTCCTTTCTGAGAGATTTTTAAGAAAACGACTTAAGATTTAAGTTTCTTAAAAGCTTTCTGATTTTGATCAATAAGGTTTTCAAAAGACCTCTTGATTAAAGTTGTGATAGAGTTTTTCTCAAAGATTTGGACACGTAATGAGTTAGGGAGAAAAGCTTAACACAAGGGATTTTATACTGGTTCGGTTATAACCAACCTACTCCAGTCCTCAACCTTTAGTTGAGAGTTATTAGATATTCTTCTTAATGTGCCTTCCCAGACAACACTGCCTTTACCACGTAAAGGACTTTCACCACTTCACAACCCGAAGTGGATTTCCTTGCCTCACACTAGAGGACTTCCTTGCCTTAAACAATTAAGGACTTCCTTGCCTCACAACAGAGGACTTCCTTGCCTCACAACAGAGGACTTCCTTGCCTCACAACAGAGGACTTCCTTGCCTCAAACACTAGAGGACTTAAAACTGCCTTCAAACAACGAAGGACTTAGCGTTTTTCAGAAAGTTTGTTTTGATCGAAAACAACTACCAAGACTAAGTTACAAACCTAGTTTTACACTTAGTAGACTTCTAGGATTAACTTACAAATGTAAGAATTTACACCAATTCAGAACTAGAAGATTTTGCAAAGTTAGAAAAGCAATTTCGTAAAAATTGTCATTCTGAGAAAGTTCTAAGTTTTCGCAAAATGATTTTCAATTCAACAGAGTTTTGGCACGTTTAATCAAGAGTTTTAGTGCAAGAGTTTTGTCATATTGCTCTGGAATTGAACTCATATATATAGGCATCAAAGAGCCGCGAAATTAGAGGCTTTCACTTTGCTTATGTGGCTGTGTCCTTTTCAGAACGGCTCCCTGCTACAGTCAGCGCAAAATGAGGAACTTTTCAGAACTGCACAGTGCGCGTGTTCCCACTTCCTTGGCTAGTTGTAGCGAGCTTTCTGAGTCTGTTTGCACTTCCTTGAGTCCAGACACTTGGTTGCTTCTGAGTCCAACCTTCTAAGAGTTGTACGGACTTCTGAGGCTAACCTTCTGAGGGAAGACCCTTCTGAGAACTCCTAGTCGCTAGGTCTTCTGAGACCCTTCTGAGGCGACAGTGTTCTTTCCTCAGAAACATGTTTTCACCTTCTGCGCTTCTGAGATATCCTTTCTGATATCTTTGGCGCTATGCTTTTATCAATTCATCTCGAGGTTACTTGATGTTTTGTCTTTGTCTTTGCTCATGGCATTGCAATAATTTATAGCTTTCTGAGACACTTAGCGCACATATTAGCAAAACCTTAAGTAAAATTTTATACTTATGGCTTACCTTGTTATCATTAAAACTTTCATGATTCTGAGAGAATTATGCTTAATTCTCTTCAGAAAGGTTCTGGAGCTTACAGACGTGAGGTTAAGTGAATGATGATTTGGAACATCAAAACGCATCGTTTAGTTTATGGTGATGATGATGTGTCATTTAACGGTGTCAGGTCATCATCGTTACTGTCAGATCATCATCCCTGTTTGCACGTTTATTAAGAAAGTGATTAAAACACACAAATTTCTATAGAAGTAAATATATAATGACAAAATTATCCTTATAGTTTTTTGTGCAATAATAATTGTAAGAGATAAAAAAGAGAGTGTATGTATAGATAAAACTGGAAAAATATTGTAAATGTTTTCTTAAAAATCTAAAATGACAAATAATTGTGGACAAATAAATTTTCTAGAAAGACAAATAAAACTTGACGGAGGGAGTAGGCAAAATTGATATACTATTTAATTGGAAAGTTATAATAAGTAACAACTAATATTAATTAACCTTGAGTTTATATATTCACCTTGAGTTCTATTGGACCATTGTGCATGTCTTGATAAATACCATGGACTTGGAGGAAGTTGTGGAGGCATTTCTTGAACCTGGCTTCATCATTGCATAAGAGCTTAAGCGCTTTGAAAGGGATTTGGTTTTCCAATATGAGCAGATCGTGGTGAACTTGTACAAGCTTATCAATACTAATCTTGAGCTCTTGTTCTGGATCAACAGAATTGTCAGATTTTTCTAACACTTGAAGTATAGAACATCCATCAATTACCAATATCCACGTCAAATCGCTCCAATAGATTCGATCGAGTAGTTGGTCATTCAGTTCCTCTAAATGACTTGAAATTATGTGACCCAAGCCCTCGAAGGTTTGATTGGTGCGTTTAAAATACATCGCTGCCCAAGTATACCTCTGTTCCTTTCCTAGGAGCCCCCGATCACGCCTATAATGTATTGGACCAAATTTAATGAGCTGTGGCGTGTAGAATTTTTCGAACTCTAACTTTGTTGCCATGTACGCCGGAGCCATTTGTATCTTAGGCCTCCTCGAAACTTTGTGATCATTTTCTTCATATGTTTGTTTATTCAATGCTTGTACTAGTAAATATTTTTCTTGTATCTCCCATTCGCCGGTTTGAATATAATGAGACTCAAGTTCTTTCGATTTAGAAAGGAGCAAACCTACACCATAATTTAATTTCAGGAGGGGTCAAAATTTAGTAACTTATTTTTTAGAAAAAATATTTATCTAATATTTTGTTTTTATTTTGTTCTGTGGATACCAATAGATACTATACAATCAATGGTTATGATTTTATGGTTCACTATTGATGAATTTTAAAATAGGACACATAATTTATCTATAATCACATAATAACTAATAAATATTGATACTCATTAATTTTGTTAGGTACCGAATAAATTATCAATATTTTTTATTCATTCTTAAAAAACCCTTAATAAAAATTATTACATATGAAAAAATGAATATTTTATATCAAAATTAAAGAAAATACACATATATATTTACATATAATATATTATATTATCTATAATAATTATTAAATATCTAATTAACTATAAAATTAATATAAATAATTCAAACAAAAAATTAGAGAGGACAAAATCAATAAAATAAAAAAAAATTATCAAAGAAATTGAAATTTTCAGGGGCCATTGCCCCCCTAAAAATACAAGACGTACCGCCCTTGTATACAGAATCCTCTCGGATTATTTCCTCATCAGAAGGCATTGTTCATTAATGTGCGAGCGACGAGCAGCAGGGTTGGGTAAAGACACACTTACCGTGAGAATATATACAAATCCGAAATTGGGAAAGGAAGCATGCTTGATTAACAATAACTCTTTATTGTACATCAGAAATACGTCCAACAAGTATTCAACGTGTGCTATACATGTTATAGGATGTGTGCTATTTGTATAACACACATCTCATAATATGTATAGTACACGTTGGATACTTATTGAATGTATTTATGGTATATGGAGTTATTGATTAAGCAATGTAAGGAAGAGAATATGAAAGAGTAAGATAGACATTGGAAAAAAGGGGGGCAAATAGAAAAGTGAAGAGCATCTCCTGCAGTATGTTTTTAGCAGTATCAGTTCCAAACTTCCAATAGTTGTACAGCCGTAGTATTGTATGGTTGGAGAGGGACCTTCGATGAGTACCATTTGTCATAGGAAAACAATAATCTTTATCGTACCACAGAAATACATCCATCGAACATTCAACGTGTGCTATACGTGATATAAAATGTGTGCTATATATAACACACGTATGTATAGCACACATTCCATATCATGTATAGCACACGTTGGATACTTGTTGGACGTATTTCTATTGTACGATAAACATTATTGATAGAAAAATGCTACTTGTACATATCATAATATTCATCCACCCATTTTTCACTCATTCAAAAAGTTGACAACTTTTATAAATATGTTGCCAACTTGCCAACATTTTATTAAAAGTTGCCAACTTTTAAATGGGTGAAAAATGAGTGGATGACACTATTGTATATACAAATAGTAGCCCCGTTATCATATTTATCAACTTTTACCTTTATTCTGCAATATTTTTTAGAGATTAATTACACTACAGTTGAAAATATGAGTATGTTTTATACCTCAATAAACATCATCCATATTGAATAACTTTTTAGAATTTAAATTAGAATTGATTTAAAATTAGTAGACATTTCAATTTTTTATTAACTTGTAGTGTAAAAATAGGAAAAACCTCGGTACACAATAAAAAATTAGTAAAAAATAGCTAATAAACTGTGTACAATCTATAATATGTAATATACACAACTTATATTACATATTATGCACACCATATATATATATATATATGATATGCACAAATGTTTGAAGCACAACAAAAAATTAACAAAAACAGCCAACAAAGCTCATTTAACATTTTATGACCCAAATAACACTTTTAATCATAGTATATTTTTAATGGGCTTGATGATTGTGGCCCAAATTCCTATTTGTTGGCTGTTTTGACTAGTTTTTTTGTTATGCCTCTAGCAATGCTCTATAATATGTTATGCACAACATATATTACATGTTGCAACATTATCTTTCTTTATAACATGTGATACATGGTTACATAATATGTGATATATATTGTGCATATTATATAATATATATTATGCATATTACATTATAATACTTACTGTATATATCATATTAAGTATTTTGATTATTTTTCTATTGTGCATGCAGCGAAGCATATTCACTATGTCGGTGCATTATAACTATTGTTTTTTCAATCTATATTTTGAAGGTATATAAACGGATAAATAAATCATAATTAAGATAGATATCCTGTTCCCCAAAACTTGTTTGTGCTTAATTTACGAGGATACGTTGCTCCTAAAGATAGAGGGAATAACGATTTCTTCATCTTGATTATATATATATATTGTATATAGTAAGCCTTCTGTTATGCTTGTGATTTGGGGTTCCGTGATTGTCTCGGAAAATCGTACCGGCGAATCCTAAAACTTCTATGTTGAAGACTATCGTTCGCTTACTCCTTTCACCAAGGCGGGGGTGGTTCCTGTAAGGGCACTCCGACGATCAAGTTAGTCAAAGCGCTAAAGGTTGTGGATATTTAGAAAATGACTTTCCTTTTCAGTGCATCCTGACCTGCTCTTATAGAGGAGCCCGTAACTATTCCCACCTTCAAATGGCAGTTGTAACAATCCCACGATCTCCCTATCTTCCTGGGTAGAGGATATATTCGAAGTCGTGGGATGCATGCAAGGTCGTGGGATAGGAGGTGAATGTTTGACCCTTACTTCATAGGCTGCTCACTTCCTGATCATCCATTGAGTGTTTTTAATAAATAGGAACCCCATAACAGTTGCTCCCAACTCAGAAATCGGAGGCCTTGTCTGAATTTCGAGTATTGCAAGGGCTCGCACTCTGCTCGAGGTGAGTCAGACAACCAGTTAGGGGCTTCTATTTTTTTCTCTCAAGTCACGCGCATGATGTGGTCTTGTCCTTTCGTATGTCATTATTCCCAATAGGATGAAGACACATGTTCTTACTTTTAGAGGAAAACTTCGGATTCCGTGCGATTGATGTGAGAGTAGGTGACGTCTGTCTCAGGGATTTTACCCTTTGGCCCCCGAAAGCGTCATCGAATACCAACCGGCGTCCTTGAGGGGTGAAGGGGGTTTCCCTATAAAAACCACTTTGTCTTCTTCATTTTTCATTTATGCTACTTAGCTTTCTTCACTTCGCTCCTAGCTTCACGTTTCTTGAGTCATTCACCCTCATATTCTTGTCCGAATCAAGTAAGTTTCTCTTATTCTCAGCTCTACTCACTTCTACTTATGTGTCTTCCACTTGGCGTTCCTGGTACTCTCTTTTAGGTTTTAAGTCGATGAGCATCGTCTAAGGCTTTAGGCATAGCCTTTCCACCATTTTCTTCTATCATTATTGAGAATCATGGTGAAACCCAATTAAGGTCCGCGAGGTGGTGGTGCTTGACGGTTTAGATTCCTCTTTGATTCGAGTTTTTAACGAGGAGGTGACATGTATAGAGACCGACGTGACTACTGAATTCTTAGAGGAATTTCAAAATCGGTTTCCTGTCTTCTCCTTACTCGAGGTGAGTGACCAACATATTCTAGAAGTTCCTCATTCGGACTGTCCCATCTGTGAAGGGGGCTCCTAAGAGGATGCCCCTTTTATTTTTGTATATGTAACATTTTTCAATCATTTATCCATTGTTTTACCCTTCTCCAATTTCGAAATGTCTGTTTTGAGGGTTTTGAATTTTGCCCCTATCCAGCTTCACCCCGACAGTTGGGCTTTCGTGAGGGGTTTTGAACTTTTATGTCGGGTATATAATGTTTAAACCCGACTCCGTCTTTTTAAATACTTTTCTGTCCACTATACAAACTGATCGAGTGAGCAAGAAGTATACTTGGGGTGATGTGAACTCAAGTGGGTGAGTTCTAAGATTAGGATGGTATCTTAGGAATTTCTCCTTCGGAAAGCTTCTTTGGTAGCTTCTGAAGTGTTGCAGCGGATAGAACTTGGAAACTAGTAGTTGAAGTAGCTTCTGAGGTGCTTGAAGGAGTCTCGTACAAATGCTTCTGAGCTTCTGAGGTGTATTCCAGCGCTGCCTCTGAAGCTGTAACTTTAAACCAGTACTTGGATTAGAAAAGGGGTGGGTTTGATGGATAGAGATTTGGAATGGAATTGGTTTCAAGTGTTTAGACGCCACTCAAAAAAAAGTATTTGAGATAAGTCTATTAAGACGCCACAAAGGATGAATTTAGCAACCTTTGATAAGTCTAGGGTGTTCGTGAAGAACAATGAGATTCACTCCCAGAAAATGTGTTTGGAAAATTCATCAAAGTTCTTTATTCTTCAGCCCTTAGCTGGTATTTGTAGAAATGAAAATACAAGTGTTTAAAGAGTAAATCTAATGACACGAATTTCATCATTCAAGTGAGTGATATTAAATAAAACCCTTCGAGAAACAAAACTGAAACTTCAAACCATCAGCTAACATTGATTCCTAAGCCGAGTCATGACTTAATTAAATTCTAAGGAAATAAAACTCTAGACTAGAATTTATTTTGAGTTCAGAACTAAATAAAGATAATGCAACAAGGAAACACGTGCAAAATATGGACATTTTCTTCCACCGTCCAAACTTGATGTAATTGTGCCACTCACTAATCAAGCTCGTGCTCTTTAATGGCTCCTACCATGATGCAATTAACAACCTTAGGTTTCCCCTCACGTGCATCACATCCACTTGAGTTAATTCCAACAACTATTTTGTTCAGAGCTTATTTTGCCTTTCTTATTTTAGCACGAGTCATTGGTCCCCCAAGTCCTTTAATACTTTCTATATCTTTTAGCTCTATTATTCCATCCTCGCACAGCTTCTGAAGGTTTGGACTCATACTCAGCTTCTGAACTCCATCGCTCAGCTTCTGAACTCCATCGCTCAGCTTCTGATCGGCATCCGCACCACTTCCCAGCTTTTGAAGCTGAGTTTCCAGCTTCTGATCTTGCCTTGTGGCATATTCCAGCTTCTGAGATTCATTGTCAAGCTTCTAAATTGGTACTCCATGGTTTTCTAGCCTCAGAGCAAATGTGCCCTCGAGTTCTAGCTTCTGACACTCGAAACCATGTTTCTGAGCCCTATCTTGGACTTCTCCTTGCTTCTGACGGCTTGTTTGGTCTGTACTTAGCTTCTGAGCACCCTCCAGAGTTCGGTTCTCATCAGTCCCTCATTCTTTGAAAGGATTTGTCCTCAAATCAGAACCTGCATCAAATAAAGATAGATCAGAAACATTAAATGTTGCACTTACATTATACTCACCAGGTAGATCCACTTTATATGCATTGTCATTTATTTTCTCCAGAATCTGAAATGGTCCATCCCCTCTTGGTTGTAGCTTTGACTTTCTTTGTCGGGGAAATCTTTCTTTTCTAAAGTGAACCCAGACCCAATCTCCTGGTTCAAGGGCCACTTTTCTTCTTCCTTTGTTTGCATTCCTTATAAAGCTCTATGTTCTCTTCTCTATATTTCTCTTCACCTGTTCATGTGTAACACCCTACTAGATAGCCCTTAACGCTTAAGTCATTTTAGGCCATTTCATAAGGGTTACCTCCTGTTATCATGTTTTATCTTTATATTTAAAATATAATACGCGGAAAATAGGCGGGAGTAGATTTTTCGTAAACATTCGCGGAATAGAAAATAAGGGCTTTGCGCATATGATAAGCGATAATATAAGCGATACAAACATTTATTGAAAATACCTCTTCATATAAATAACTCCCATCAAGTAACAAACATGAAATAAATACTAGGTCTCACCCCATAAGCCAAAAACTATGACCTATGAGACCCCACCATAAATATGAGTAAATAAATAGCTGCCGGCTAACAAAGGTCTGGACTCAGAAAACATAATAAATGCATAAACGTAGCGGAAGCATAAAAATCATAACATATGATAAGGAAATAAAACATGTCTCTAATATCTAAGGAACTAAATCATAAACTAAGTCTGCACGATCTCCTCGTGTGCTCCAACATCCTGCTCTGGCTGCTCCTCTAAAAGGTGGGAAAAACATAAGGTGAGCACTGGGAAGTGACTCAGTAGAGGAAGCCGCCCCGGGTTTAATTATAAAATAAGTGAAGCATGAATGAGTTCATTTCAGATATAAATTTAAAATAATCTTTTCCCGGAACGTCTTACCTAAGTGCGTCTGGTTCATTTTATTAATACATATATCATCGCATAAATAAATAAACGTCTCGGTGTCGTGTACTAGTGCCCTTAAATCATAAACAATAAATACATCATAAAATACATTTCAACACGTTAAACATCTTTATCTTTCTTTAACTGTGAGACATAACTGCCCTCCTGTCCTATCCTCCACATCACCGGCCCCTAGGCATGAGCTCATCCTAAACTAATGGGGAGAGGGGGTAATCCTTTAACATAGCGTCACTTTGTGACGTTTTAACATAGCGTCACCCAGTGGCGTTTCAATATAGCGTCACTTCGTGACGTTTTAACATAGCGTCACTGAGCGCGTTTTGGTTATTAAACTTTAACATTACATAATCATAGGCATATAACATTCATCACATATATCTCATCATTAATCATTATATAAATCATATAATCATGTCAACAATTTAACTCATCATAAAAACAACACATATACTCAGTATAACATATATATCTCATAAATAATTATATATTCAAATACACAAGTCGTATAACGCATTAGGGAACATAAAAGAGTAAAAACATGTCAATTTATACTCTTTAACATCATGGAATAAACATAGCACATACACTTACTTACTCTGACATCATGGAGAATAAATAAATACAACTCCTTATCAAATAAACATGATATACAACTACTTATAAATACTATTCTCAATGCTTCTATACCTTTCATGTCATATGATCTCGTTTATTTTATTATTATTTCTTACTTATACTTTATTCTAGTTTTACTTGTTACTTTGTACTCTACCCTTAAGTATCTTGTAAACTCTTATATTTTTATTCATCACCAATCTTGTCTTCTATACTATTATTGTTACTATTACTATTATCATTACATATCATATATTATACATGTTGTTGTTCTTACTGTATTATTCTTTTATTATTATTATTATTAGGGTTAATATTTTATTATTATCTTCCCTATTAATATTACTATCATTATCATATTATTATTATTATTATTATTTCTACCTGTTATCTACCTATTATTAACTAATATACATGCTAATAGGTATAAGTTTATGTAATAGCTAGTAATATACATATACTAGTAAACAGTCCTTTTATATATATATATATATATATAGAATGCTCGCTCAAGAAAGCAAAAACCAAGCATGCTCGCACGCTGCCATACGCATGTATATATATATATATATATATGCTATATCTACGTAACATAATAATAATAATAATAATAATAATAATAATAATAATAATAATAATAAGGCACAACAATCCCTAATGGGAAAAACGACCATCAAATTAATCTCATAAAATCATCACCAATATGCATGAAAATAGAATGCCTAACCCCTACCTCTTGAAGACAAAATGCTAGAATGCAAAGAGAAACCCCTTTTTTCCCGACGTTGCTCTCGTTGGAAACCTCTCTCTCTAGCCACACGAACGGTCCGGAGACTCTTAACGGAGAAACGGAATCGGTAGAAAGCTCCGGCTTGATGAGAGGATTAAGAATATGAGATTATTTTCTGGATTGGTTAAGGTTTGATGGGTGTTTCGTGGTTTGGAGTATCAATGGCTTAGGGAGCTGAGAGAAAGATGGCTATGGCGGCTCAGAAGAAGGAAGAGAGTGTTTTTCTCAATTGGAGAGGGTTACTAGTGTTTATATAGGGAGTGGCTAGGTCAAGAGTCATTGTGGGGCCCACCGTCACTTAAATTACTAAAACACTCCAAATCCCCCCAAATAATACTATAATGCTCATATAATTTTTCTAATATTTAAATATAAATTAAATTACACACATAGGCACATAAAATAAAATAAAATAAAATAAATAATAATATATAACACTAACATTATCTAATAACATCATATAACTCATATATATATATATATATTTTATATCATCATTCCTAACCTCATGCATCATCTAAATACCAATTAAAACTCATATATGCATCCAACATACTGTTCCACACACAATGAACACTCACATAAATACACATAATTATCATGACATATAATTTACACACGTAATTCACATAGCATGGAATTAACACATATATACACACTTAAATCACGTCACACATAAGGGATTGACTAGAAGAAACTTATCCACCTAAACTGAATTAAATCCTAACCAAGGTCAATTACCCTTAATCTCACTTAATTAGGACTTAATAAAAGTCGGGGTGTTACATTGATGCCTTGGCATTTTTAGTATATTTTTAGTATAAGTTTCTAATACTTTATCTTAGTTTTATTAGTATTTTGTTCAATTTTAGAGTAATTTAATTAGTTTAGAGTTTAATTTAAATTCTTGGTACGGTTATGTGTTCTTTGGTAGTTTTGGTTCTATTTTGTAGAAGAATTGGAGTTGCATTTGGGAGCTTTGAAGGAACATGGAAAATCATTGCAAAATCTAAAGCTGCAGCAATGTAGAAGCAGAAAGGTGTATAACCCTCTCATGGTGTTTTAACCATACTTGGAGCTATAGATGTTGGATGAGGTTGATTTTGGTGTCATTGGAAAGATAACGAAAAGATCTACAACTTTGATGAAGATGCCGAAATCCAATTCTTGCGTCTGGAGCCTCGAAAGTGGCCTGCAAGTTAAGGCTGAAGTGCTGCCAGCCATCCCGGCGCCCAGCGCCCCACCAGCGCCCAGCGCCCCGCCAGCGCCCCACCAGGCGCCCAGCGCCCCGCCAGCGCCCCACTAGGCGCCCAGCGCCCTACCTGGCGCCCAGCGCCCTCCATGCAGCCAAAATGAAGCGCCTAGCGCCCTGCATGACCCAAATACGGCGCCTAGCGCCCAGGATGGCGCCTCGCGCCCTACAAACAGTATTGAATAACTTCAGGCGCTCAAACAAGGCGCCTTGCGCCCTCCACCAGCCGTGCGCCCAGGAAGCTTGCGCGTTGCATCCAGCAGGCGCCCCGCGCCCCGGAGAAACCAACCCATGCAGCGCGCCGCGTCCTCCCTACGCCTTGCGTCCGGATAAAAGTGGAAACAGAGCATCTATAATTCAGGATTAAATCTGTTTAGATATTACACTGTCTTAGTTATTTTTAAACAAAATCCCTCTGTAATCAATTTAAATTCTAGACTATCTGATTATATATAGGACTAGAATAGGGGAAATTAGGTAATCGATTATCTGATCAATCATCTTGAATCCTTATTTTTCAGCAGCAGCTTGTTTTTCATTCCAGTACTCTGTTTTTACTCTGTTTTTCAATACAATGAGTTATTCGTTCTTTAACCTGCTTTCTATCAATTTCTATGCTTTGTTTACTTTGATTATGAGCAACTAATTCCTTGTTAGGGATAGGGGAATCATATCACTATGAATTAATCCGATGATTGCAAACCTTTGAATTCTGTTTCTTCGATTCAGGTAACTACCTTATTGTTTTGTGTTGTTTTGAAGATTGGGAAATCGCTTTTCAACTTATCTTGGATTCATATGTTTATTTGGGAAAATAAGTGTGTGAATTAGCTCAAGGGAAATTGCTGGAAGGATTGATAACTAGGAATAGAGTCAAGACTTTTATGAACTTTGAATCAGTAAACATATTTTCTTTTCTGTGAAACGATTTGATCAAGGGATTGACTGATTGTTCATAGAAAAAGTGTTAAATTACCAAGGGATTGGAATTGACAATTTAAGATTCGTTCATTGAATTAAAGTTTTAGAATTTGAAGGCGAGCAATTGTTTTAATTATTTCAGAAGATACGTGAACCCGATTCCCTAACCTCTCATTCTTTGAAGTTTTCAAAATTAGTTTACTGTCTGTTACTTTGATACTCTTTTGAATTTATGATTTCAACCCTTTCATCACCCGTAATTCGATTCGTCTAATTAGAAATTCACATCACGAAATCTTTGCTCAGTTCTTTAATCCTCGTGGGAACGATACCCACTCACCGTGGACTTTATTACTTGTACGATTCGGTGCACTTGCCGAAGCCCTATCATACATCATGCAACTTTAACACAAATTCCGCCTTTGCCTTAGCTTCTCTATGTTTTAGAATCGAGTTTTTAGGCAGTGGCAGCAAATCCAATGGTGTCAGAGGGTTGAATCCATACACTACTTCAAATGGTGAATAGTCAATAGTGGTATGGACAGCCCTATTATAAGCAAAGTCAATGTGGCGTAAACATTCCTCCCACAATCTCAGATTCTTTTTCAAAACCACTCTAAGCAAGGTGCCTAAAGTCCTATTTACTACCTCTGTTTGGCCATCAGTTTGTGGATGACAAGTGGTAGAAAATAACAATTTAGTACCCAGCTTAGCCCAAAGGGTTTTCCAAAAATAACTTAGAAATTTACTGTCCCTATCACTAACAATGCTTCTCGGCATGTCATGTAGCTTAACAATTTCTTTAAAGAACAGGTCAGCAACATGAGAAGCATCATCAAACGTTTTACAGGGAATGAAGTGAGCCATCTTTGAAAACCTGTCAACAACCACAAAAATTGAATCTTTTGCTGTTTTAGTTCTTGGTAGCCCTAGTACAAATTCCATGGATAAATCTATCCAAGGGTACTCAGGAATGGGCAAGGGAGTATAGAGTCCATTTGGTTGTACTCTTGATTTGGCCGTTTTGCACACAAGACATTTTTCACAAAATTTAATTACATCAGATTTCATGTGTGGCCAAAAGAAATTTTCCTGTAGAGTTTCAAGAGTTTTCAAAATTCCAAAATGTCTCATAAGACCCCTTCCATGAGCTTCTTGCACAAACAACTCCCTAATAGATCCTTTTGGCACACACAGACTCTTTCCCTTGAACAAAAATCCATTGTGTCTAAAGAATCCATTATGAGCTATGTTCTCACAATTTTTGAAAATTTCAGAAAAATCCAAGTCATTTTCATACATGTCCTTTAAAGTCTCCAAACCAAATAATTTTGTTTCCAGGATATTCAAGAGAGAGTGCCTCCTGGACAAGGCATCAATAACTATATTCATTTTTCCTTTCTTGTGCTTAATCACATAAGGAAATTGTTCAAGAAATTCCACCCACTTGGCATGTCTCTTGTTCAATTTTCCTTGGCTTTTTAAAAACTTCAGTGATTCATGATCACTGTGAATCACAAATTCTTTTGGCAAAAGATAGTGTTGCCATGTTTGCAAATATCTCACGAGGGCATACAATTCCTTATCATAAGTGGAAAAATTCAAGGTTTCCCCATTCAATTTCTCACTGAAGTAAGCAATAGGATGCCCCTCTTGCATTAGTACTACTCCAATTCCAACATTTGATGCATCACACTCAAGTTCAAAAGTTTTCACAAAATTTGGCAAAGTCAAAATAGGAGCTTTCACAAGTTTTTCTTTCTATTCAGTAAAAGCTTTTTGTTGTTTTTCACCTCATTTGAAAACTATATTTTTCTTGACAAGTTCATTGAAGGGTGCAACAATGGTGCTGAAATTTGGCATAAATCTCCTATAGAAACTAGCCAATCCATGGAAACTCCTAATTTCACTCACGTTCTTAGGTATAGACCAATCTTGGATTGCCTTAACCTTCTCTTTGCCCACTTCCACTCCCTTGGAACTCACCACAAAACCAAGAAATATCACATGATCACTACAAAAAATGCATTTCTCAAGGTTTGCAAACAAATGTTCTTTCCTTAACCTTTTCAAAACAGTTTTCAAGTGTTCAACATGTTGTTCCAGGTTCTGACTATACACAAGAATGTCATCAAAATAAACCACAAAAAATTTTCCCAAAAATTCTTTCAAAACATGGTTCATTAATCTCATGAAAGTGCTAGGTGCATTGGTTAGGCCAAAAGGCATTACCAACCACTCATACAATCCAAATTTCGTTTTGAAAGCAGTTTTCCAATCATCTCCCTCTCTAATTCGGATTTGATGATAGCCACTTTTGAGATCATTTTTAGAAAACAAACCAGAACCATGTAACTCATCAAGCATATCATCTAGTCTAGGAATTGGATGTTTATACTTGATGGTTATGTTATTAACCGCTCGACAATCTGTACACATTCTCCACTTACCATCCTTCTTCGGTACTAAGATCACTGGTACAACACAGGGGCTAAGACTCTCTCGAACCCAACTCTCGTCCATCAACTTAGTCACTTGTCTTTGGAACTCATGTGTTTCTTGAGGATTGCTTCTGTAGGCTGGCCTATTTAGTAGAGAAGCACCAGGAATGAAATCGATGTGATGTTCAATTCCTCTAATTGGTGGCAATCCCTTAGGCACTTCCTCAGGAAAGATATCCTTGAATTCCTGCAAAAGGGTTTTAACACACAGAGGCAAAACATTTTGTTTTTCTGTGTCAGTAGTTAAAATCATAGATTTTGAAACAAGTAAAAATAATGCCTCTCTTGCTATCAGAAGCTTCTTGACCTCTCGAGGCCTTGCCAAAAATAATTCCTTTATCTCTAGTGTATCTCTCTCATTTTTCTCTCTGCTTTGGCTGTGAATGGTACTCTTAGGTTTTTCTTTTCCTGTCCTTTTTGTGGCTCTGTGCTCGCTTTGGGTTTTCAGGTTTTTCTCTTGTCTTTCTTGAGCAATTTTTGCTTGGATTCTCACTTGATCCTCACAGATTTCCTTTGGGGTCAGAGGCTTCAAAATGACTTTCCTGTCTTCATGAATGACCTTTTTATCAAACTGCCAAGGCCTTCCTAACAAAACATGAGTTGCTTCCATAGGTACAACATCACACAAGATTATATCATTGTATTTCCCAATAGACAAATTAATTTCAACTTGCCTTTGTACCTTTACCTCACCCCTGTCAGTTAGCCACTAGAGTTTGTATGGCTTCTGATGTGGTTTGGTGGGTAAATTGAGCTTCTGGACTAGCAATTCGCTGGCTACATTGGTACAGCTCTCTCCATCAACAATTAAGGAACAAATCTTTCCTCCAATTTGACATCTTTGTATGGAAAATATTTTCCCTTTGAGATGCTTCTGGTTCCTTAGGTTGAGACCCTAAGAGCCTTCGTATCATGAGAAACTTCCCCTCGCGTACTTGCTCTTCCTCTTCACTGTCTTCAGAAGCTTTTCCATCCTCTTCTTCGCTAGCCTCTGAGTGGCTCTCATACTCTCCACTCTCCCTCAACATAATTACTCTTTTTTTTGGACAATCAGAGGCATAATGTCCACGCCCCAAACACCTGAAGCACTTAATGTGACTGGTTCCTTGCTACTGATGTGGCTCTGAGCCCCTCTGATGCGACTCTGAACGCTTTTGAACCTCCTGGCCTTTGTTTTGTGCTAGGTTCTGATGTTGAGAACCTGACGATGATGATCCTCCCTCCTTCTTTGGGCGATCCTTCCAATTTGATTGAGTGAATCCTCTTCTAGTCAAGCTTCTCCTCTTTATTTGTTGTTCTACTTGAGTTGCTTTATGAACCAACTCCTCGATGTCACTGTATTCCTGCAACTCCACCACATCTCTAATTTCTTCATTTAGTCTTGTAAGAAACTTAGCCATAGTTACCTCAAGGTCTTCCACCACGTTGGCTCTCATCATTGTTACCTCCAGTTCCTTGTAAAATTCTTCTATAGACTTGCTCCCTTGGTTCTGCTTCTGAAGCTTGTTTTATAGCTCCCTGTTGTAGCTAGAAGGTACAAATCGCTTCCGCATGAGTCGTTTCATCTCTGTCCAAGTCTCCACCTCGGGCTCCTCATATTGTCTCCTTTCCCTTTGCAATTTGTTCCACCAGGTCAGTGCATACTTGGAAAATTCAGCTGCTGCAAGTTTCACCTTTTGCTCCTCTGAGTATGTGTTACAAGTGAATACATGCTCAATCTTGAGTTCCCACTCCAAGTAGTCCTTTGGGTCACTCCTCCCTTGAAAAGGTGGAATTGACAATTTGATTCCCTCGATTCTGTTGTGATTCCTTCCTCCTCCCGGATTTGCAAGTTGATGTTGATCCATCCGTTCATGCATCTGTTCCCTCAGCTGCCTTACTAAACCCTCCATATGTCTAGTTAAAGCTTCCATTTGTAACGCATTGACTCCTTCATTAGGTCCTGCCATGCTTGTACAAATAACAAATTAGTAATAACAAGAAAATTTATTCCTCACTGTCACTCACCCGTGTCTACTCACACACACGTGTTTCGCTCGAATTGGTCTTTGGCTTTTATGACCACAATGAATCACTCTAGCCTTTTACCTCTTTGAACCTCAATGTATAATCAGTTAGACTTAATCACATTTACAAAATTTTCCTTTGTGATTTCTTAAAATAAAACCCACAGATTATTTCAGAAAACAGAGTATCCACCAGTTCCCAATTTTTTTTTTATCACAGAACAAAATTTATATATTGATTTTTTTTTAACAACTGTTGAAATTTCCCAGCAAGAACTAAATGATGTTACTACCAGAAACTCCTAAGTGGAGCTCAGATACCACCTGATGTGAACTCAAGTGGGTGAGTTCTAAGATTAGGATCGTATCTTAGGAATTTCTCCTTCGGAAAGTTTCTTTGGTAGCTTCTGAAGTGTTGCAGTGGATAGAACTTGGAAACTAGTAGTTGAAGTAGCTTCTGAGGTGCTTGAAGGAGTCTCGTACGACTGCTTCTGAGCTTCTGAGGTGTATTCCAGCGCTGCCTCTGAAGCTGTAACTTTAAACCAGTACTTGGATTAGAAAAGGGGTGGGTTTGATGGATAGAGATTTGGAATGGAATTGGTTTCAAGTGTTTAGACGCCACTCAAAAAAAAAAAAAGAATTTGAGATAAGTCTATTAAGACGCCACAAAGGATGAATTTAGCAACCTTTGATAAGTCTAGGGTGTTCGTGAAGAACAATGAGATTCACTCCCAGAAAATGTGTTTGGAAAATTCATCAAAGTTCTTTATTCTTCAACCCTTAGCTGGTATTTGTAGAAATGAAAATACAAGTGTTTAAAGAGTAAATTTAATGACACGCGCTTTCATCATTCAAGTGAGTGATATTAAATAAAACCCTTTGAGAAACAAAACTGAAACTTCAAACCATCAGCTAACATTGATTCCTAAGCTGAGTCATGACTTAATTAAATTCTAAGGAAATAAAACTCTAGACTAGAATTTATTTTGAGTTCAGAACTAAATAAAGATAATGCAAAAAGGAAACACGTGCAAAATATGGGCATTTTCTTCCACCGTCCAAACTTGAAGTAATTGTGCCACTCACTAATCAAGCTCGTGCTCTTTAATGGCTCCTACCATGATGCAATTAACAACCTTAGGTTTCCCCTCACGTGCATCACATCCACTGGAGTTAATTCCAACAACTATTTTGTTCAGAACTTCTTTTGCCTTTCTTATTTTAGCACGAGTCATTGGTCCCCCAAGTCCTTTAATACTTTCTATATCTTTTAGCTCTATTATTCCATCCTCGCACAACTTCTGAAGGTTTGGACTCATACTCAGCTTCTGAACTCCATCGCTCAGCTTCTGATTGGCTTCCGCACCACTTCCCAGCTTCTGAAGCTGAGTTTCCAGCTTCTGATCTTGCCTTGTGTCATATTCCAGCTTTTGAGATTCATTGTCAAGCTTCTGAATTGGTACTCCATGGTTTTCCAGCCTCTGAGCATTTGTGCCCTCGAGTTCTAGCTTCTGACACTCGAAACCATGTTTCTGAGCCCTATCTTGGACTTCTCCTTGCTTCTGACCGCTTGTTTGGTCTGTACTCATCAGCTTATGAGCACCCTTGATGGCTGTATCGTGTCAACCATAAATTTAATTATTTTTAAACCAAGTTCCCCTAATGTAGTTTAGTGGAAACCAGGGTCGTCTCTCACAAGGAATGGCTAAGAGAGTAATGCACAAGACTAGTTGTATGACGGTTTGTCACAATTGGGGGGTTTTTGTGTGCAAGATAATTAAGTTGGAATAAAATGAAAATAATAAAAACAGCGGTTTATGGGGGTGGAACATTCATTAGGGTGTTATCATTGGCTACAAAAGAATGCATGAGTTGATTAATTACGCCAGAGTTAGATCTAACTCCTTTGTTGTGATTCTAATGATTAATTGCCTAGAATGAGATTAATTAGTGAGATCTCACCTTTAGTTCCACTTTCAACAATTATTAAAGCCAATCACATTAATCTAATTAAAGAGACTAATCAGCCAATTAATTACTCATTACCAATTCCTAATATGCCATGCATCAATTAATCAATTAACACATAAACATATGCCAATGAATTAGCCAACTCAATCGAGTGAGCAAAGACAAAGGATTAAACACACAATTTAAGATCTCAAATTATATGCCAAGGGTTGATAATGAAAACTTATGCAAGATTAAGAACAAAACCTCAATTTACCCCAATGATGTTCACACCCTCACAAACCACCAAGAACTTAGCTACTCATGGCAAGAAATTAAAAGGCAAGAAATAAATTGGAATAAAGAAAGCAATTAATAATAAAGAACAAAGTAAGAAATTAAATGCAAGTTGGAAAGAATTGAAGAACGAATAACTGAATTAATGATAAAAGAGTACTTACAAAACCCAAAAGGGCTGGATGAATAACGTTTGAAATGTAAAAGGCGGAGCTAGAGCTAAACTAGGAAAGATGGAAATCCTAATGGGAAGCAAAAATAACTCTAACTAGGAAAAGAAAATATGTAAAAGTGGAGGTGTTGAGTGGTGTTGTTTCTGATGCATTAGCTCCCTTTAAATAAGATGAGCAGCCTCCAAACCCTAGTCAATTTGGGCCCCCAACTCGTGCAGATAGGGTTTCTGCTGTGACAGAGTTGTGGCGCGGCGCTGGGGTGCGTATAGCTCGCTGGAGCGCCAGCGCTGTGCACGTGACGAGTTTAAGTGAGCCATGCGCGCTACGGGCGCTGGAGCGCTCGATGCCTGTTCTGAAATCCACTCGTTTCCTCACCGCAGCAACGGCGGCGCCGCGCCCTTCTCCTCCGCCTCGGTCCTTCCCTCGCATGGCGGCACACGACCGCATTCTCTCTCTCTCTCTCTCTTGCAACAACCCTTCCTTCTCTAAAGGGAATTAGGGATTTCTCTATTGTATTATTATTATTATTATGTTATTACTATTATTATTAATTTTATTATTTCTTTAAAAAAAAAAACAAAATCCAATTCTTTTTTTTCTATTAAAATCAAAATAAAATTATTTTTTTACTATTCAAGATCTCGTTGTTTGATTTAATCATACTCGAGGATCGCGATTTGTGGGGTACTTGTGCAAATCATATCATCCTATATCCCGATAATATCTTTCTCTTAAAAATAAATCATTTCCTTTTTTTAAACAATTCTTTTTCTTTCAATTAAAACAAAAGCAAAATTCATAAAATCTTTTTCTTACAATTTATTTCGTTGTATGAGATAATCATTCTCGGAATAATAGACTGTAGGGTACTTGTGCGAATCACATTGTCCTGTACCTTAAAAATATCTTTTTCTTAAAATAACAATTATTTCCTTTTTAAATCAAAAACAATTTATTCTCTTCCAAATTAAAATCAAATCTTACAAAATCTTTTTTACAATTTATCATTTCGTTGAATGAGATAATCATCCTCAGGATCATAAATTGTGGGGTACTTGTGTGAGTAATATCGTCCTGTACCCTAAAAATATTTTTCCTAATATTACCAAATAATTTATTTCTTTCTCAAAATTCAATTCAATTCAATCAAATCAAATCAAAATTCAAAAATCATTTTTTATGATTTATTATCTCGTATGATTTAGTCATCCTCGAGTTATAAATTGTAAGGTACTTGTGCAAACAACATGGCCCTGTACTTAACATTTTCTAAAAAAAACACCTAACACACGAGCATTTTCTACAAGAACGACGTGGGTTTGAGCTCTTCATTGCACCGGAGGATACGTCGGCACAGACTACAACCTGTCAACAAAATAAAGGTTTTCCAATTTTTCCAATTTTAAAATTGGTGGCGACTCCATTTTTCTCTATTTTTAGTCACGGCACCCGTCGGGGACGTTGCGACAAGGAGTTAAACATGAGACAAAGGTGATGGATGGAATTTTTAAAGGATTATGATTTTAGATTAAACTACCATCCGGGAAAGGCAAACGCAGTGGCGGGTGCCTTAAGTCGTAAAATGCTTCATGTGTCTCACTTAATGATAAAGGAGATGGAACTACTAGAGGACTTTAGGAACCTTAACCTATGGGTTTCCTTTACCCCGACAAGTGTTAGGGTTAGCCACCTCACGGTTTCTAGTAAGTTCAAGGAAAATATTATGCAAGCTCAAGAGATAGATAAGGAATTTTTAAGGTTGTTACAAGCGGCGAACGATAGGAAGGCAGAGGAGTTTAGTAAGGACGAGGATGGTTTATGGAGATGTAAGGGAAGGATTTGTGTACTCGCTTATGGTGACCTCCGGAGTAGCATTCTGGAGGAGGCTTACAAAAGCCATTTCACCATTCATCCGGGCGCTACCAAGATGTATCAAGACTTGAAGAAGATGTTTTGGTGGCCCGGTATGAAGAAAGATGTGTCGGAATGGGTGAACCGGTGTTTAGTGTGCCAAAAGATGAAGATCGTGCATCAGAAGGAACCCGACATGTTACAACCACTACAAATCCCTCATTGGAAGTGGGAAAGTATATCTATGGATTTTGTAGTGGGATTGCCAAGAACCTAAGCCGGCAATGATGCCATTTGGGTGATAGTAGACCGCTTGACGAAATTGACTCACTTTTTACCCATTAAAGCAACATATCCCTTAGAGAGGTGTCGTAACCGGGATCACAAGAGGTTAGAAAGTTTGTATATCCGAGTGGTTGTAAGGTTAATCGGAGTACCCGAGAGTATCGTTTCGGATCGAGATCCGCGGTTTACTTCTCGTTTTTGGGAGGCCTTGCAAGAGGCATTTGGAACTGAACTCCGTATGAGTACAGCTTATCATCCACAAACCGATGAACAGTCCGAGAGGACCATCCAAACCATAGAGGATATGTTGAGATCTTGTGTTTTGGATGATAAGGGTAGTTAGGATAGGATGTTGCCACTAGTTGAGTTTTCTTACAACAACAACATCCAAGCTAGTATAGGAATGGCACCCTTTGAAACGTTGTATGGTAGGAAGTGTCGTTCTCCGCTGTGTTGGTATGATCCGGGAGAAAAGAGTACTCTAGGACCTGGGCTAGTAAGAGAAACCACCGAGCATATCCAAAGAATCAGGGAAAAGCTCTTGACAACTCAAAGTCGCCAAAAGAGTTATGCGGATCATCGGCGTAGGTCGTTGGAATTTGAGGCGGGAGATCA
This sequence comes from Aeschynomene evenia, assembly GCA_013621005.1. Taxonomy (NCBI): domain Eukaryota; kingdom Viridiplantae; phylum Streptophyta; class Magnoliopsida; order Fabales; family Fabaceae; genus Aeschynomene; species Aeschynomene evenia. The sequence goes on along the minus strand of CM024269.1, from coordinate 9,334,337 downwards.
TGTTTTTTTACGAGTGACCCCTACCACAGGAATAGGTAGAGCAATTAAGGTCAAAAAGTTATGTCCTAGATACTTGGGTCCATTTCAGATTCTAAGTCGTATAGGACCAGTTGCATACCACATTGCTTACCTCCAAAGTTGTCCAATCTCCACAATGTTTTCCATGTATCACAACTCCGGAAGTACAACTCTGATCCGAGTCATATATTAGAAATCGAAGAGGTACAACTAAAGGATGACTTAACTTTTCCCTTACCTCCTACACGAATAGTAGATCGGAGTATCAAGAACTTAAGGAATAAGACCGTTCCATTGGTGAAGGTGGTCTGGGGGCGGGGGAGAGCGGAAGAATATACATGGGAAAGAGAGGAAGAGATGAGGAAGTTGCATCCGACTCTTTTTACAGGTATTAAATTTCGAGGGAGAAATTTTTTTTAAGGAGGGGAGAATGTAAGACCCCAAAATCCTAACTATACTTTAATCGGAGAGATTTTGCGAAAATCGCTTTGATCAAGGTATAATTGGGATGTATGTGCATTAGAATGCATTCTGACATGTATGATTGACTAAATATGTGCTATGTGTATTATGTGATAATATGTGTATTACGAAGTGGTAAGTGCATTGCATAAGGTTGAGAAGTTAGTATAATACAATAATGAATTAAGAATGATGATCTAGGTGGGAATCTTAAGAAATAATTGGTAATTTTAGTAAGAGTGTGATTTCACAAGTGTATGAGTACTAACAAGAACTGTTGGTAAGGGTTTGGAGTGAGTTAGATGCATTTTGGAAGTTTAGAGTATGTTACTTGCTGCTACTGTCATGCAGCAGTACTTCCTCGCTAGAGGCCAGCTTAGCTCGCTAGCGGGTGAGGCGGTAGAGGTTCCTCGGTAGCGACTGTAACAAGGCGCTAGCGGGTAATGCGGTGAAAGCGGTAGCTAGCGACCGTGAAACACGCGCTAGCGACCGGCTCGATGACAGAACAACATTTCTGCAATTTTGTATTTTTAGTCAAGCCCCTCATCTTTTAACAATTGCTCTTCACTCCCCCCGTCCCTAAAACCCCACCCTCATCCTGAAATAAGCTCACTCTCATTAGAAACACAACTCCAACCTCCCAAAACCTTAAAACACAATTCTCTCAACCTCCATAACCACTAAACTCCACAAACCTCATCACCACTCCACTCAAAACTCAACTCACTCAGAAACTAACCCTATATTCGAGTTCCTCACCTCATTTCCTTCATTTTGAACCGAACAAAATCCATCAGAGGCTCTAAGATTGTCTTCATCATCATCAAAGTCTAGATAGAGTGTTAAGCAAGTAGCTCAAGGAAGAACAAGGTGGTTCTTGGCATTAGAGGGTGAAACTACAAGAGGTAGGAGTTTAGATTTATGTTATAACATGTATTTGTACGTTTCTATGCATAAGGATCGATTAGAAGTCATTATGTGCATGAATATGGTTGCTGTTCTGATGTTGGTTTGAGTGCAGAGTCGAGACACGCGCTAGCGGCCAGATCATAGCCGCTAGCGTATGTACATGCGCTAGCGACCAAAGTGTAGGCGCAAGCGAGTGATTGCATCATATTGGACGCTAGCGGACAAAAGAAGCGCGCTAGCGGCCAATCTGCAGAATTGCCTTAAATGCTGTATTTTGTTATTTTTGGCATTTTAAGGATTTCTAACCCTTTTCTGGGAGTCTAAAACGTTGCAACATGTTTATTATGGATATTTAGAACTGAAAAGAGTGTTTATGCAAGGAATTTAATAATTTAAAGAGAAAATGACATGTGAATGCAATTATGTGCATAAGTGATATGTTTTCAAGTGAATTATGAATTAAGAATGCTATGAATGACTTGTAATTAATTCCAGAATGAGATTATCAGTTGTGTATGTGCATATATGTTGTAATGCTATGACAAGTCATAATATGATGGTAAGATACCTTGAATATGAAAGAAATGCAGTGAAATATCAAAGTAAGCAATTGTAACATTCGGTCACTAGTGTCGTCAGTAAGGGAGGGTTGGCAACCTCGGTGACTGACATCACTAGTAAGGGAAGGTGAGAAACCCCTCTTTCCCCATGTGTCTAGTAGAAACTAGAGAAATATGAGCTCATAGTCTTGGGATTCAGTGATGTGGAGGTAGAACGAGATAAGAGGGTTAGTGCCAGCTCAAGTAAAGGTATCTCATGCACATGTCAAGAAAGAGTCCATGTTTTATGTATTAACCGGAAATGAAATAAGTAATGATGCTTTCAGATTTGTATCATGATGCATGCATATTAGTTAAGACGCATATAAGTAAGACACTCCGGATTCAAAAATGATTTATGAAAACCGCAGTAATATGAAACTTGCATGTTACACTGTTTTTATAATAAATCGGAGTGATCCCCCTACTGAGTCCGTGGAGCTCACCCTATTCCACCACCTTTTGTTTTAGATACCGACAGGGGCGTAAGCACATCTACAGGTTGAGTGATTCGGAGCTCACATGAAGACTAAGCTTGGATTCTCTGGAGCTTAGGACATTAGAATCACTTTTGTTTACGTCTTGTAATTGTACCTTGTGATTTATATCGTCATTTTGGGAACTTTTAAGGGAACTATAAGTGGTTGTACAAGCTTATGATTCTCTTAAAAGCTCCAATATTATATACTTGTATTACCTATAGTATTTATGACATTACTTGTATCTCATATGTTGTAATACTCTATCTATGTATATGTGGGCCACAGTTATGTATCATAATGCTATGTATTTGTGATAAGTAGCTTCTTAGAAAGATATAATTATTCATATCAGTTAAGCCGCACAAGCCGAGTTTTCAAATTTATGTTCCTTTTGAAAAACAAATTGGTCCTATTTTCCGCATATTGTTATTTTAATCAGATTTAATCTCTGAAACAAGATGTTAATTTCCGATAATTAACTCAATATGACTTAAGCATAAAGAGGTAATTATTAGGGTGTTACAATTGGGACGATTCTAGGTTATTATTTTGGCCATTGGCTATGAAAAATTGTGTTTTGGAACTCTAGAATTGTGTTTTACGATGTTGTAATCGATTACCACGAGTTCATAATCGATTACAACAAGTGAATTTCCAATTGTGAAGAAAATGCGTGCTCTCTGTTAATCGATTACAGTAATAGATTACCATCCCGTGGTAATTGATAGGCTACCGGCAAGTGCACCGAATCGTTCAAGTAATAAAAACCACAGTGAGTGGGTATCGTTCCCACGAGGATTAAAGAAACGAGCAAAAATTTCTTTAAATGAGTTTCTAATTAGACGAATCCAATAAAATGTAATGAACGAGCATACAATGTATATTCAAAAAGCTACTGAATGTAAAAAGGCAGTAAAAGTTTAATGAAAATTCAATTGATGAAAGGTTAGGGAATCGGGTTCACATATTTTCTAAAATTAATAAAACATTTACTTGCCTTTAAATTTTAAAACCTCAATTCAAAGAACGAATCTTAAGCTGTCAATTCCAATTCCTTGGTAATTTAACACTTTTTCTATGAACAATTAGTCAATCCCTTGATAAAATCATTTCAAAGAAAAGATAAAATATTTTTATTGATTCAAAGTTCACAAAAATCTTGATTCTATTCCTAGATATCAATCTTTCCGGCAAATTCCCTTAAGCTAATTCACAAATTTATTTTCCCAAATAAACACATGAATCCAGGATAAGTTGAAAAGTGATTTCCCAATCCTCAGAACAACACAATACAAATAAGGTAATTTCTTGAATTGAATTAATAAAACTCAAAGGTTCACAAACATAAAATTAATTCATAGTAATACGATCCCCCTTACCCTAACAAAGAAATTAGTTGCTCATAATTAAAGAAAACAAAACATAAAAGTTGAAAGACATTTTTAAACACGAATAACTGATTTTATTAAAAACAGAGTACTTAAGCAAAAGATAGAACAAAAGATAAAAACCAAGATCCTTCTAAGCTTGTATTGTAGTCCTATTTATAACCAAATGATCCTAGAATTCAAATTGTTCCTATCCCTGAAACAACGGGATTTTAGTTTAGAAATAACTCAAAAATATAACAAACAGATTTGCATTTGAAATGATCCTAAATCATAGCACAAATTTGAAAATTAGTTATGGTGTTTTGCTTCTAGTTCTTCCGGGCGTGGGGCCTCAGCCACACGCGGATCGCGGCAGCATGCCGGGCCCACGAGCGCAAAGCGCGGAGGAGACGCAGCGCGCTGGGCTTGGAATGCTTTCTCAGGCGCGGAGCGCCAGATGGGCGCAGGGCGCCTGTCCTTCGTGCGCTTCCTGGGTCAGCTCCTCAGAAAAAGGGCGCGACACGCGGATTTAGTGTGAGGCGCCTGGATGTGTGCATTTTCTTTAATTTGGTTATGTTTCTAAAGCGCTGAGCGTCCCTCACACGCGAGGCGTGCGTGAATTTGATCATTGAACTTACACCGCACGAATTACTTCAACAATTCCTCAAATTAACACGATAATAATACCAAAACGTAATATAATCCAAGAAATTCCAATTTATTCTAAACTACTTAAATTACTCTTAAAACACACCGAAAATTAATAAAACTGACACTTTCTTAGAAATTAAACTACGAAATTAGATAAAAATGCCAAGGCATCACAACACCAAACTTAAGGTGTTACTTGTCCTCAAGCAACGAAATACTTAAAACAAAACACAAAGCAAGGCACAGGAATTAAGATCAATATTTTCCAGAACTTGTATAATCATACAGCAAGGCTAACTCAAAGCAATAAGACTACATGCAATTTTAATCACTTTATATCCTTCATTAAATCATCTTGCAATAGAAAAGACACTCGAACCATACTCCAGATCATGTTATAAGGGTTCTTCAAGAGATTCTATCAACCAACTATGTTTTCATTATAACTTCACAACCATGTAGTGCAATGACGTTCTTACTTTTTAATTTCACAACCGATGAATTAGCTTCTTCAGTAATTTAGGGGTAGTGCTCTTGCCTTTTGCTCCTTGAGGAACATGACTCTAAATGCTTTGTCTCAGGGTAGCTCTTTAAGATGAGTGTTTGATTAACGTTCCCGGTCCAGTTGGCCCAAGACACTAGGTGATAAAGCACCCCTCGAATCTAATTACCCAAGCCTTTCCCTGACACAATCACACCACAAGCACATAACTAGGTTCTAAAAATATTGAATGAAGATGTCCCCTAGCCATTGGTGCTTAGAGCCTTTGATAATTTTCGACAAGGCCTACCCTTTTTTATTTCACTTATTATAATTCATCCATTTTCATCGGTAATTTCTCAGAGACTTCACACTACATTTATGCATTTAATTTTCAACTCAGTTGGTTTTTAGACATACTCCAAGAACCCCTATAATAATTCTCTAAAGCATTATTCTTTTTGACTTCTCTAATTACACAACATCACCTACTTAAAATTTCATGCATGCATGTTAGTCAAAGACTTGAGCCTGCCTTAACTATTATAATTATTTCTGTTCTTTTCAATCTTATTCATCAATTCCCTTGCTCCATGATCAACTGCCGAATTGAATCAAACTAAAACTAGATAACTTGTAGACAAGTGGAAAAACCTAGGTCGTTTTCCCAAGGAATTCAAGAAGTGAAAAGTGATTATGCAAGGTTAGGTTTGGGGATTTTAGCATTAAATTTCAGAACTAAGAAAATTCAAACAGGATTTTAATCAAATAGGTAGAAGACACTAGCTCAAGGAATTCGAATTATAAAACATATATCATTGATTCATTATCCTCTCATGATCCTTTCAAGAATTAAATTGAATTTCAAATCCAAATTCAAATCTGAATTCAGATCAAGTCTTATGAAAATCTTCAAACATTCATCTTAATACACTTGAATTAAATCTGAAATCTCAAAACCTAATCCAAGACATTAAGATTGAAGCTCTACAATTCAATTTTCTAGATCAAAAATCTCTAGGTCTAGATGTTCTCTCAACTTAAGTTTATTGATCAATAACTCAGAGATCTCTAGAATTATTAATCAATTGGATTCATAATTCAAGAATTAGAAAATCTTCATAATTCTTGAATCATGAATCAAGAAGAGGTGAGAAGAGAGAATTCGAAATTCTTGAATGAATCATGAAAGAAATGCAAGAAATACCTCAATCACATTGCTAATCTCAATATCTTTTACAATCCTCCATCCTCAAGCTAGCTATGAGTTTAGCTCTCCATAATCATGGAGAACTCAGCAAGAACAATTGGAAGAAAAGAGAAAAACGAAATGAGAGAAAGCTAGAGAGAAAATGTAATTCTAAAACTTGAATTGTAAAAAATGAATGTAAAAGTGTTCCCTCCAAATCTGATGTAGGACTTAAATAGACATAAAAGAAGGTGGAAATGTCTAAAAAGCCCATACACTGAACAATTACAACACATAAGGCAAGGGTACAATGGACAATGCACAAAATTATGACACTTAAGGCAACTCAGCAAAACTAAGCTTCTGCCCGAAATATTGCAGCCAATTTCTGAAGCCTATAATGGATGATTCTGCCCTTGAGCCCTGAAGCAAAGGTTTAGCTCTATGTATCAGCTTTCCATAGCCACCAAGATCATCCAATTCCAGTAAGTGTAGCTCCAGATATAGGCAAAATACTGAGTGCTGCTCCAGATTGCTGTCACATTCGCTGCAGAAACTTTGAGTCAACTTTTGAGCTCCTTAGAGACTTCAATTGCTTTCGAGCTCTGAAGATGAAATTAAGCCTTGTGCCTTAGCCTTCCAATGCAACTAAAATGGAGTGATTTAAACATCTGTACTCCAGCTATGGCTTCTGCAACACTTGCTGTTCAGGATTGCTGTCCAAAATTCTGTAGCAAGATTGACTCAACTTGAAGCTCCAATTTGGAATCCTTATGGTCTGAATCAGCTTTAGAGTTCTGCCTAAACTTTGTAGACCTGTGTCTAAGCTTTCCAACAAGACAAAGAACACAAAATTCCAATTTCTAGAACTCAAGTTATAGGCAAATTACATAATAGTGTCACAAAGCACAAAATGCTGAGAAAATGCACAAAGTTCCAATCAAGTACCAAATGCCTAATATGATGCAAAAGTAGCTCATTCATCTCAAAAGTGGTCAAATTACATGCATACAAAAGGGAAATAATCAATACAAATAATGCTATATCAAATTCACCCACACTTATGTAAGCTCCAGAACCCTTCTAAGAGAATTAAGCATAATTCTCTTAGAGTTATGAAAGTTTTAATGATAACAAGGTAAGCCATAAGTATAAAATTTTACTTAAGGTTTTGCTAATATGTGCGCTAAGTGTCTCAGAAAGCTTTAAATTATTGCAATGCCATGAGCAAAGACCAAAACAAAACATCAAGTAGCCTTGAAATCAATTGATAAAATCATAGCGCCAAAGATATCACAAAGGATGTCTCAGAAGCGCTGAAGGTGAAAACATGTTTATGAGGAAAGAACACTGTCGCCTCAGAAAGGTCTCAGAAGACCTTGCGACTAGTAGTTCTCAGAAGGGTCTTCCCTCAGAAGGTTCGCCTTAGAAGTCCGTACAACTCTTAGAAGGTTGGACTCAGAAGCAACCAAGTGTCTGGACTCAAGGAAGTGCAAACAGTCTCAGAAAGCTCGCTACAACTAGCCAAGGAAGTGGGAACACGCGCACTGTGCAGTTCTGAAAAGTTCCTCATTTTGCGCTGACTGTAGCAGGGAGCCGTTCTGAAAAGGACACAGCCACATAAGCAAAGTGAAAGCTTCTAATTTCGCGGCTCTTTGATGCCTATATATATGAGTTCAATTCCAGAGCAATGTGACGAAACTCTTGTGCAAAAACTATTGATTAAACGTGCGAAAACTCTGTTGAATTGAAAATCATTTTTGCGAAAACTTAGAACTTTCTCAGAAAGACAATTTTTACGAAATTGTTCTTCTAACTTTGCAAAATCTTCTAGTTATGAATTTGTGTAAATTCTTACATTTGTAAGTTAATTCTAGAAGTCTACTAAGTGTAAAACTAGGTTTGTAACTTAGTCTTGGTAGTTGTTTTCGATCAAAACAAACCTTCGAAAAACGCTAAGTCCTTCTTTGTGTGAAGGCAGTTTTAAGTCCTCTAGTGTTTGAGGCAAAGTTCAAAGTCCTTAATTGTTTAAGGCAAGGAAGTCCTCAGTTGTGAGGCAAGGAAGTCCTTAAGTGTTTAAGGCAAAGAAGTCCTCTAGTGTGAGGCAGAGAAATCCACTTCGGGTTGTGAAGTGGTGGAAGTCCTTTACTTGGTAAAGGCAGTGTTGTCTGGGAAGGCACATTAAGAAGAATATCTAAGAACTCTCAACTGAAGGTTGAGGACTGGAGTAGGTTGGTTATAACCGAACCAGTATAAAATTCTTTGTGTTAAGCTTTTCTCCCTTGCTTTTTACTCGCATAAATCTTTGAGAAAAACTTTATCACGATTCTAATTGAGAGGTCTCGGGAAAACCTTATTGATCAAAATCAGAAAGCTTTTAAGAAACTCAAACCTTAAGTCGTTTTCTTAAAATCTCTCAGAAAGGAACTTTCTCAGAAAGACTAAGTTCTCAGAAACTTAATCCTCTCAGAAAGCATTTTCCGCTGCAAACTCTTAATCATACCTTCTGAGTAAAAACAACTTTCTAAGTAAAAGTTTTAACAAGCAATTTTTAAAACTTGCACGATTCAACCCCCCCTTCTCGTGCACACATACACTTTCAATTGGCATCAGAGCTCGGTCCTTAAGGGGTTGAGCACTTCGCAGTGTCAAGGAAAAAGATCCACGTAGGGAAATATGAACTCACCAGCTGCATTCATATCAGATGGGGCTTCAATAAACAGACCTCCGATGTTTCTCGGAGACAGCTTCGACTACTGGCGTGACAGGATGACGCTGTTCATCAAGCACACCAGTTTGGACTTATGGGATAGGATCGAGAATGGAGACTATCAGCCTCTGCAGACAATTACAGAGGATGCTGTAGTTGCAACAGACGCTGAGCCAGGAGTGGCACCTCCAGCACTCAGAACCTATACAAGACGAGTCCCTAAGGATGAATGGACTCAAGAGATGAAGGAGAAGATACAACTCAACTTAAAAGCTAAATACATTCTTCTCTGCGCCTTGCCCAAGGTAGAATACGACAAGATTGTGTCGTGTGATACCGCTCAAGAAATTTGGGAGAGATTACACATGCTGCACGAAGGAAATGATGAAGTCAAGGAAACCAAGGTATCAATGCTCGTACATAAGTACGAATCCTTTTGCATGCAACCTGAGGAAACTATTGACAACATGTCAATAAGATTTCTCCACATCATAAATCAGCTAAAGGTCTTGGGAAAGACCTACTCCAACGCTGAGATGGTGAGGAAAATTCTCAGAAGCCTCTCTGCCAAGTGGCGCCCAAAGGTGACAGCAATCCAAGAAGCAAAGGATCTAAATCAGCTGGGTTTAGATGTATTGTTTGGCTCACTCAAAACTCACGAGATTGAGCTTGAAGGACTACTTGGAGGACCATCTTCATCCTCAAGACCTCAGAAAGCTCTGGCTCTAAAAAGTCAGATCAAAAAGACTTCAAAAGCCCTAAAGGCTGAAGAAATATCTGAGTCTGAAAACGATCAAAACTCAGATTCCGATGAAGATGACATCTCTCTTCTAGTAAGGAAAATGAAGAAAGCTTGGAAGAGAAGACCAAGCAAAGACAAAGAGATCACCCCTAGAAAAGGAAAGTCAAAGCCTTCTGATGCCACATGTTTTGGCTGTGGAGAAAAAGGCCACTTCAGAACGGAGTGCCCTCAGAACAAGGGAAAGAAGAAGTTCATTCCCAAGAAGAAGAAGAAGGCAATGGCTGCTACATGGAGTGACTCAGAAGAGGAAGACTCTGAGTCAGAAAGTGAAGAGAAAGCTAATGTTTGTTTCATGGCAGGAACTGACTACATTCTGGAAACAGAATCTGAGTCAGAAGAGGTACAAAATTCCCCTCCTCTTTCATACTCATACGATGAGCTCTCAGAACTTTATTATGATCTTCTGAAAGACTCAAACGAGTTAGCTAACAGTTTCAGCGACCTCAAAAAATCTTTTAAAAACACAGAAGCTGAAAATGCAAGACTAACTCAAGAAGTTCAGAACCTAAGGCTTGAAAGAGACGACTTCAAAGGTAGATACCTTGAAAGTCATGACCTGCATCAAGCATTAGAAAGTTTGTCTTCAATAACAGTAGAAAAGGCTGAAAAGGCCATGATCGAACTGCAAAAGACAAATGAACTTCTAACCTCTGACTTAGTTAAGATGGTAAATGGTGAAAAGATGCTAAGTCTTTTGCTTGGGGGTCAAAGACCCTATAAAGACAAAAGCGGTCTTGGATATGAAGAAGTCTTTGAACCACATAATCTTGATCCACTCTTAACTAAATCACCCCGCATGTGCATTGCATGTTTTAAGAGTGGTCATGGTTCTGAAAAATGCCCTATGTTAAAAAAGGGAAAAATCTCTAAGCCTCAGAAGGCTAAGAAGAAAACTCAGAAAGCAAAATCTTCTAAGAAGATTGACCCCTCTCAGAAGGGTAAAACTTCTCAGAAAGCAAGTGCTTCTGAAAAGGGCAAACAAAAGGTCTCTGACTCTCAAAACCATGACCCTTCTAAGAAAAGAAGGCAAAAATCCAAGAAATTTAACAAGCAAGGACCTAACAAAGAATGGGTACCTAAAACTGTTAACTTTGTGACTGCAGGAACATCATCAAGCGCTGCTCCACCACCACGATGAGCAGTGGTACCTTGACAGTGGCTGCTCGAGGCACATGACTGGAAGCAAGCACTGGTTCAGAAGTCTCAAGCCCAAGAAAGGCGGAACAGTTCGATTCGGTGATGGCGCTAAGGGAAGAGTCACTGCAATCGGAGATGTTGGTAAGGATTCCTCTCACCAAATCTCAGATGTACTTTTGGTCGATGGCTTAACTCACAATCTATTAAGCATTAGTCAATTTTGTGACAAAGGCCTAAAGGTTGAGTTTTATGCCAAGTATTGTCATGTGATTAATCTCACAAATGACAAGATCGTTCTGGAAGGAAAACGTGTTGGTAACATCTATGTTATCCATCTGGATGATCTAAAGGATCAAAATGTGGAATGCCTTGTCTCTGTCCAAGAAGACAAATGGCTATGGCATAAGAAACTTGGTCATGCCCATATGAGACTTCTTTCTGAACTCTCTCAGAAAGGACTTGTAAAGGGCCTTCCCAGAATTAAGTATCAGAAGGATGCAACCTGCGACTTCTGTGAAAAAGGGAAACAGACCAAGGCTTCCTTTCCCAGTAAAAGTGGTATTTCAACTCAGAAACCACTGGAACTGCTCCACATGGATCTCTTCGGACCAACCAGAACAACTTCCCTTTCTGGAAAACGCTATGGTCTTGTCATAGTGGATGATTACTCCAGATTCACTTGGGTTTTCTTTCTAGCTTCTAAGGAAGAAACTTTTGAGAAGTTCAAAGCATTTGCGAAAAGAGTTTCAACTGAAAAGGATTCGCACATTCATGCCATTAGATCAGATCATGGTGGTGAATTTGAGAATCATGCTTTTGAAAAGCTTTGTGAAAATCTGGGCATTGCTCACGAATTCTCATCTCCCAGAACTCCTCAACAAAATGGAGTAGCTGAGAGAAAGAATCGAAGCCTTCAAGAGATGGCAAGAACAATGCTCTTAGAAAGTGGACTTTCAAAAGGTTTCTGGGCTGAAGTAGTAAATACTTCATGCTACATTCAGAATCGAGTCTTTCTAAGACCAATTCTGAAAAGGACACCTTACGAGCTATGGAAGAATAAAATACCAAACATTTCTTATTTCCATGTATTTGGTTCTTCTTGTTTTATTCTCAACACAAAGGACAAACTCTCCAAGTTTGATCCTAAGTCCGATGATGGATACTTCCTAGGATACTCCTCAGCCTCTAAAGCTTACAGAGTATATAACAAAAGGAGTAAATGTGTTGAAGAGACAATCCATATTAAGTTCAAAGAACTTAGTAAGGACCTGTCTCAGAAAGATGCTAACTTAGAAGATGAGTTTGAGAAACTCAACATCTCTTCTAAGAAAGCCAAAAGGAAAATTCTTATAGATGATGAGACTGATTTCCAACCCATGGAACAATCATCTTCATCTAAAGAAAAATCTAGTAACATCATCGAAGCTCCAGAACCTAGAGAATCTACTTCTCCAAATACAATGGAACCTAGATTCTCAGAAGGACAAGCTTCTGATGACTCAGAAAGAGAACCTTCTGAGTCTCCTTTTCAGAACCCTACTCCTAAAGGGATCAGAGGGTCAAGAGACTTGAAGAACGTCTCTCAGAATGAAGTCTTGGGCAATCCAGAAAGTGGCGTAAGAACCAGAAGGAACTATACAAATCTTGCTATGGTTTCTGAACTTGAACCAGATTCCATAGAAGAGGCGTTAGATGATCCTAGCTGGGTAAATGCCATGCAGGATGAACTTGACCAATTCGAGAGAAATCAAGTTTGGAAACTGACTCAGAAACCCAAAGGCAAGAGTGTCATTGGGACCAAATGGGTGTTTCGAAACAAACTTGATGAAAACGGTCAAGTTGTAAGAAACAAGGCCAGATTGGTTGCACAAGGGTACAACCAACAAGAAGGGATAGACTATGATGAAACTTTCGCTCCAGTCGCAAGGTTGGAAGCTATCAGAATGTTGCTAGCTTTTGCTGCACACAAAGGTTTCAAACTCTATCAGATGGACGTTAAGTCTGCCTTCTTGAATGGATACCTTTCTGAGGAAGTTTACGTAAAACAACCTCCTGGTTTTGTGAATGATGCATTCCCGGATCATGTATTTAAGCTTACAAAGGCTCTCTATGGTCTGAAACAAGCTCCAAGAGCTTGGTACGATGGATTGAGCTCTTTCCTGCTTAAAAACGGATTCTCAAGAGGGAAAGTGGACACAACTCTCTTTACACTCTCAGAAGACTCTGGCTTCTTGATTGTCCAGATTTATGTTGATGACATAATATTTGGCGCAACCAATGAATGCCTTTGCAAAGAATTTTCGAAGCTTATGCAAGGTGAATTCGAGATGAGCATGATGGGAGAATTAAAATTCTTCCTAGGATTGCAAATCAAGCAAGAGTCAGAAGGGACATTTATTCATCAAGAGAAGTATACCAAGGAACTTCTGAGGAAGTTTCTGATGGATAAGGCCAAACCCATGAGCACTCCCATGCATCCCTCTCAAGTAATTGACTTGGATGAAGATGGTGAGAAAGTCTCAGAAAGCAACTATCGAGGGATGATTGGCTCACTTCTCTACTTAACTGCCTCCAGACCAGATATCCAACTCAGTGTTGGGATCTGTGCTAGATTCCAGTCTAAGCCTAAGCAATCACATTTAACTGCAGTCAAACGAATTTTACGATATTTAAGTGGAACTACTAATCTTGGTCTTTGGTACGAGAAAGGTTGTTCTTCTGATGTTATAGGGTATTGTGATGCTGACTACGCTGGAGATAGGATCGATCGCAAAAGCACAAGTGGCTGCTGCTGCTTCTTTGGGAAATGCTTGATCACTTGGTCTTGCAAGAAGCAAAATACGATCGCCCTATCAACTGCTGAAGCTGAATATGTATCTGCTGCGAATTGTTGTTCTCAGATGCTCTGGATTAAGAATCAGCTACTTGATTATCAAATAAGGTACACCAAAATCCCTATCCTCTGTGATAATACAAGTGCTATCAACTTAGCTAAGAATCCTATTCAGCATTCTCGATCCAAGCACATTGATATAAAACATCATTTTATTCGGGATCATGTGCAAAAAGGCGACATTGAACTCAAATTTGTAAATACTGAGGATCAAATCTCAGATATATTTACAAAGCCTTTACCCGAGGATCGGTTCAATGTTCTGAAAGGATTTCTCAATCTAAGACGTTTCTAAGTACTTTGAAATTAAAAACTTTTTCTTAGAAACTCCCCTTAGTCCTAGCTTAGACTCTGAGACGAACAATAGAACTAAGCTTCTGAACTAGAAGTAGGAAAACACAGAAAAACTCTATCTGAGAAAATTTGCTCTCAGAAGACTCATCTCTCATAAAGGAGATCTTCTGAAACATCTCTCAGAAGGAGGGTTTCTCAAAAGGACCACCTCTCTCAGAAAGGTGCCTTCCGAGAAACAAGTTACCAACAGTAACTTTTGGATAAGTGGCAGGAAACGGCTAGTTACAAGCCATGCCTATAAATACTCATGGCATTGTTTCATTTAAGCACTTTACGCTTAAAAGCTTACCAAAACTCTACCAAATCCTCGCCTCGCTTTTCAAATCTTCATCTGCTCTCTCACTATCTCTCTCTCTCTCTTGTTCTTCTCTATCTCTTCTCAAAACTCAAACCCTTCTTCCAAATGGCCATCTCTGGAGAAATCAAGGGCTTAATGAGAAACAATCTCAATGAGATATCCGAAGATATTCTCTATGACAATGAGGAAATGCAGTCCCTATTCCATAAGACTTATCTCCCACGGAATCTAGCCATGTGAAGGGTATTGCCTCTCAATGTCTACAATCAGGTGGACGAAATTCAATTCACCTTCCTCAAGCAACCTGGATGGCCAGCCATGATGAGTTCCGAGGACGTGTGCTACCCAAATGTGGTGAGAGCCTTCTATTCGCAAATAGAAAGGTTCACCAACAAAGGGGTCAAGAGCAAGATTGGTGACCAACAGATCCGCTTCTCCTCCTCTGACATCAACAAAGTCTTCAAGACCTTGAATGGTGGTGCTGTCATCGCCGACGACCCAGAATGGGTCAAGGAGGTAGATGACTCAGAAGAAGAAGTCGTGACACTTCTGACTGGTAGCAACAGCCTACCACTCAAGGGGGTAAAGGTGCCTCATCTCACGCAAGAGGCTAGAATCATCTTCTCCGTTGTGCAACACACCCTTCTCCCTCGGATTGGAGACATGGGGAACGTTACCACCATGGATGCCTGCCTGCTGTACCACCTAATGAAGAAGGAAAGAGTAGATTTTGGGAGGATGGTGCTCAACTACATGATGCACCAAGCTCATCCGAAGAGGGCTCTCACAAGTCTACCTTACGGAAGCCTTCTGACCAGAATCCTCGACCATTTCTCCTTCCCACTTGAAGACTATGAATACGTCTTCAACCACAACAAATTCTCCATGGTCACCTTCAACAACATCAAGAAGAAGAAGGTACCAGAGACAGGGGCACCTAAGAAGAAGGAGGAAGCAAAGCCTTCTAAGGGAGCTGCTGGTCTCAACCAGCCCTCTAAGGCTGAGAAAGGAAAGGAAAAAGTTTCTGATCCTTCAGAAAAGAAGAAGAAGAAGCAAAAGGTGACTCATCCTTCTCCAACAAGGGTGACAAGGAGTATGGCCTCTGAGGGAGCTCAGAAGACTCCTCAGAAGGAACCTACGGTTGTTGAGGCTGCTGAAGACTCAGAAGAAACAACATCTGAGCAACCCATGACCAGAAAAAGGAAAGCACCTCCAACTCTCCAAGTCCCAGACGTGCCACCAGAAGGGAAAAAGAAACGTGGTCGTTTGGTAAAAGCTAACTCTAAAACTCCACCTTCATTTCTTAACTCTTCTTCTACTTCAATTCCTGTTTCTGATTCTGTTGCTGGTTTTAAACCCACCAAATTTAAAACTAAACTCCTACATTCCTTGAAATATCATGGAAAGACTCACAAAGGAGTGGGGATAAAATCCACTAAGAAACAGAGCCCGCCAAAGACAACGGGTAAAGAAATTGTAGCAGTTGCTGCTACTGCTGCCACCACCGCTGCTACTACTGCTGCTGCTGCTGTTGAAGAAGAAGCAGAAGCTTCTCATCACTCCTCCCCCTCTGGGAATGTCTCCCCTACCAGAGAAGACATTCAAGGGCATGGAGGAAATGTTGCTGATTCCTCGTCAGAAGAAGAGGATGCAGCAAGCTTTCACATTGAGCATCGCACTCCAGATGCTGGAAGCTCCAAGAAAGAGCCCCAGAAGAAGCCATCTGAGGTTTCTATGGTGTAACTTTCTGAGGCAACCACAACTGAAGTTGCCACTGTGAATGCTGAGTCATTGGCTCAGACGATGCTCGACGTCCAGAAGGCACTGGCTCAACCTTCTGAGACCCAAGAAGCTGCTCAGATGCAACCAGAACAACAACTACAGCATGAGGAAGCCTTCAAAGAACCAACTTCTGAGGTTGGTCCTATCTCTTCTGAGATCCCTTTGGAACATGAGGAAACTCATGTCTCAACACATGAAGTAGTGCCAGGGACCACCAGCACTAGGCTCAGCTCAGAGGTGGGCGCTGACGCTACCATGGCTGCCGGAGTTGCAGCAGTTGAGGCATTTGTTGCCCACAGTTCCTTAGAAGGAACTCTATCTGAGAAGGACTCTCAGAAGGAACCAGAGGTTCCCCCTCTAGATATAACAGAGGTTCCTCCTCCATCCTTTGATCAACAAGGTCCCACCTTCTCGATTACGGACTCAATGATTGGTTCCGGCTTTCAGCTGGGAAGGATGGTAGTCACCCCACCCTCTGTGCAATTTCGGCCTTTCTTTGGTCGAACTGAGAAGTTGAAGTGCATTGAAGCCATGCATAGCCAGATCTCAACCTTCAACCTCTTCGACGATGCTCAGACTTCTGGTGATAGGGAGCAACCATCAGCTAGGCAACCCTCTGATCTAGACCTTGCTCTAGCTTCTGAGGACACTCAAAGGCAGCCCTCCATTGAACTTGCTGCTATTGAAGGTAAAGCTGTCCAAGAAGAAGAACCTCCAGAATATCAAACAAGGGATATAATCGATGAAGTACTTGAGGCTGAAGTCTCTCGTCCTCCTTCATCTCAACCCTCATCTTCTCAACAGCCTTCCACTGCCTCTGAACTCCCTCCACAATGCGCTCAGAATGCGACTCAGAGCGAGATTCTCATGGAGATATGCCAGCTGCTACGCTACATTGCCAGAAGACAGTAGTTCTAAGTCAATGATGGCGTTTATGTCTTAGCCACCCTTTTTGATGTAACAAAGGGGGAGTAGATAAATGGATAAAATTTTTGTACATTGGCTATCGTAAACACTAGGCTAGAACTTAGGGGGAGCAACAACTTAGGGGGAGCCAAATATTTTGTATCTTTAACAAAATCATAAATGAAAAATCATTATTTTGGCATCTCATGTCTTACATATTTTATGCTTATCTTCTATTATTTATTTTTTGGCATCTCGTGATTTACTTAGCTTGGTATTTCTGAATTTTATACATACATTAATCATGAAATACATGCTATGTAATTGATAATCTCAAACAGTGATCATACATTGCATACTTGAACTGTTGATTATCACAACCTTCTAAGAAAATAACGAAGCCTTCTCTCAGAAAGCTAAGTTAGTCTCTAAGAAAGCAAAAGTGCATTCTGAATAAGTTGTGAACTTACTCAGAAACACTTCTGAACTTAAGCAAAATTATTATCTTAAGACTTAAGTTGTTATCATCAAAAAGTGGGAGATTGTAAGCTCCAGAACCCTTCTGAGAGAATTAAGCATAATTCTCTTAGAGTTATGAAAGTTTTAATGATAACAAGGTAAGCCATAAGTATAAAATTTTACTTAGGTTTTGCTAATATGTGCGCTAAGTGTCTCAGAAAGCTTTAAATTATTGCAATGCCATGAGCAAAGACCAAAACAAAACATCAAGTAGCCTTGAAATCAATTGATAAAATCATAGCGCCAAAGATATCAGAAAGGATGTCTCAGAAGCGCTGAAGGTGAAAACATGTTTATGAGGAAAGAACACTGTCGCCTCAGAAAGGTCTCAGAAGACCTTGCGACTAGTAGTTCTCAGAAGGGTCTTCCCTCAGAAGGTTCGCCTCAGAAGTCCGTACAACTCTTAGAAGGTTGGACTCAGAAGCAACCAAGTGTCTGGACTCAAGGAAGTGCAAACAGTCTCAGAAAGCTCGCTACAACTAGCCAAGGAAGTGGGAACACGCGCACTGTGCAGTTCTGAAAAGTTCCTCATTTTGCGCTGACTGTAGCAGGGAGCCGTTCTGAAAAGGACACAGCCACATAAGCAAAGTGAAAGCTTCTAATTTCGCGGCTCTTTGATGCCTATATATATGAGTTCAATTCCAGAGCAATGTGACGAAACTCTTGTGCAAAAACTATTGATTAAACGTGCCAAAACTCTGTTGAATTGAAAATCATTTTTGCGAAAACTTAGAACTTTCTCAGAAAGACAATTTTTACGAAATTGTTCTTCTAACTTTGCAAAATCTTCTAGTTCTGAATTTGTGTAAATTCTTACATTTGTAAGTTAATTCTAGAAGTCTACTAAGTGTAAAACTAGGTTTGTAACTTAGTCTTGGTAGTTGTTTTCGATCAAAACAAACCTTCGAAAAACGCTAAGTCCTTCTTTGTGTGAAGGCAGTTTTAAGTCCTCTAGTGTTTGAGGCAAAGTTCAAAGTCCTTAATTGTTTAAGGCAAGGAAGTCCTCAGTTGTGAGGCAAGGAAGTCCTTAAGTGTTTAAGGCAAAGAAGTCCTCTAGTGTGAGGCAGAGAAATCCACTTCGGGTTGTGAAGTGGTGGAAGTCCTTTACTTGGTAAAGGCAGTGTTGTCTGGGAAGGCACATTAAGAAGAATATCTAAGAACTCTCAACTGAAGGTTGAGGACTGGAGTAGGTTGGTTATAACCGAACCAGTATAAAATTCTTTGTGTTAAGCTTTTCTCCCTTGCTTTTTACTCGCATAAATCTTTGAGAAAAACTTTATCACGATTCTAATTGAGAGGTCTCGGGAAAACCTTATTGATCAAAATCAGAAAGCTTTTAAGAAACTCAAACCTTAAGTCGTTTTCTTAAAATCTCTCAGAAAGGAACTTTCTCAGAAAGACTAAGTTCTCAGAAACTTAATCCTCTCAGAAAGCATTTTCCGCTGCAAACTCTTAATCATACCTTCTGAGTAAAAACAGCTTTCTAAGTAAAAGTTTTAACAAGCAATTTTTAAAACTTGCACGATTCAACCCCCCCTTCTCGTGCACACATACACTTTCAACTTAGCCCTTGCATGTCCACATGCAAGACTAAGAATCAAAAGTTAACCACCTAATGAGAAAGAGGGAAATCAAGAGGTGCTACTTGAATTTCAATAAATGATCCAAAAGTCTTTTGGCTCAAGACCAAGAAAGCAATTTAAAGTGGTAAGAGTTTCCAACAACCAAGCATTCCAATATCAAGGGGGTACAATACACAAGCAAAGCAAAATCCCTTAAAATGCATAGATGAAATGTATGGACCTCAATGGGTGCGTGTGATCTCAACTCACTATTATGGTGGACTTGTCTTCCTCTCAACTCTCTTGTTGGACCAAGCATTCAACATAGGTTTGCCAAACCTGTAAATCTCCACTACTAGTATTCAATGCACCCAAGAATCAATAGGTCTTTGTTTTGGTTGTAATGAGGCCAAGGTGAAGGTCTGGAAGGTATGAGAAAGTGAGCTAAAGACCTAAGGAAATAAGACTAGCATTGGTTAGAATGAGTCACAATTAAACACAAGGGGGAATTCCGATCAAACACAATGCATAGATTTCACTTTTTGCAACCAAGCACACAAAAGCACAAGAGCTTTACTCCTTTTTTTTTTTTAACATTTTTCACACTTAAAACACTAGGTCTTTGACTTGAATTTCTTTTTTTTTTTTTTTTAACTTTTTGCTTTTGCTTTTGCTTTTGTGTGCTTTTATTTTTTTATTTCCTTTTTTTTTCACATACAATAATCGACACATAAGACCACATATACAATGCAACAAAGACACATAGTACAATCCACAAACCAAGGTGTCCTTCCCCCACACTTAGAAGTTTGCCTTCCATGGCAAACCCCACACTTAGACTCAAGCATGCAAGATGAGAAAACCAATGCTACTCCACTTTCCAAAGGTAGGGTGTAAAATGGTTTTTCACTTTTTTGGCTTATGATGAGCTAAGATGAAAGAATGAGATATATGGCTCAAAGGGGCTTGCAAGGGCAATGTATAGGGTAGACAATATGGTCGTGGACTCAAGAAGAAAAGTGCCTCTATCACACTCAAGAATGCATATGAAAAATGTAACCTCAATAAAGAGACAAGGCAAACCCTCGAATGACAAAGTCCACAAGAGAAGCACACAACAAGAATGGAATGACATGTAATGTGGCCACCCAATGTAAGGCCCAAAACTCACAAGGTAAATGTCCAAAGACAAATCATCTATACACAATAAGATCAATCACCAAGCAAGTATCAAGAAGAACAAAGTGAAATGCAATCATGTCGGAACTCTAACCACCTAAGAAAATGATGCAAGTCTCAAGCACAACACTTCCAAATCAATCAAGAAAGGCAAGTAACAACCTATCTAAGCAAACAACCTAACTAATGACTAGCACGAAATCTATAATGCAACAACAAACCACCTACTCAACTAATGCAAATAGAAACTAGAAAAGAAGAAAGAAGGGGGAGAAACTTCACTATCAAGTATAAGTGGCTGGAAGGAGGTGGGTCTCCTCAATGTCCTCTTGGGGGATCTCCTCATGAAATGGCTTCAAGCGGTGACCATTTACTTCCAACATCTTTCCCGTCCCGGGATCCAAAACCTGTATAGCACCAAAGGGAACACATGTTGCACAATAAAAAGACCTTGCCAACGGGAGCGAAGCTTACCAGTGAAGAGTTTGAGGCGAGAGTTGTAGAGTAGAACTTTTTGCCCAATAGAGAACTCCTTCCGCACTAACATCTTGTCATGGATGAGTTTGGTTTTTTTCCTTGTAAATGCGGGAGTTCTCATATGCCTCCAAGTGTATCTCTTCCAACTCTTGAAGTTGGAACTTCCTGTGCGGGCCGGCTTGGAACAAATCAGGGTTGCAACTCTTCACCGCCCAGTATGCTCGATGCTCAATCTCCAAGGGAAGGTGGCACGCCTTACCAAAGACAACCCTATAGGGGGACATCCCCAAAGGTGTCTTGTAAGCGGTGCGGTATGCCCACAGAGCATCCTCAAGTCTCTTGCTCCAATCTTTCCTGTTGGGTTGCACCGTCTTCTCCAAGATGTGTTTCAACTCCCTATTTGACACTTCCGCTTGGCCATTTGTTTGCGGATGGTAGGGAGTAGAAACCTTGTGCGTCACCCCATACTTCTTCAAGAGAGTCGCCATATTCTTATTACAGAAATGGCTCCCCTGATCACTGATAATGGCACGCAGCAACCCGAACCTACAAAAAATCTAAGATCTTACAAAATCCACAACAACATGAGAATCATCAGTTCGGGTGGCCTTGGCCTCCACCCATCTAGAGACATAATCAACAACCACAAGTATATAAGAGAAACCAAAAGAAATGGGGAATGGCCCCATAAAGTCGATGCCCCATACATAAAAAATCTCATAGAATAGTATGGGCTGCTGGGGCATCTCATGCCTACGGGAAATGTTTCCCGTTTTCTGGCAGCGCTCACAACTCTTACAAAAGGTGTAAGAATCGCGAAATAAGGTGGGCCAATGAAGCCCAGAGTCCAAAACTCTCCTGGCAGTGCGTTGCGGGCCAAAGTGGCCGCCGCATGCAAGTGTGTGACAAAAGCGCAGAACAGAGGGAACCTCATGCTCATGCACACACCTCCTGATAACCTGATCACTACACATCCGCCAAAGATAAGGATCATCCCAAAGATAAAACTTGGCGTCGCTCTTTAGCTTAGCTATCTGGTGCCTAGATAAGTGAGCAGGCAACTGCGAAGCAACCAGATAGTTAACTAAATCAGCATACCAAGGGTCCTTACCCACATCAACCTGTAAGAGCTGCTCATCAGGAAATGAGTCATGGATGGGATGAGGCTCTGGTGCCTGAGAAATGCGACTGAGGTGATCTTCTATAAGATTCTCAGCTCCACTTCTATCCCGGATCTCCAGATCAAACTCTTGCAATAATAGCATCCACCTGATGAGCCTTGGCTTAGCATCCGGCTTTCTTAGTAGGTACTTAAGCGCTGCATGATCAGAGAATACAGTCACTTTAGTACCCAATAAGTAAGCGCGGAACTTGTCCAAGGCAAATACAATGGCCAACAGCTCCTTCTCCGTAGTGGTGTAATTGGCTTGGGCGGAGTCAAGGGTGCGGGAAGCATAGGCTATCACATGGGAAGCCTTCCCGACCCTCTGAGCAAGTACAGCACCAACTGCATAGTTGGAGGCATCACACATCAACTCAAAGGGGGACCTCCAATCAGGTGGAATCAAAACAGGTGCGGAGGTCAACCGCCCTTTGAGCTGATCGAATGCCTTCCTGCAGTCCTCATCAAAACGGAACTCTGCATCCTTCTGCAACAATCTGGACAGCGGGAGGGCAATGTTGTTGAAGTCCTGGATGAAACGCCTATAAAAACCTGCATGTCCAAGGAAAGAACGGACTTCCCGCACGGAGGCGGGGTAAGGCAGAGAGGCAATAACATCAATCTTAGCTCTATCAACAGCAATACCATCACTAGAGATAATGTATCCTAGAACCACACCTTGCCTAACCTTAAAATGACATTTTTCAAAATTCAGTACAAGGTGTGACTCGACACATCTATGCAACACTCTAGTAAGGCTATCCAAGCATGCATCAAAAGAAGAACCGTAAACAGTGAAGTCGTCCATGAATACCTCCATACAATCCTCTAAGAAATAAGAAAATATACTCACCATGCATCTCTGAAATGTACCTGGGGCATTGCATAGACCGAAGGGCATCCGACGGTACGCAAATGTGCCAAATGGGCAGGTGAATGTGGTTTTCTCCTGATCCTCCGGAGCGATATGTATCTGGAAGTAACCTGAAAACCCGTCCAGGAAGCAGTAATGGGACTGTCCAGCTAGCCTCTCCAACATCTGATCAATGAATGGCAGCGGGAAGTGATCCTTCCTAGTGGCCTGGTTCAGCTTCCTGTAGTCGATGCAGACTCTCCAGCTATTCTGTAGTCGAGTGGGGATCAACTCATTTTTCTCATTTTTCTGCACTGTGATCCCACTCTTCTTCGGAACAACCTGCACCGGGCTAACCCACTTTCTATCCGAGATCGGATAGATGATGCCAGCAGCCAATAACTTGCTCACCTCCTTTTTCACCACATCCAGGTTCAAGGGGTTGAGCCGCCTTTGGGGCTGCCTCACTGGTTTAGCCCCCTCCTCCAACTGAATACGGTGCATACAAGTGGAGGGGCTAATCCCAGGAATGTCTGCAAGTGTCCAGCCAATAGCCCTCATGTTCTGCTTCACTATGCTCAATAATCTCTCCTCTTGGTCAGGGAGTAAATCCCTAGCAATGATGATCGACCACTGCTCATTAGGCTCTAAGAATGCATACTTCAAATGATCGGGCAGCGGCTTCAATTCCAAAGTGGGTGCAGTGGTATCAGCACCTGCAACAACAGACACAAGAGAAGAATCTGCAAGGGAAGCGTCAGTAGCTACTGCTGATTCAGAATGTGAACCAGCAGCATGAGGTGAAATAACAGTTGTATCAGAATGCATGGACAAATCAGAATATATGACAGAATGCATGACAGAAGACTGCACATAAGAATGCATAACAGAATGTGTATCAGAGTGTGTGTCAGAGTGTGTGTCAGAATGCACAGAATCAAGATGCATATTAGAATCTAAACTCACAGAATCAACACTCTCAGAATGCTCAGAATGCATAAGCATAGAATCAATCACAGTATGAAGATTAGAATCAGAATCATCATCATCATCAGAATGAATATCAACAGACTCAACAGAATCATAATGCAACACAGAATCAGAGAAATCAGGATGCATCCTATCAGCTAAAGTATCAATGATATCAATATGATAGACATAATGCTCCTCAACAGGATATCTCATGGCATCATGCAGATTAAAATGCACAATAATATCACCACACTCCATTGATATTGTACCAGTATGCACATCAATTTTTTGTCCTGGCAGTTTTCAAAAATGGCCTACCCAATATCAATGGTGGTGGTGTGTGCTCATCATGCTGGACATCTAAAACAAAAAAATCAGCAGGGAAAATAAGACTTTTTACCCCAACCAAAACGTCCTCCAGCATGCCATCAGGATGTCGAATGCTCCTATCTACTAATTGGATCACAATCCCTAATGCCTTAAGCTCTCCAATGTGCAATGACTTATAGATGGACCTGGGCATAACATTGATCGCTGCCCCAAGGTCTAGCATGGAACGATCAAATGTCTTGTCACCAATGATGCATGAGACGGTGAAAGTACCAGGTCTTTGCATTTAATTGGTAAACTGGGCTGAATGATAAATGACACATTTCTGCCCATGTTCACCCTTTCATTACCCTTCAACTTCCATTTCTGTGTGCACAAATCCTTAAGAAACTTTGCATATTTATGAATATGCTTGATGACATCTAGGAGAGGTATATTCACCTCAACCTTCCTAAATGTCTCCAATATTTCCTTATGCATTCAGAATCTGCTATCTTCCTTGATTGAGTGACTCTGTTTGGGAATGGGAGAGGGATGGGAAAAGGAATGGAAGAAGAATCATCAACAACCTTTTTCTTTTTCTTTTCTGCTGCTGCAGAATTTTCCGGATCTGCAATATTATTCTGCACTATTTCTGAATCTGCAGCAGCTTGCTCTAACTCTGGTGCAGCAAGTACCTTTCCACCTCTGAGTGTAATGGCGCTAACATTACTCGGACTTACTCCTTGAGAAGGCAGTTTACCCGATCCCTGATTCTTCAACTCACCAATAGTGGTGGCTAACTGTCCAATCTGAGTTTGCAAACTTTGGATGGTTGCATCCGTTCTTTGCTGCATACTTTGGATAGTCGAATCTGTTCTTTGCTGAAACTGAAGGTTGTTAGCTGCCATTTGCTTAACCAAATCTGCCAAAGATGGCTCATGTGAGGAAGAAGGTACAGAGGGTATTTGGCTGCTGGTATGTGGCCTGAAATCTGTTTTTTGCTGCTGCACAAAACCACTATTGCCTCCACCTCTATTAAAACTCTGCTGCTGTTGGTATGGAGGTGGATGACCACTGCCAAATCTCAGATTTGGGTGATCCCTCCATCCAGGATTGTATGTCTGAGAGTATGGGTTGTGGTTCTGTTGGTGCTGCTGCTGGAAAGGTCTCCCAGGAAAAACTCCAGCCACCATCTCACTGTTTTCTTGCAATGTGGGGCATTGATCTGTAGAATGATCCACCATAGAACAAATGCCACACATAACAGCTGCTACCTGATGTTGCTTCTGTGTATTTGCAAGGGCCAATTGTCTCACGAGGCTTGTGAGCTCATCCATCCTATGCTTCATCCTCTGATTTGCCTCTGAATATTGGACCTCATTAACACATTTGCAACTGGTTGCTCTTGTACCAAACTGTTGACCATTGGCAGCCATGTTCTCTATCAAGTTTCTTGCTGCAGTGGGTGTTTTATCCACCAAGGCTCCACCTCAGGCAGCATCAATCATACTCCTATCCATGGCCTGCAACCCCTCATAGAAATACTGAATCAGCAGCTAGTCACTAATCTGGTGATGAGGGCAGCTTGCACAGAGCTTCTTGAACCTCTCCCAATATTCATGGAGAGTTTCACCACCCTGCTGCCTAATCCCACTGATATCCTTTTTGATTGAAGTTGTTCTTGATGCAGGAAAGAATTTCTCCAGGAAAAGTCTCTTCATATCTTGCCAATTAGTCACAATTCTCGGATGCAAGTAATACAACCAATCCTTTGCTGCACCATCCAGTGAGAAAGGAAATGCTCTCAGCTTAATCTGATCTTCCTCAACACCTTGTGGTCTCATGGTAGAACAGACCACATGGAACTCCTTCAAATGCTTGTGAGGATCTTCCCCTGCCAAACCACAGAACTTTGGCAGCAAGTGTATAAGATCAGACTTCAGCTCAAAATCTGCATCCAGTTGAGGATACAAAATTGCCAAAGCTTGGTAATTCACATCAGGAGCAGCCAACTCCTTAAGAGTCCTCTCAGCCATATCACTTAATCCTGCAGCACAATTATGATCACCAGAAACACTAGAACAAGGGTTAAGGTTAGTGTTAGGAGGAAAATCAGTACCAATACCAAATGAAAGTCTTCTCCTAGCTCTAATCAACCTAAGAGTCCTATCAATCTCAGGATCAAAATCTACTAAATCAGAACCAGTGTGAGATCTAGTAATCATACATGATGATGCAGAAACAAGTAACAATGCAAAGGATGGCTTGTAACACAAGTAATGCACTAACTAACACCTAAAATGCTAACAATAATCCTAGAAAAATCAGAAACCCTATCAAATGGCTTGTAGCTAAAAGCGTCGTTAATTCTTTTAGCTACAACCAACTTAGAGTTTAGAAAAAGTTCCCAAAAAGTATTGAATTAATTAGCTATAGTAGTATAGCTAGTCAACCCAAGTCGTTTCCCAAAGAGGACTTAAATTGTTGATTAAGTATGTATAGTATATGTAGTGTTGGGATTGTGTAAGAGATAATGCAAGCAATGAAAGCAAGAGGTATTAATAATGCAAAAAGAGTCTTGGTGTTGAGTTATGCACAAAATCACATTTTCTCTATCCTAAACCCACATAGGCATTTTATCAAACACTTAGAATGCAACTTACACATGCCCAAGGATTACTAAACCAAATTGACTTTGATCAAAACCAAAATAATCTAATCACCCCAAGCACATGCAAACCTAATTCTTAATCAAGAATTATTCACACTCTCTCAATGATTGAGCCAATGCATTGATCAACACATAGACCCATAAACCCCTAAATGCACTTTAATCCCTTAATCAAGAAATTAATGTACATCCATGGCAAGATAAAAATCAGCAAGCATGAATCCACACAAGCCAACTTAATAACATTTAAAAGCCCAAGAGAATGAGAAGCAAGAAAACAAATTAATAGTGGGTTTCAAGAGAAAACATAATTTTAGCAATCACCCAACACCAAGAATGAGAAAACTACTCACACATAATCAAAGATAGCAAATGAAAAAAAGAAATGGGAACCATAATCATGCTGGAAAATGAAAATGAAATTGTATTTAAACTTGGAGAAGAGTAGAATAGTGTAATAGTGTGCAAGAAGAAAAATGGAAAAACCTAGAGAGAAGTTGGAGCTTCTCTCTCTAAAAGCCCTAGCCTAATTTGGAAATGAACTAGAGCAATCTAAAAAGTGTCAGCCCAATCAGATAAAGGGACCTTTTTACAAAAAGGGGAGTAGGGACTAAATAGCAAAAACAGCAAAATTACAAGTTGCTGTCACGAGGTGGTCGCTAGCGACCACAGCAAGCATAATGCTGGTCGCTAGCGACCAGTATCAGAAAGGGGGCAATTCGTTGCTCTTTCTCCGGTTCTCCGTTTCGTTCGCTCGTTTGCTCCGACGCTCTCGATGCTCTCGAGACTTGAAGTAGCTCCAGCCTAGGTCCCTGAAATACCAAAGCACTACCCAAACGTGCATCAAAAGATAACAAGGCTAAAGTCTACTTAAAACCTCAAAAAGTAACAGAATTCCACATCAACCACCAAAATGCAAAATATGCAATAACAATGCAAACAACTACAATTAACACACTTAAGGGATGCAAGATGTGCATATAAGGGCAGAGGATGCTCAGAATTTCGCATCCTATCAGCCGTTTCCCTATAGAATCAAGTGTTAGGTCGGAGAAACGGTGAAGTTTTTGGACCTAAATCCTGATTTTATAGGCAAAAAGCACTATTCAACACTATTCATTCAACTTCCAATTTAGTCGCAATTCTAGTTTAAGCTAGTTTATGACCAAATGTAATCAACACATATAAACCAAGTGCAACTAATATAAGCTAGAATTAAACACTAGAATATTAAACACTAGAATGACAAATGCAACTAAAACTTACAATGCAAGTAAAATCCTACACTATGCTACTATAATGCTATGCTGCTACTATAATTGCTGCTATAAATGCTGATGTATTTGCTGATATGTATGCTAATGTATTCCTATATGTGATGCTATATGCTCCTACTAATTTGTTAAATGCTAAATGTTATTGTTATGCTACTGCTGCTATTATGCTACTGCTGCTATATGCTTGTATGCTTCCAACTTTTACTGCTATGTCTCTCTTTTTTCTTTTTAAACAAAATTAACACTAATGAATGAAATATAAGTGCAGGTGTGACTCAGAATGCTATATCAAAATGCTACATCAGAATGAAACTAAGTGAAAATTAAGACTAATGAAAATGAATGCTATATGCACAAATGCACAAATGCAAAAATGCAGTATGTAAAAATGCAGTATGTAAAAGTGCAGAATGTAATGTAATGTAATTATGCAGAATGCAGTATGATGCAGAACAGAGCATAATTAAAATGCAGAACTAAAATGCAGAATGAAGAACTGAAATCTGATGCAAGTGCAGAACTAAACTAAAGAGAAGAAACAGATTTATGCAGAATTGAAAAAAAAACGAAATGCAGAATTGAAAAACAGCAACAACAACTGATGCAATTTAAATTTTGATTTTCAAATGTCAAGCTATTCACATATTCACAACATAATCACACAATCACCATTGAATTCCCCGGCAACGGCGCCAAAATTTGATCAACTGCCGAATTGAATCAAACTAAAACTAGATAACTTGTAGACAAGTGGAAAAACCTAGGTCGATTTCCCAAGGAATTCAAGAAGTGAAAAGTGATTATGCAAGGTTAGGTTTGGGGATTTTAGCATTAAATTTCAGAACTAAGAAAATTCAAACAGGATTTTAATCAAATAGTTAGAAGACACTAGCTCAAGGAATTCGAATTATAAAACATATATCATTGATTCATTATCCTCTCATGATCCTTTCAAGAATTAAATTGAATTTCAAATCCAAATTCAAATATGAATTCAGATCAAGTCTTATGAAAATCTTCAAACATTCATCTTAATACACTTGAATTAAATCTGAAATCTCAAAACCTAATCCAAGACATTAAGATTGAAGCTCTACAATTCAATTTTCTAGATTAGAAATCTCTAGGTCTAGATGTTCTATCAACTTAAGTTTATTGATCAGAAACTCAGAGATCTCTAGAATTATTAATCAATTGGATTCATAATTCAAGAATTAGAAAATCTTCATAATTCTTGAATCATGAATCAAGAAGAGGTGAGAAGAGAGAATTCGAAATTCTTGAATGAATCATGAAAGAAATGCAAGAAATACCTCAATCACATTGCTAATCTCAATATCTTTTACAATCCTCCATC
The DNA here is from genome assembly GCA_013621005.1 of Aeschynomene evenia. Classification (NCBI taxonomy): domain Eukaryota; kingdom Viridiplantae; phylum Streptophyta; class Magnoliopsida; order Fabales; family Fabaceae; genus Aeschynomene; species Aeschynomene evenia. The sequence goes on along the minus strand of CM024269.1, from coordinate 9,304,953 downwards.
CTCAAGCTAGCTATGAGTTTAGCTCTCCATAATCATGGAGAACTCAGCAAGAATAATTGGAAGAAAAGAGAAAAACGAAATGAGAGAAAGCTAGAGAGAAAATGTAATTCTAAAACTTGAATTGTAAAAAATGAATGTAAAAGTGTTCCCTCCAAATCTGATGTAGGACTTAAATAGACATAAAAGAAGGTGGAAATGTCTAAAAAGCCCATACACTAAACAATTACAACACATAAGGCAAGGGTACAATGGACAATGCACAAAGTTATGACACTTAAGGCAACTCAGCAAAACTAAGCTTCTACCCGAAATATTGCAGCCAATTTCTGAAGCCTATAATGGATGATAATGCCCTCGATCCCTGAAGCACATTTGTAGCTCTATGTCTCAGCTTTCCATAGCCACCAATATCATCCAATTCTAGTAAGTGTAGCTCCAGATATAGGCAAAATACTGAGTGCTGCTCCAGATTGCTGTCACATTCGCTTCAGAAAGTTTGGGTCAACTTTTGAGCTTCTTAGAGACTTCCATTGCTTTCGAGCTGTGAAGGTGAAACGAAGCATTCTGCCTTAGCTTTCCAATGCAACTGCAATAGAGTGATTTCAACATCTGTAGCTCCAGCTATGGCTTCTGCAACACTTGCTGTCCAGAATTCTACAGCAAGATTGACTCAACTTGAAGCTCCAATTTGGAATCCTTATGGTCTGAATCAGCTTTCGAGTTCTTCATCAACTTTGTAGGCCTGTGTCTACGCTTTCCAACAAGACAAAGAACACAAAATTCCAATTTCTAGAACTCAAGTTATAGGTAAATTACAGAATAGTGTCACAAAGCACAAAATGCTGAGAAAATGCACAAAGTTCCAATCAAGTACCAAATGTCTAATATGATGCAAAAGTAGCTCATTCATCTCAAAAGTGGTCAAATTACATGCATACAAGAGGGAAATAATCAATACAAATAATGCTATATCACTCCACTGCTGACAGACGACACACTTCAAAAACTAATGACACCAGACTCAAAAGAGACACAAAATTAAAACAGAAATTGAAATTTTATTCAAGCATAAGTTAGAAACTAACCTGAGGGGGGTGGTCAATCTCCCCCTTGATCCTCATCCTCATCATCCTTTTCTTCTTCGTCTTCATCATCACCATCCTCATCCTCATCATTTGATTGATTAGGCTCCCTGGGTTGCCATATGTCCTTGCAAGTAATTCGACACTCCGGAAATTTTTCCGGATCCAGTTTATGGATTGCATGAGAGAGATAACTATACATTCCATAAGAATCAATTTTGAAAAAAATTAAATTCAGCCCTAAGCTTCTGCAGCTCTGATTGCTCATTTTGATTCTAACTTTGACTTGGTACGTCACTCATAGGATCATTCGGAGGAGGAAAAGATGGAACTTCAGGTGCCTTACCCGCATCTTTCTTTTTTGATTTTTCAATGGCTGCAGCAATTATTGGCCTAGGTATGTGGATAGGAGAGTCACCCTCAATTACTACCCCCGCGGCTTCTGTGATGCGCTGAATGAGGCATGGAAATCCCAAGGTCATTCTTGAGGAGTACACAAATTTTGCTAGACCCTTGGATAATATTTTACCAAAATCAACTTGCTCCTTTGTGATAAGGCAATGAATCATCACTGCTCTATCCACTGTAACTTCTGAATAGTGAGTGGTTGGGAGAATGGTGTGATTTATGAATTCTAACCATCCCCTGGCCACAGGGATAAGATCTGATCGAGCTAATTGATTCGGACGGCCTTGTCTGTCCTGCTTCCAGTTCGCCCCGGGTTTACAAATTTCCCGCAGTATTGTTTGCAGCTTCTGATTTCCTTTCATCCGTGCGCAAAATCCATAGGGGGATTTATCTGGATTGATTTCTAAATTCAGCACACTCTCCACCATTTCAGAGCTAAATTCAACTTCCTTGCCTCTAACAAAGCTCTTGAACTCTCTTTCCTTGTTTTTGTCAGATTGCCAGGCATTTGCATAGAATTCCAGTACCCTTTGCATTCCAACAATTCTAGGGGGTGAACACACAAACTCCCATCCCCTTCGAGCGATCTCCTCTTGGATTTCTTGGAATTCCCCCTCTTTAAGTGCGAAGCCCACTTCCGAGATGATTGATTTGTTTACTACTACTGAGTTGTAGAAGTCTTCATTTTCCTTAGTCCGGAAGCGATGAGAGTAAGAAGAGGGGGATGCAGCCACTTCCTTCCCTTTTCTCTTTTTAGATGATGGTGCCATTTCCTGAAAAAAATTAAACCAATACAGGAAGCCACATGACAGTAACACCATTAGCTTTGTTAGCTCAAGAGAAAAGAAATAACAACCTCCCTACACATTCTTCATATTATCCATATCCCACAATAGAGCAAACGCACAATGAATCAAATGATATTTTCTCCAACACCAAACTTAAAATTTTTGCAAAATTTTAAGCTGCAAAATTTTAAGCTAAACATTAGTGATAATAATTTCTATCAGCAATTTTTAAATTTTCTCAGACCACACATTCATTGACAAATTTCTAATACCTCTATATTATCTCTATTTAACTAAATTTTCACTAACTCAACAATATTCATAATCTTTCCTTGATAAGAATTGAACAAAAAAAAAAATTTAACATGCTTCATAGTTAATGAACAACTTACTATTGCATAAGTTAAATTACAAAAGTTAAATTCTACTATTTGCTTATCTCTCAATATTATGATTATGCTACTATGATAAATAATTCCTAAGTCCCCAAGACTCAAGAATAATTTTTCATAATAAGATCAAACAAAACTCTTATTCTATTTAAGATTGTTATCATCAAAAAGGGGGAGATTGTTAGCTCCAAGAACCCTACATTGTCATAAGATGTTTTGAATGATAAAAATCTTTAAGTGTTGGATAAGAATTTTGCTTGTGAATACTGATGGTTTCATCAAGTGTTTCAGGAGGTTAACCTATGAGGTATTAAAAATATTAAGAAAACACTTGAAGCAAAAGAGCACCCAAGAGGCGCATAGCATAGCCTCAAGCAAGCTAGAGACGCATAGCACAAGCTAAAGCTAGAGGCTCATAGCATAAGCTAAAGCTAGAGGCTCATAGCATAAGCTCAAAGCATCAAGGGAAGCTTCTTGCACCACAAGCAAGCTATAGGTGGAGCATAGCATAAGCTCAAGACACCAAGGGAAGCTTCTTGCACCACAAGCAAGCTATAGGTGGAGCATAGCATAAACTCAAGACACCAAGAGAAGCTTCTTGCAACACAAGCTACATCTAAGTGGAGCAAAATACAAGCTCAACACATCTAGGAAGCTCAAGCAAGCTCTAGCTAGTAAGCAAAGCTACCTAGCAACCAAAGCTAAAGCAAGCATTAAAGTCAAGCATTAAAGTCAAGTTCAAGCAAGCATAGGCGCATGGAAGCATGAGCTCAAGCATTAAAGTCAAGTTCAAAGTTTCCTTATTTGGAAGTGGACTTGGATGCCTATAAATACCCCATCATTTGACAAGAACATCAAGAGAATCAAGAACAAAAAAGTCGAAACTCTGTCAAAAATCCTAACAACTATTTGTACTCGAATTCATATATATTTAGATCAAAAGGGGTAATTTGTAAGGTTTAAGCTAGAACAATTTGAATACTCTTGCTTTTACAAGTTAAGCTTAGAAGATCAAATAAGAGCAAAACTTAGTTGTATCTAAGTTCTTATTTGATTCATAGAATCACAAGAATCTCTTCAATTCACTGTTTGTACAGGTCATTCTTGTTGTGAAGGCAGAAGTCCTTGAAGGTTCAAGGCAGGGTAGAAAGACCTTCAGTGTTGAAGGCAAGGAAGTCATCTCTAGGTTGAGGTGCAGTTAGCCACTTCAGGTGTGAAGTGCGGGAAGTCCCCAGTGGTGTGCTGAGGCAGAAATCCTTCAAGTGTTTGGAGGTGGTGATTAGTAAACTCTCAAGTGAAGCTTGAGGACTGGAGTAGGCACATTGCCGAACCAATATAAAAACTTACTATGTGCATTCTCTCTACCTTTATCTTTTACATAGCATTTTCGCATAACATAGAGCACACACACTTGCACCTAACTTGATTAAAATAACATAACTTAGCCACCTAGAGCCAAAGCTCGAAGGCTACATCAATTAACTTAATCTACAAGCAAAAAGTGATTATAACATAAGCAAGCCTTACACCTAAGGCTAAGCTAATTCGATATCCGCAAAGAGAAAATGTAGCTCTCGATCTTAGCTTTTCAACAAGCCAAAGATCACCTGATTCCGATATCTACAACTCAAGATATGACTGAAACAATGAGGTATGCCGCATAGAGAATACAAATCCGCGAGATTACATCAAAGAGCTAGTTGTTACTTCTAGAGTTGTGGTAAGCAATTAACTCTTGGCTTACCACCCAAGGTATGACAAGACTCTCAATCTTTTGTGATAATACTAGTGCAATAGCTATAGCTAAGAACCCTATTCAACATTCTAGGTCAAAGCACATAGATATAAAACACCATTTCATAAGAGACCATGTGCAAAAAGGTGATATTGAGTTAAAATTTGTAAATACGGAAGATCAAGTGTCTGACATATTTACAAAGCCTTTAGCTGAAGATCGCTTCAATATGTTGAAGGATATGCTTAGCTTAAAACCTCTTTGAAAAATTTTAAGGTTATGAAAAATCTAAAATTTTCATGAAGTTAGCTATACCTCCCCAAATGGTAGTATTAGGTGCACTAGACTACTAGGTTGAGTACATGAGCTAGGAGAAGCAAGGAAATGAAAAATTTTAAGGTGAAGCTCATAAGAGGGAGAAAAGTAGCGCATGGCTTGCTAGAAAGTAAGGAGGAATGACCTCTTTGCAATTAAAAAGTCAACTAAGTTTTAGAGGGTCAACCATTGCTTATTAGTTGATCAATTTAAAATTCTAGTGGACCTCACTCAATAATTTGCGCCCCATGTATATTATTTAACAAAAATAATTTTTATTTTTGTTATTTAATTTTGCAAGATTAAAAAATTAATATTCATTTAATTATTAATTGTCTTGCAATAATATATGATATGAGAGCATCTTAGCAAATCTCATTTAATGCTAAGTTATCCTCATGGAGCCTTCCCATTGGTTGTGACACTCTCATGGAGCCTTCCCATTGGTTGTGACACTCTAATTGCATTTATCCTTCGTTAAATGCTCAACCAATCACACACAAATCCTTATTTTCTCAAATCTCTTAAAATTCTTTTTTTTTCTTCTCACCCTCACATCAATTTTCACCCCATCTCTCTCTCTAGCTAGCCTCCACTCACTTTTTTAGCCTCCACTCATATTTTCACATAGCCTATGCTCATACTTTTCACTTAGCCTTCACTCATATTTTCCACCTAGCCTCTTCTCATATTTTCCACCTAGCCTCTTCTCATATTTTTCACCTAGCCTCCATTCATATTCTCTACCTAGTCTTCTCTCATATTTTTCACCTAGCCTATGCTTCTAATTTTCGCATAGCCTCCTCACCACCTAGCCTCCACTCATTTTTCTTTTCACCTAGCCTCCACTATTATTTTTCACCTAGCCTCTCATCACCTCACCTCATCTCTATCGCCTCCAACCTTCATAAAGCTTCCACCATTTCTCATAAAGCTCACACTTTTACACTCAAAGCTCTAGCCTTTATACATAAAGCCTTCACCTTTACCATTTTCTAACCTTCACCTCCATAAAACTCCAGCATTTACACCTAAAGCTCAAACCTTGACCTCTAAAGCCTTCACCTTTACACACAAAGTCATTACCTTTATACATAAAGCCTTCACCTTTACCTTTCTATAGCCCTCACCCTCAAAAAGCTCTCACCTTTACACCTAAAGCTCTAACCTTTACACCTCACCTCACCTCTCACGGCCTCCCTTTTTCTAACCCTCACACCTCTACCCCCAACCTCTCTACCTAAGCCTCATACCACTCATCTAAACCCTCCTCATCCCATCAATCGCGTGCATACCCTCACCCCTACCATAACACATCACCAAACTCTCACAACTCACCTCCTAACCCTCTTAAACTTCACCACTCATCACCTATACACATAACCTTCATCTTAACCTCTCAAACTCGACCTTTAACCCTTCAACCACCATCAAACCATAGCCTTTTCTTTCCCTACCTTTTTTTTTCTTGTAAGCTTCAAACCAAATCCTTGTGTCATAACTACGAGTTCAAAAGGCATAACTAGAGGCAAAGACAAATGTGTGATCTTGAAGGAAGTGCATGAAGACAAAGGTTGAAACTTTTTGGTGAATCAATGTTAAAAGTTCACAAAAGTTGAAACATTTTGGTGAACTCATGTTAAAAGTTCACAAAGGTTGAAATTTTTTGGTGAATCCATGTTAAAAAGTTCACAAAGGTTGAAACTTTTTGTTCAAACCTTACCCAAGAATCAAAAGGTTGAAACTTTTTGTTCAATCAAGAAGGGTTAACATATCTAGGGGGAGATTGATCAAGGTTGAGGGGGAGCATGCTACTCATGAAGAACCACCACCTCAAAGGAAATAAATTTTTGATCCCTCTCTAGAGGTCATTTGGCCATCCTCACCACCCCCACAACCTCATCAAGACTTGATTGCTTCATTTCACAACTTAGAAGTTCAAGGTTTGGGTTACTATCGGAAAAAGATCAAGTTCATCCAATGCAAGCCCCAACACCAACACTCTTAGTGAAATTCGGGATCCACTCTTCCTAGCACTTCAAGGCAATAGGCGCTACATGTGAAGACTAACCCTGTTTGGGTTGATTCTTGATGAAAACAAAGGGGGGGAAAAGTAGAAGAAAAGTACAAGAAGTAGTAGCTTCTAAGTAGCTTATAGTATGATCTTAGTAGTATAGGTGCATACACCTAGGGGAGCAAGTAGCTTATTTTATCTTAATTATTTCTCTTTATGCATAACCTTAAGCATTTCTTTGTATTTTACTATTGCATAAGTTAAATTACAAAAGTTAAATTCTACTATTTGCTTATCTCTCAATATTATGATTATGCTACTATGATAAATAATTCCTAAGTCCCTAAGACTCAAGAATAAGAATAATTTTTCATAATAAGATCAAACAAAACTCTTATTCTACTTAAGATTGTTATCATCAAAAAGGGGGAGATTGTTAGCTCTAAGAACCCTACATTGTCATAAGATGTTTTGAATGATAAAAATCTTTAAGTGTTGGATAAGAATTTTGCTTGTGAATACTAATGGTTTCATCAAGTGTTTCAGGAGGTTAACCTATGAGGTATTAAAAATATTAAGAAAACACTTGAAGCAAAAGAGCACCCAAGAGGCGCATAGTGGCAGAGCACCGGAGCGTCGTTATTTCCCCGGTACTCTGGACCAATTTAGAAAAGGGTTTTGAAAAAGGGTTTATTGCTGAATTAATCTCAATACAAGCTTGGTAGCAAGTAGTAAGACTGACTCAGGTCGTCTCTCAAGGAATCTGTGTGGCAATTATTGACTTAAACTTAGCAATAAGTAAAAAAGGGGGGTTTTGGTTTGTTGTGCAAGGAAATTAATTGGCAGAAGTAAAGGCGATTAAAACAAAGGATTTAAGTGCGAGTGCAAAATAAGTAAATTGGCATGAACTAAAAGTGACTTGAATGTAAAAAGAACAAGATTAAAAACTTGAATTGAAAAGAGCTCAGAAAGTAAAGAGAATGCTGAATAAAAACTTTATATTAAAGAAACGAGGGAGAGGTTCAAGGTGAACTCTCCCTAAGAACAAGGTTTTAATGTAAAAGCAACAGTTGAAAATAAGGAAGAGTAAAGACGAAGAATTAAAATGGATGTCCAGAACAGTATGGAAAAGCTGGAAATAAAGAGTGCCCAAAACAAAGACGGTGAACGGGGAATTGAGAGCTCAGGAAAAGTAAATCCTAAAAGTAACAGAGTGCCAGCACCAGAGTGCATACAAGAGCCAGAGGACTGAAAAATAGATGTCTAGAACTAAGCACAAAGGGGCTATTTATAAAAATCCCAACTGCTGCTGTCTTGGGCTGCTGTTGCGCTAGGTCTTCTCGCGCACGACCGCTGGGGCGGTCGCACCACCGCCTGGGCGGTGGGTCAAAATTCAGCGCACCCAGATGTGGAAGTTATGCGCGCATGACTGCCTGGGCGCTGTGTTCTCTGCCTGGGCGGTTGGTGCGTTGCTGTGAGCAGTGAGTCAGCTTTCCTTGGTTTCCAGACTCAATTTCCAACATATCTTATGATTACCTGTTCTTGAGAAGCCACAACACTAACAAAAACATATCAAATGCACCAGTGGCAACAATCAGAGTAATTAATACGCAAAATGGTACTAATACTCGAAACGGTAATGCAAATCAAATATTGCGTAAGAACCTAATTTAAGCATGATTGAGAGCATACAATTACTCAAGTTATGAGGAGAAATTAGCATGAAAATACGGCTTATCAAACCTCCCCACACTTGAACAATTGCATGTCCTCATGCAACACAGAACCAAGCAATAGATACAGGATTCCAACACAGCAGACAAAAAAGATAGCAAAGAAGGAAATAGAGCTAGAGCTTACAGACATGGTTAGCAACAGACAATGGCAGTAGTGAACTAGTAAGATAATAAAAGTTTCCAATTAATAGAAATGTTTGCAATTTCATCAAAAGCAAGTAATGAGCAGGAGAATCAGGTATGAATGCATGATCAGAAAGATGCTAAGCCTCACAAGGATATAATTCACTCAATAACACTCAGGTGTATAGGCTACCTAGAACACACAACACTAACACTCTTCCTCAGACTTGCCAAAGATGAGAATAGCCTCTCAATTCAAACTTGATGCATTAAGAAACATGTCACAGGGTTGTAATGGGGCCAAGGTACAGGTAGGGAAATATGGGAGTGTGGACTGAAGTGGAAATTAAGATCTCATGGTTTGCCTAGTCTAGAAAATAATATATTACATAAGCACAAAGACTGAGAACCAAATATTATATGCCACAAAACCCATTCTTGGCATTGGTAGCTCCAACTATATACAAGGAGCTATAAAAACAACTTATTTATTTATTTATATATATATATATATATTTTCATTTTTTATTTTATTTTATTTTTTATTTCTTTTTTTTTGTATATATATATATAGAGAATAAAATAAGCTTTTTATTTTCTTTCCTACCAAATACCCAAGCGTTGTATACAAACCTTTCACCCCCACCAGTTACCCAATTTTCTTCCTTTGCAAGCATGTAAGAACCCCCAATATCAAGCATCATAACCCCCAAATAGTATACAAAACAAACCATGTTCACTTAACCTCCACAGGGTAATCATTGTTTTTCACTTTTTGGCTTGTAATGTGGCTAATATGAACAGAGGGGAATAAGGCTCAAATTGGCTATACAAGGGTAATTACAAGGGTAGGTCTATATGGCAGTGGGCTGAACAAAAAATAATGCATGAGTCTATCATTTACATCAAGTACAGAAGAGTTGGCTATTTGGCAAGTCTAGGATCGGTGTACCTGTGTGTGTGTGCAATAAAAATAGTGCTGTTGAAGGCTCAAAACTAAGGGTACACAAGCATCATACATGCATCCAACCAAATTCAAGTTGCTCACAACTAAGAACATATATACCACAATTGCCAATAGTTCAAAATTTTAATTAAAACACAGGAAACCAGCATCAACTACCTAGTTCACCATCAAAACAGAACCAGTACTAGCAGCTAACCGGTCTCAGCATATAGAATACTAACTAATAAAGAAAAAAGAAACAACTAAAACAAAAGTTGAAAAAAAGGAAAGAAAGTGTTACCCCTCCCCACACTTGGGTTTGTCACTGTCCTCAGTGGCATTGTCAGGCTCCATGGAGAGTGGTACGCACACCCTGAGTTCTCAGATCCAACCAACTCAGGTGTGCCCCTTCGGCTTGCTGCTGCAGGCTACTCATCCTCATCATCATCGTCAAAGCGATGCTGCAGGTCAATCATCAGAGGCCGCATCCTCCGAATGGTCTCTCTCTAGGATGCTCTCAACTGCCCTCTGAGCTCGCCTTGCATCCGCTCAAACCTGGTATCCATGTGGGTCATCAGAGTAGTGCACATAATATCAAATGAAGAAGGGCCAGGGCCATCAGCACGTGGGTCAGCAATATCAGGGACCTCACGGGCAGCTACGGCGGCGGCTGCGCGCTCCCTGGCTCTCCGCTCTGTAGTGTCTCGCTGAATCAACCCAGTGACGCCCACTTTCGGGATGTCTCCCTGCCAATCATCAGTATCTTCTCCTGGCACCCCTGCCCGCTCAGCCATGGTGGAGATTAAAGCAGGGTAGGGGAGGCTGCGGAAGCGAGCACCGTCATGGACCTTACTCATGGCAGTGTATATAATCTTTGGCACATTTATCCATGAGTTCCCCAGAAGCAGATAGACAAGAATGGCATCATCAATAGTGATATCTGAATGGTGAGAGTTAGGCCGTATGTGACTGAAAACGGCCCGGGTCCACACCCTGGTCTCTAGAGTGATGTGCTTTGAGGGGAGATGGGTTGGCAGACCATTTGCATTTCTGTGCCAGTCCCCCCTTCAACACAAAGTCTGGCTCTTACCCTCTCCAAGAGATCTGCAGTAGGCTGGCGGCAGAGCTGAGTGAATTCATCATCATCCTGCCACGTTCTGCGAGTGGGCAGAGGAATGCACAAGATCTGTGCTATGGCTTCTAGGGACACCGGGACCCTTTCACCGCGGAGATGGACGTGAGTCGCTCCTATGGTGTGGTAGTTCGCGTAGAATTCCCTCACCAGGGTCCAATTGGCTTCCTTTGGCTCAGCAAGCAGGAAGTTCCACCGACGCGTCTGAATTTCTGCCACCACAGCTCTAATAGACTCATTTGAGCCCCCGTAACAGAGGTGGTGCTTGTGGAGGATGGAACGCTTTTAGAAATCTTCATAGTAGCGCTTCTCAGCCACCAAACAGTCAAAGAAATAACTGTCAGAGGCTTCCACCTCGCGGAAATCTCGGGAGGACTCCCCTTGGGTTTGTTGTGACCGGCGGGATCTTTTGGGTACCATCTATCTGCAAGAAATAAGATCAACAACACAAATACGCAGAGGCAATAAAGGGTTAGGCGTCAGTAGCACAAAAAATACTCAGCTCGCTGGACTTTTCAAGTCTGTCGCGACACGACCGCCTGGGCGGTTCGAGGCGATTAGAACAGTGTGCAGCGAAAAAAAAATGCTGCTATCCGCCATTTTTCATCCCACTTAAGCTTTTCAAAACACCAAAAAACATGACATAACCGGTCCAGAGAGGGATAAACACCAACAATCCACAACTAATCTCAACATACAACTCAAATCTAAGCAAAAAGAGAGAAGAAACAGGATTTAATGACAAAACTACATACAAGCTTACTTGAGAGGTGCAAAAATGGAGGTGAGGGTGCTGGACAGCGGCGAACGGCAGCGGCGGAGGGCGGCGGCGCACTCTTAGCTCTGCTAGGGTTTCTTTTTGCAAGAGAGGGGAGAGTGATGAAATGCTCCCAAAGCCGCTCGGCCCCCGCTTTAAGTTTCAGAGCGGTCGAACCGCTGGGGCGGTCGAGGGACCGTTGGGGCGCTGAGTGCGAAACGCGCCGTTTCGCTTAAGTGAAACGCAGCGTTTTTGGTTGCCGCGACCGCTGGGGCGGTTAAGGGACCGCCCAGGCGGTCTGCCTGCGCTGACCGATTGCAGTTACGCCATTTTCTCCTCCCTCACCACTATACTTGCTCTCTTGTACTCACAAATATGCTTTTTTAGCTCACGGTAAAGCTTGTACGTAAAATAAAAATAAAAATGAGGACATACAAAATAAAAATAAAAATAAAACAAACGAAACAAACAAAACAAAGAAATATCAGTGGGTTGTCTCCCACCCAGCACTTTGATTTAACGTCCCTAAGTTGGACGTGTGGCCACCTAATTGGGCAGCTTCACTCCCTCAAAAAGGAGGACTTCAAACTAATTTATTTCCCTGTTGGGGCCTTGATGGAACACCTTCAGTCGGTGTCCATTGACCTTGGAGGTGAAGTTGGTCTTTTTGCATTGTATTTCAATCATCCCAAAAGGGTAGACCTTCTTCACCACATAGGGTCTTTCCCACCTTGATTTCAGCTTTCCGGCCATGAGTTGGAGTCTGGAGTTGTAAAGGAGTACTTCCTGACCCTCATGAAATTCTTTTCTCAGAATGAGTTGGTCATGGAAGGTCTTAGTTTTCTCTTTATAAATCTTTGAGCTCTCATAGGCATCCCTCCTGAGTTCATCAAGTTCTTGCAGTTGTAATTTCCTCTCTTTACCGGCATTCCCTAGGTCCATGTTACACTGCTTAACCGCCCAGTATGCACGGTGTTCAATTTCTACCGGCAAATGACATGATTTCCCAAATACCAACCGAAAGGGGCTCATCCCAATCGGGGTTTTATAAGCAGTGCGGTAAGCACACAGAGCATCAGACAACTTAGCACTCCAATCTTTTCTTGAGGGTCCAACCATTTTTTCTAAAATCTTTTTAATTTCTCGATTGGACACCTCAGCCTGCCCGTTAGTTTGAGGATGATAAGGTGTTGCCACCTTATGAACAACCCCATACCTGCGGAGCAAGGCATCAAAAGTTTTGTTACAGAAATGAGTACCTTGGTCACTGATGATGGCCTTAGGAATGCCAAATCTAGAGATTATGTTACTCTTTACAAAGTTACACACCACAGCAGAGTCATTAGTACGAGTGGGGATTGCCTCAAACCCACTTAGATACATAATCAACAGCTAAAAGAATGTAATTTAAACTAGCAGAAGTAGGGAAAGGTCCCATGAAGTCAATACCCCAAACATAAAAAATTTCACAAAATAGTAATGGTTGTTGGGGCATTTCATTCCTCCTAGAATTCTTTCCCATCTTTTGACACCTAGCACAGGACTTGCAGTATTCATAACAATCTTTGAAAATAGATGGCCAAAATAGACCGCACTCAAGAATTTTACGACCAGTACGTTGCGGTCCAAAATGGCCACCACAAGCCTGTGCATGGCAAAAGTCAAGTATGGAGTGGTGCTCATGGTTAGGAACGCACCTGCGAATAATTTGGTCAGCACAAAACCTCCACAAATAGGGGTCATCCCACACATAATATTTTGCATCTGAAATAAGTTTGTCCCTCTGGGCCTTTGAAAAATATGTGGGGACGGTTTTGGCAACCAAATAATTCGCAATGTCTGCGAACCAAGGCATAGAAGTCTGCACACTCATGATTCGTTCATCTGGGAACTGATCATCCAGCAGAATTGGGTCATTTGGAATATGCTCAACTCTGCTCAGATGGTCAGCTACCAGATTGTGGCAACCACTCCTGTCTTTTATGTCCAAGTCAAATTCTTGCAAGAGCAACATCCACCTGAGAAGGCGGGGCTTTGCATCTAGTTTCTTTAACAAGTACTTTAGAGGTGCATGGTCTGTGTACACCACCACATGAGAACCAAGGAGATAAGATCTAAATTTTTCCAGAGCAAAAACAATTGCCAAAAGTTCCTTCTCAGTGGTGGTATAGTTAGCCTGAGCAGAATCTAAAGTACGGGAAGCATAAGAAATTACAAATGACTCCTTACCTTCGCGATGAGTTAGTGCGGTACCCACAGCGTAGTTAGACGCGTCACACATGATCTCAAAGGGGAGGTCCCACTTCGGAGGTTTCACGATCGGTGCAGAGATTAGTCTGGTCTTCAGCAGCTCAAATGCCTCTTGACAGTCCTTATTGAAGTCAAATTCAGATTCTTTCTGCAGCAGGTCGGTCAGCGGCTTTGCAATTTTGCTGAAATCCTTTATGAAACGCCTGTAAAAACCTGCATGACCCAGAAAAGAGCGAATCTCCCGCACAGAGACGGGGTGAGGTAGAGAGGAAATTACTTCGACTTTTGCAGGATCAACTGCAATACCTTCTTTAGAGACAATGTGCCCCAGGACCACACCTTTATCAACCATAAAGTGACATTTTTCAAAATTTAACACTAGGTTGGTCCTGATGCACTGTTTTAAAACAAGGGAGAGGTGTTGCAAGCAAGAGTCGAAGGAATCTCCATACATAGTGAAATCATCCATGAACACTTCTAAAAATTAACCAATAAAGTCAGAGAAGATGCTCATCATACACCTTTGGAAGGTACCAGGAGCATTGCATAACCCAAATGGCATCCTACGATAGGCATAGGTACCAAAGGGACAAGTGAAAGTAGTTTTCTCCCTGGGTCCTGCTCCGGTGCTATTTGTATTTGAAAATACCCAGAGAATCCATCAAGGAAGCAGTAGTGTGACTGACCCGCAAGTTTTTCAAGCATTTGATCAACGAACGGCAAGGGAAAGTGATCCTTGTGCGTTACCTCATTCAGTCTGCGGTAGTCAATACACACCCGCCACGAATTCTGGATTCTAGTGGGTATGAGTTCATCTCTCTCATTCTTGATGACAGTGATTCTAGACTTTTTAGGAACAACTTGCATGGGGCTCACCCATTCACTATCAGAGATAGGATAAATGATCCCGGCCTGAAGGAGTTTTGAAATCTCTTTCTTCACCACATCAAGAATGAGAGGATTAGTTCTCCTCTGGGGTTGCCTTATGGCTTTAGCACCTTCCTCTAGAAAAATTTTATGAGTGCAAATAGAAGAGCTGATGCCAACCAAATCCGATAACTCCCAACCAATGGCCTTTTTATTTGTTTTCAAAACTTCCAAAAGCTTATTTTCATTTTCAACAGAGAGACCATTGGCTATGATTACCGGAAAGGTGTTTCCATCCCCCAAGTAAGCATATTTCAAGTGAGGGGGAAGAATTTTCAATGCAGAGTTCGCCGCGACCGCCGGGGCGGACGTCACCTCCGCTAGGGCGGTGGACGTCTCCGCTGAGGCGGTTGGTACCGCTGAGGCGGAGGTCGCCACTGCTGGAGCGGTCAAGACCGCTGAGGCGGTCGAAACCACTGCCTGAGCGGTTTTTTCGGCGTCAGAAACAGAAAAAGACGCAAATGATGCTGTTTCCATGGGTTTTTCACAAATTTGCTCAATTGGAGGGGTTTTTTCACTGTCAGAAACAAGGGATTGATCCCCAAAGAGTTCAAAATCGTCCCCCTCGCACAATTGGGATAACAAATCAAGTTTTTCATACCCATTACTCACAACATCACTGCTTTTATTTTTAAAATTTTTATTGCCCAGCTCAAGAAGCCAATGACCCACCTCATCATCAACCAATTCATCAATAATGTCAAGAGAAAAAATAGCATGAGTGTCAGATGGGTGTTTCATTGCACTTCTCAAGCAGAACCTTGCCTTAATATCTCCACACTCTATATCCAAAGTTCCGGCGAACACATCAACCTTGGCTTTTGCAGTTTTTAAGAAAGGACGGCCAAGAATGAGTGTTTGCTGGTCTAGAGGAATAGAAGCATCTGTATCTAGCACATAAAAATCTACGAGGAATATTAAATCGTTTACCTTAACCAGGACATCTTCCAGCAGTCCCTCTGGTTTTTGCACACTCCTGTTGGCAAACTGAAGGAGGAGTCCTGTAGGCTTGAGTTCCCCGAAGTTCAGAGCTTGGTAAATTGCCTTTGGCATGACATTAATGGCAGCTCCCAGGTCAGCCAAGGCATCCTTGATAATCAGCTCCCCAATAAGACACGGGATAGAGAAGGAACCCGGGTCTTGGAATTTTTGAGGAAGAGCAGGGGTTGGAGCAGCAGCATTTACTTGAACCTTTTCCCCCTTTGTTCTTCTCTTTTGAGTGCATAATTCTTTGAGGAACTTGGCATATTTTGGCACTTACTTTATAGCTTCTAGGAGAGGGATATTTACCTCAACTTTTATGAATGTCTCCACGACCTCTTCATCTATTCTTGTCTTTTTCTTTCCCCTTGTAACAGCTTGGGGGAAAGGTAATTTTGGTAGTGGTGCGGTTGGCTCAGCTCCTTTTTCTTCCACAGTCACCTTCTCTTTACCCTTTTGTGAGGTTTTCACCTGTATCTCCTCCTCTGTTTGCTCCTCCCCATGTACCTGTGTTCCTTCCTCAGGTGTTATGACCTTGGGTTTCACACCAGGTTTCGGGGCCTCAACCGTAGGAAGTACCGTCCCTGACCTCAGAGCTATGGCACTCACATTCCCCTTGGGATTTGGAACTGTTTAGGAGGGAATGTGATTGCTATTATTTAGGGAAGCATTACGCTCCTCCATCAGTGTAGTGACGTCCTTCCTCATCTCCAACATTAATTTCATAAGTTGTTGGAGTTGGTTGAGGTGGGGTGTATTGAGGTGGTTTGGGAGGTGGAGGTGTATGGTTTTGTGCCCTGTGATGAGGGGGTTGATATTTTTGTGCACTGGGAAAAGGAGGTGTGTTTTGGGGTTGGAATTGTGGTGGTGGTTGCTGAGCTTGGTTTTGGTGTAGTGGTTGGCTTTGGTTATTCCACCTAAAATTTGGGTGATTTTTCCAGGAAGGGTTATAGGTGTTACCAAGTTGAGAGTGCCCTTAATTGGGGAAGTTTGTGGCTGCCACTGTTGCATATTCCTCGTTCAGTTGAGGGCACACATCTGTAGGGTGATCACTACCACAAATCCCGCATACCTGGACTACTGGTGGAGGTGTTGGAGTAGAAGTAGATGCCACCACCTTCTGTTGACTTATTAGAGCAAGTTCTTTAATGGCAGTTGCCATCTCTGCCAGTTGCTTCTCCAATGATTTCTGATCATAGGAGCCAACTTCATGTACCTCTCTTGCAGTGGAAGTATCACGGGTTCCGAACTGCTGATTGTTTGAAGCTATAGTTTCTATCAGCTCCATAGCCTCTGCTAGCGTCTTGTTCATCAATGCTCCCCCACTTGAGCAGTCAATAGTACGCCTATCTGCAACGCACAACCCCTCATAGAAGAATTGGATGAGGTTGGCATCAGATATTTGATGAGAGGGGCAACTTGAGACCAATCTATTGAAACTCTCCCAATATTCATAGAGCGTTTCCCCTTGTAGCTGTTGTATGATGCAGATGGCTTTCCTGATTGCTCCCGCTCTTGAAGCAGGGAAGTACTTTTCCAGAAACTTCCTTTTGAGATCATTCCATGAGTTCACCGCCCCATTGGGTAGATTCATGAGCCATGTTTTAGCTGCACCCTCCAAGGAGAAGGTGAAGGCACGAAGTTTAACAGCATCAACACCAGCCCCGTATGGCCCAAGTGTATCACACACATAGTGGAATTCTTTTAAATGTTGGTGGGGATCCTCACCGGAAAGCCCATGGAATTTTGGGAGCCGATGGAAGAGTGCCCCTTTTATTTCAAAATCACCATCCACCTCTGGGTATATGATGCCCAAGGGTGGTTGATTCAGATCAGGAGCAATGAGCTCCCTCAGAGTAAGATTTCTCCTCGCAGCCATAGGTGTGTCAGTAAGAGGATCAGTTGGTGTGTCAGTAAGAGGATCATTTGGTGTGTCGGTGGGTGTTACAAAAACACTTTCAGGAAACACACGGGTATGACCACTAACCTCCGCACTACGGGAACGAGTATGAAAAAGGTTACCTACGTCCTCGCCGTCCCGCCTTGCTCGTCTCAAACCCCGTAAGGTTCTTTCGATTTCAGGGTCGAAAGGGAATAGAGAGCTATCGGGTTGCGAACGAGTCATCCATAGGAATTAAAAGAGAGAAGGAAGAAGAAGAAAAGTAAAACTTTGAGACGCGTCGACCGCTGGAGCGGTCTACCTACCGCTAGGGCGGTCGGTGCGAGAGAGAGAGAAAAGAAAGTTTGAAAAATATATATATATATATATATTTTAGAGAAAGAAGAAAACAATACTAGGGTTAAATAAAAAATTGCCTAGATTCCCCGGCAACGGCGCCAAAATTGGCAGAGCACCGGAGCGTCGTTATTTCCCCGGTACTTTGGAGCAATTTAGAAAAGGGTTTTGAAAAAGGGTTTATTGCTGAATTAATCTCAATACAAGCTTGGTAGCAAGTAGTAAGACTGACTCAAGTCGTCTCTCAAGGAATCTGTGTGGCAATTATTGACTTAAACTTAGCAATAAGTAAAAAAGGGGGGTTTTGGTTTGTTGTGCAAGGAAATTAAATTGGCAAAAGTAAAGGCGATTAAAATAAAGGATTTAAGTGCGAGTGCAAAATAAGTAAATTGACATGAACTAAAAGTGACTTGAATGTAAAAAGAACAGGATTAAAAACTTGAATTGAAAAGAGCTCAGAAAGTAAAGAGAATGCTGAATAAAAACTTTATATTAAAGAAACGAGGGAGAGGTTCAAGGTGAACTCTCCCTAAGAACAAGGTTTTAATGTAAAAGCAACAGCTGAAAATAAGGAAGAGTAAAGACGAAGAATTAAAATGAATGTCCAGAACAGTATGCAAAAGCTGGAAATAAAGAGTGCCCAAAACAAAGACGGGGGGCTAGATGTCCAGCACCAGAGTGCATACAAGAGCCAGAGGACTGAAAACTAGATGTCTAAAACTAAGCACAAAGGGGCTATTTATAAAAATCCCAATTGCTGCTGTCTTGGGTTGCTGCTGCGCTAGGTCTTCTCGCGCACGACCGCTGGGGCGGTGGGTCAAAATTCAGCGCACCCAGATGTGGATGTTATGCGCGCATGACTGCCTAGGCGCTGTGTTCTCCGCCTGGGCGGTTGGTGCGTTGCTGTGAGCAGTGAGTCAGCTTTCCTTGGTTTCCAGACGCAATTTCCAACATATCTTATGATTACCTGTTCCTGAGAAGCCACAACACTAACAAAAACATATCAAACGCACCAGTGGCAACAATTAGAGTAATTAATACGCAAAATGGTACTAATACTCGAAACGGTAATGCAAATCAAATATTGCGTAAGAACCTAATTTAAGCATGATTGAGAGCATACAATTACTCAAGTTATGAGGAGAAATTAGCATGAAAATACGGTTTATCACATAGCATAGCCTCAAGCAAGCTAGAGGCGCATAGCACAAGCTAAAGCTAGAGGCTCATAGCATAAGCTAAAGCTAGAGGCTCATAGCATAAGCTAAAGCTAGAGGCTCATAGCATAAGCTCAAAGCATCAAGGGAAGCTTCTTGCACCACAAGTAAGCTATAGGTGGAGCATAGCATAAGCTCAAGACACCAAGGGAAGCTTCTTGCACCACAAGCAAGCTATAGGTGGAGCATAGCATAAGCTCAAGACACCAAGGGAAGCTTCTTGCACCACAAGCAAGCTATAGGTGGAGCATAGCATAAGCTCAAAGCATCATGGGAAGCTTCTTGCACCACAAGCAAGCTATAGGTGGAGCATAGCATAAGCTCAAGACACCAAGAGAAGCTTCTTGCAACACAAGCTACCTCTAAGTGGAGCAAAATACAAGCTCAACACATCTAGGAAGCTCAAGCAAGCTCAAGCTAGTAAGCAAAGCTACCTAGCAACCAAAGCTAATCACCTAGGATTGGTGATAGTAGAACAAGCTAAGCACACCAGCTCAAGCAAGCTCAAGCAAGCATAGGCGCATGGAAGCATGAGCTCAAGCATTAAAGTCAAGTTCAAATTTTCCTTATTTGGAAGTGGACTTGGATGCCTATAAATACCCCATCATTTGACAAGAACATCAAGAGAATCAAGAACAAAAAAGCCGAACTCTGTCAAAAATCCTTAAAACTATTTGTACTCGAATTCATATATATTTAGATCAAAAGGGGTAATTTGTAAGGTTTAAGCTAGAACAATTTGAATACTCTTGCTTTTGCAAGTTAAGCTTAAAAGATCAAATAAGAGCAAAACTTAGTTGTATCTAAGTTCTTATTTGATTCTTAGAATCACAAGAATCTCTTCAATTAACTGTTTGTACAAGTCATTCTAGTTGTGAAGGCAGAAGTCCTTGAAGGTTCAAGGCAGGGTAGAAAGACCTTCAGTGTTGAAGGCAAGGAAGTCATCTCTAGGTTGAGGTGCAGTTAGCCACTTCAGGTGTGAAGTGCGGGAAGTCCCCAGTGGTGTGCTGAGGCAGAAATCCTTCAAGTGTTTGGAGGTGGTGATTAGTAAACTCTCAAGTGAAGCTTGAGGACTGGAGTAGGCACATTGTCGAACCAGTATAAAAACTTACTGTGTGCACTCTCTCTACCTTTATCTTTTACATAGCATTTTCGCATAACATTGAGCACACCTAGAGCCAAAGCTCAAAGGCTACATCAATTAACTTAATCTGCAAGCACAAAGTGATTATAACATAAGCAAGCCTTACACCTAAGGCTAAGCTAATTCGAAACTTAAGCTTGCATCATTCTCTAATCCGCTGCACTCTATAACTAGACAAGCTTATATCTTGATCGGAATTACAAGTTTCAGGAAGCAAAGTTTTTAAGCAGACGTGATTCAACCCCCCTTCTCACGTCACAAGCACCTTCACCAAAATCGATACAAGGCGCGAAACGCCTTAATGGAATCCTTGCAGGGCGCGAAGCGCCAATGGTTTGAGGAATTCGGGCGTGATGCGCCAAAGGAAATTTGGGGCGCGAGGCACCTAGTGCGCGCTGGGCGCGGGAAGAGAAAATAAAATGGTGCGATGCGCCAGTCGGGCGTGATAATGTGGTTTTTGCCAATATTTTATGCCTTTAATTTGGATGATTGTATGCATTTCTTTGCTCTATTTTAGTCTTTTATTATACTTAATACAATTTGGAATTAATTTGGGCTTAATAGAAATAAAGGCTAAAGTAACAAGTTTTATGATGTTTTTTGCAATTCAAGGATGACCTTTGCACTTGATCTTGGATATTTTGTATTTTTATCACAGGTCACAGGATCATTGGAGCTGTAGACATCAAGAACTGAACAAGAAGCGGAGCAGTGAAATTCAGAACCAGCATCGAGCGCCCCAGCGCCCATAGCGCGCTCCAGCGCACGAGGCCCGCTTGAATCCATCACGTGCACAGCACTGGCGCCCTAGCGAGGTATACGCGCCCCAGCGCCGCGCCGCAATTCTGTTACAGCAGAAACCCTATCTACAAGACGAGTTGGGGGCCCAATTGGCTAGGGTTTGGAGGTTGCTCACTCTATTTAAAGGAGACTAATGCATCGAAAAACACACCTCTCAACACCATCACTTTTACATCTTTTCTTTTCCTAGTTAGAGTTATTTTTCTCTCCATTAGGATTTCCGTTTTCCTAGTTTAGCTCTAGCTCCTTCATTTGTATTCTCAACGTTATTCGTCTAGCCCTTTGGGTTTTGTAAATTACTCTTTTATCATTAATTCAGTTATGCGTTCTTCAATTCTTTCCCTTAATTTCATTTAATTTCTTTACTTTATTGTTCAAGTTAATTACTCTCTTTATTCCAATTTATTTTCTGCCATTTTAATTCCCTCCATGAGTAACTAAGTTTCTTGGTGGTTTATCAGGGTGTGAACATCATTGGGGTAATTTGAGGCTTTGTTCTTAATCTTGCATAAGTTTTCATTATCAACCCTTGGCATATAATTTGAGATCTTGAATTGTGTGTTTAATCCTTTGTCTTGGCTTACTCGATTGAGTTAGGCTAATTCATTGGCATATGTTTATGTGTTAGTTGATTAATTAATGCATGGCATATCAGGATTTGGTAATGATTAATTAATTGGCTGATTAGTCTCTTTAATTAGATTAATGTGATTGACTTTAACAATTGTTGAAAGTGGAACTAAAGGTGAGATCTCACTAATTAATCCCATTCTAGGCAATTAATCATTAGAATCACAACAAAGGAGTTAGATCTAACTCCGGCGTAATTAATCAACTCATGCATTCTTTTGTAGCCAATGATCAGCATCCCAATGAATGTTCTACCCCCATAAACCACTGCTTTTATTATTCCAATTTATTTCCCTTGCATCCAAAAACCCCCAATTGTGACAACCGTCATACAACTAGTCCTGTGTATTGCTTTCTGAGTCATTCCTTGTGAGAGACGACCCTGGTTTCCACTAAACTATATTAGGGGAACTTGGTTTTATAAATAATTAATTTTATGGCTGTCACGACAACAGCCATTAGGGCGCGAGGCACCACAAAGCGTAGCCTGCTTCGCTTTTATTCTGTCTCCAGGGCGCGATGCGCATTGCTAGCGCGGGGCGTGCGGAAGAAGAGAGAAAGGTGAGGCCCGATGCGCCCTGTGCGCGAGAAAGAAAGGTGAGGGGGGCGCTAGGCGCCAGAGAGATAAGAAATTTTTTTTATTGACGAAAATAAAACGAATAAAACTAAAAATAAAATGAACAAAATTAAATAAAAGGATACTTAATTGGGTTGCCTCCTAATAAGCGCTTCTTTAACGTCACTAGCTTGACGTATGACTTTCTCAAGTGAGTGTTTGAACCGAGACAAGTTGGTCAATTTCTCCCCTAAGATAGTGTTTCAACCTTTGGCCATTCACATTGAACTTCCTTTCAGATTTGGGGTCCATGTGAAAGTGTATGTGTGCACGAGAAGGGGGGGGGGTTGAATCGTGCAAGTTTTAAAAATTACTTCTTAAAAATTTTACTTAGAAAGTTGTTTTTACTCAGAAGGTAGAATTAAGAGTTTGCAGCGGAAATTATTTTCTGGGAAGATTAAGTTTCTGAGAACTTAGTCTTTCTGAGAAAGTTCCTTTCTGAGCAATTTTAAGAAAATGACTTTACGTTAGAATTTCTTAAACGCTTTCTGATTTTAATCAATAAAGTTTTTACGAGACTTCTTAATTAAAATCGTGGCAAAGTTTTCCTCAAAGATTTATGCAAGTAAAGAGTAAGGGAGAAAAGCTTAACACAAAGAATTTTATACTGGTTCGGTTATAACCAACCTACTCCAGTCCTCAACCTTCAGTTGAGAGTTCTTGGATATTCTTCTTAAAGTGTCTTCCTAGACAACACTGCCTTTACCAAGTAAAGGACTTCCACCACTTCACAACCCGAAGTGGATTTCCTTGCCTCACACTAGAGGACTTCCTTGCCTCCAACACTAGAGGACTTTTTTGCCTTAATCACTTAAGGACTTCCTTGCCTCACACTGAGGACTTCTTTGCCTTAAACACTTAAGGACTTAAACTTTGCCTCAAAAACACTTCGAGGACTTAAACTGCCTTCAAACAGCGAAGGACTTAGCGTTTTTCGGAAAGTTGTTTTTGCTTTGAAAACCAACTACTAAGATTAAGTTACAAACTTAATTTGACCCTTAGTAGACTTCTAGATTTAACTTACAATTGTAAGAATTTACACCAATACAGAACTAGAAGATTTTCGCAAAGTTGAAAGAACAATTCCGTAAAATTGTCTTTCTGAGAAAGTTCTAAGTTTTCGCAGATGATTTTCAATTCAGCAGAGTTTTTGCACGTTTAATCAAGAGTTTTTAGCGCAAGAGTTTCGTCACAATGCTCTGGAATTGAACTCATGTATATAGGCATCAAAGAGCCGCGAATTTTAGAAGCTTTCACTTTGCTTATGTGGCTGTGTCCTTTTCAGAACGGCTCCCTTCTACAGTCAGCGCGAAATGAGGAACTTTTCAGAACTGCACAGTGCGCGTGTTCCCACTTCCTTGGCTAGTTGTAGCGAGCTTTCTGAGACTGCTTGCGCTCCCTTGAGTTCAGACATTGGTTGCTTCTGAGTCCAACTTTCTGAGAGTTGTACGGACTTCTGAGGTGAACCTTCTGAGGGAAGACCCTTCTGAGAACTACTAGTCGCAAGGTCTTCTGAGACCCTTCTGAGACGACAGTGTTCTTTCCTCAGAAAAATGTTTTCACCTTCTGCGCTTCTGAGACATCCTTTCTGATATCTTTTGGCGCTATGATTTTATCAATTGATCTCGAGACTACTTGATGTTTTGTCTTGGTCTTTGCTCATGGTATTGCAATAATTTAAAGCTTTCTGAGACACTTAGCGCACATATTAGTACAACCTTAAGTAAAATTTTTATACTTATGGCTTACCTTGTTATCATTAAAACTTTCATTGCTCTAAGAGAATTATGCCTAATTCTCTCAGAAGGGTTCTGGAGCTTACACCATGATCTCTACATACCCATAAGATGAGACCTTGGTCACAGTGAATGGTCCCTACCATCTTGTCTTCAACTTTCCTAGGAACAACCTTAATCTTGAATTAAATAAGAGTACTTGTTGACCAGGTTCAAATTGCCTCGGAGTGATCTTTTTATCATGCCACCTCTTGGTTTTCTCCTTATACAACTTGGCATTATCATAAGCTTGACTACGAAATTCGTCAAGTTCGTTGAGTTGTAGCAATCTCTTGTGATAATCAACAGTTAAAGTATGCAATGTATGATTACTGTTTGAGATTATCAATTACATAGCGTGTATTTCTTGATGAATATACGTATGAGATTCAGAAATACCAGGCTAAGTAAATCAATAGATGCCAAATAATTAAGAATAAGCATGAAATGCCAAAATAATGATTTTTCATTGATGGTTTTGTAGAGATACAAAATATTTGGCTCCCCCTAAGTTGTTGCTCCCCCTAAGTTCTAGCCTAGTGTTTACGTATAGCCAATGTACAAAAATTTTATCATTTATCTACTCCCTCTTTGTTATATCAAAAAGGGTGGCTAAGACATAAACGCCATCATTGACTTAGAACTACTGCCTTCTGGCAATGTAGCGTAGCAGCTGGCATATCTCCATGAGAATCTCGCTCTGAGTCGCATTCGGAGCGCATTCTGGAGGTAGTTCAGAGGAAGTGGAAGGCTGTTGAGAAGATGAGGGTTGAGATGGAGGAGGGCGAGAGACTTCAGCCTCAAGAACCTCATCGATGATATCCCTCTATTGATATTCAGGAAGTTCTTCTTCTTGGACAGCTTTGTCTTCAATAGCAGCGAGTTCAATAGAAGACTGCCTCTGAGTGTCCTCAGAAACTAGAGCAAGGTCTAGATCAGAAGGTTGCCGAGCTGATGGTTGCTCCATAGCACCAGAAGTCTGAGCATCTTCGGAGAGGTTGAAAGTTGAGATCTGGCTATGTATGGCTTCAATGCACTTCAACTTCTCAGTTCGACCAAAGAAAGGCCGAAATTGCACAAAGGGTGGTGTGACTACCATTCTTCCCAGCTGGAAGCCAGGACTAATCATCGAGTCCGTAATCGAGAAGGTAGGACCCTGTTGATTGAAGGATGGAGGAGGAACTTCTGATAGATCTAGAGGAGGAACCTCTGGTTCCTTCTGAGAGTCCTTCTCAGATAGAGTTCCTTCCAAGGAACTGTGGGCAACAAATGCCTCAGCTACTGCAACTCCGGCAGCCATGGTAGCGTCAGCGCCCACCTCTGAGATGAGCCCAGTGCTGGTGGTCCCTGGCACTACTTCATGTGTTGAGACATGAGTTTCCTCATGTTCCGAAGGGATCTCAGAAGAGAGGGGACCAACCTCAGAAGTTGGTTAAAGTAAGGCTTCCTCATGCTGTAGTTGTTGTTGTGGCTGCATCTGAGCAGCTTCTGGAGTCTCAGAAGGTTGATCCAGTTCCTTCTGGACGTCAAGCATCGTCTGAGCCAATGACTCAGAATTCACAGTAGCAACTTCAGTTGTGGTTGCCTCAGAAAGTTCCACCATAGAAACCTCAGATGGTCTCTTCTGGGGCTCTTTCTTGGAGCTTCCAGCATCTGGAGTGCGATGCTCAATGCGGAAGCTTGTCGCATCTTCTTCCTCAGACGAAGAATCAGCAACATTTCCTCCATGCCCCTGAACGTCTTCTCTGGTTGGAGAGACATTCCCAGAGGAGGAGGAGTGATGAGAAGCTTCTGCTTCTTCTTCAGCAGCAGTAACAGCAGCGGTAGTAGTGGCAACAACAGCAACTGCTATAATTTCTTTACCCGTCGGCTTCGGCGGGCTCTGTTTCTTAGTGGTTTTTATCCCCACTCCTTTGTGAGATTTTCCCTGATAATTCAAGGAATGCAGGAGCTTAGTTTTAAATTTGGTGGGTTTAAGACCAGAAACAGAATCAGAAACAGGAATTGAAGTAGAAGAAGATTTAAGAAAGGAAGGTGGAGTTTTAGAGTAAGCTTTTACCAAACGACCACGTTTCTTTTTCCCTTCTGGTGGCACGTCTGGGACTTGGAGAGTTGGAGGTGTTTTCCTCTTTCTGGTCATGGGTTGCTCAGACGTTGTTTCTTCTGAGTCTTCAACAGCCTCAACAACTCAGGTTCCTTCTGAGGAGTCTTCTGAGCTTCCTCAGAAGCCATACTCCTGGTCACCCTTGTTGGAGAAGGGTGAGTCACCTTTGGCTGCTTCTTCTTCCTTTCTGAGGGGTCAGAAGCCTTTTCCTTTCCTTTCTCAGCCTTAGAGGGCTGTTTGGTGCTAGCAGCTCCCTTGTAAGGTGACCATGGTGAATTTGCTGTGGTTGAAGACGTATTCATAGTCTTCAAGGGGAAAAGAGAAGTGATTTAAGATCTTGGTCAAAAGACTCCCATAGGGTAGACTTGTAAGCGCTCTCTTAGGATGTGCTTGGTGCATCATGTAGTTTAGCACCATCCTCCCAAAATCAACCCTCTCTTTCTTCAGCAGATGGTAAAGTAGACATGCGTCCATGGTGGTGACATTCCCCATGTCTCCAATCCGAGGGAGAAGGGTATGCTGGATAACTGAGAAGATGATTCTGGCTTCTTGCGTGAGATGAGGCACCTTCACGCCCTTGAGTGGTAGACTGTTGCTACCAGTTAGAAGTGTTACTACTTCTTCTTCTGAGTCATCTACCTCCTTGACCCATTCTGGGTCGTCGGCGATGACAGCACCACCATTTAAGGTCTTGAAAATTTTGTTGATGTCAGAGGAGGAGAAGCGGATCTGTTGATCAGCAATCGTGCTCTTGACCCCTTTGTTGGTGAACCTTTCTATTTGCGAATAGAATGCTCTCACCACATTTGGGTAGCACACGTCCTCGGAGCTCATCATGGCTGGCCATCCAGGTTGCTTGAGGAAAGTGAGTTGAAGTTCATCCACTTGATTGTATACGTTGAGAGGTAGTACCCTTCCCATAGAAAGATTTCTTGGAAGATAAGTCTTGTGGAATAGGGATTGCATCTCCTCATTGTCGTAGAGAATATCTTCGGATACTTCATTGAGATTGTTTCTCATTAAGCCCTTAATCTCTCCAGAGAAGGCCATTTGGAAGAAAGGTTTAAGTTTGAGAAGATATGAGAGGAGATAGAGAAGAACAAGAGAGTAGAGATATCAGAGAGAGAGACAGAACAGATGAAGATTGGAAAGCGAGGAGAATGCTTTATATCAATGTGCTTGGATCGAGAATGCTTAATAGGACTCTTAGCTAACTTGATAGCACTTGTATTATCACAGAGGATAGGAATTTTGGTGTACCTTAATTGATAATCAAGTAGCTGATTCTTAATCCAGAGCATCTGAGAACAGCAGTTCGCAGCAGATACATATTCAGCTTCAGCAGTTGATAGGGCGATCGTATTTTGCTTCTTGCAAGACCAAGTGATCAAGCATTTTCCAAAGAAGCAGCAGCAGCCACTTGTGCTTTTGCGATCGATCCTATCTCCAGCGTAGTCAGCATCACAATATCCTACAACATCAGAAGAACAACCTTTCTCGTACCAAAGACCAAGATTAGTAGTTCCACTTAAATATCGTAAAATTCGTTTAACTGCAGTTAAATGTGATTGCTTAGGCTTAGACTGGAATCTAGCACAGATCCCAACACTGAGTTGGATATCTGGTCTGGAGGCAGTTAAGTAGAGAAGTGAGCCAATCATCCCTCCATAGTTGCTTTCTGAGACTTTCTCACCATCTTCATCCAAGTCAATTACTTGAGAGGGATGCATGGGAGTGCTCATGGGTTTGGCCCTATCCATCAGAAACTTCCTCAGAAGTTCTTTGGTATACTTCTCTTGGTGGATAACTGTCCCTTCTGACTTTTGCTTGATTTGCAATCCTAGGAAGAATTTTAATTCTCCCATCATGCTCATCTCGAATTCACCTTGCATAAGCTTGGAGAATTCTTTGCAAAGGCATTCATTGGTTGCGCCAAATATTATGTCATCAACATAAATCTGGACAATCAAGAAGCCAGAGTCTTCTGAGAGTGTAAAGAGAGTTGTGTCCACTTTCCCTCTTGAGAATCCGTTTTTAAGTAGGAAAGAGCTCAATCTATCGTACCAAGCTCTTGGAGCTTGTTTCAGACCATAGAGAGCCTTTGTAAGCTTAAATACGTGATCCGAGAATGCATCATTCACAAAACCAGGAGGTTGTTTTACATAAACTTCCTCAGAAAGGTATCCATTCAAGAAGGCAGACTTAACATCCATCTGATAGAGTTTGAAACCTTTGTGTGCAGCAAAAGCTAGCAACATTCTGATAGCTTCCAATCTTGCGACTGGAGCAAAAGTTTCATCGTAGTCTATCCCTTCTTGTTGGTTGTACCCTTGAGCAACCAATCTAGCCTTGTTTCTCACGACTTGACCGTTTTCATCAAGTTTGTTTCGAAACACCCATTTAGTCCCAATGACACTTTTGCCTTTGGGCTTCTGAGTTAGTTTCCAAACTTGATTTCTCTCGAATTGGTCAAGTTCATCCTGCATGGCATTTACCCAGCTAGGATCATCTAACGCCTCTTCTATGGAGTCTGGTTCAAGTTCAGAAACCATAGCAAGATTTGTGTAGTTCCTTCTGGTTCTCACGCCACGTTCTGGATTACCCAAGACTTCATTCTGAGAGACGTTCTTCAAGTCTCTTGAGCCTCTAATCCCTTTAGGAGTAGGGTTCTGAGAAGGAGACACAGAAGGTTCTCTTTCTGAGTCATCAGAGGCTTGACCTTCTGAGGATCTAAATTCCATTGCATTTAGAGAAGTAGATTCTCTAGGTTCTGGAGCTTCGATGATGCTACTAGATTTTTCTTTAGTTAGAGATGGTTGTTCCATGGGTTGGAAGTCAGTCTCATCATCTATAAGAATTTTCTTTTTGGCTTTCTCAGAAGAGATGTTGAGTTTCTCAAACTCATCTTCTAAGTCTGCATCTTTCTGAGACATGTCCTTACTAAGTTCTTTGAACTTAATATGGATTGTCTCTTCAACACATTTACTCCTTTTGTTATATACTCTGTAAGCTTTAGAGACTGAGGAGTATCCTAGGAAGCATCCATCATCGGACTTAGGATCAAACTTAGAGAGTTTGTCCTTTGTGTTGAGAATAAAACAAGAAGAACCAAATACATGGAAATAAGAAATGTTTGGTATTTTATTCTTCCATAGCTCGTAAGGTGTCTTTTTCAGAATTGGTCTCAGAAAGACTCGATTCTGAATGTAGCATGAAGTGTTAACTGCTTCAGCCCAGAAACCTTTTGAAAGTCTGCTTTCTAAGAGCATTGTTCTTGCCATCTCTTGAAGGTTTCGATTCTTTCTCTCAGTGTAACACCCCGATTTTCATTAAGTCCTAATCAAGGAAAATTAAGGGTAATTGACCTTGGTTAGAATTTAATTAAGTTTGGGTGGACAAGTTTCTTCTAGCAAACTATTACGTGTTATGTGATTTAAGTGTATGTATGTGTGTTATATGATTTATGTGTGTTCGTCATGTGCTATATGATTTATGTGTATGAATATGTGTATTCATTATATATTATATGAATTAAGTGCTATATGTTATTTATTTATTTTATTTTATTTTATTTATGTGCCTATATGTGTATTTTTAATTTATGTTTAAATATTAGAAAAATATATGAGCATTATAGTATTATTTGGGATATTTTAGAGTGTTTTAGTAAATTTTAAGTGATGGTGGGCCCCACGGTGACTCTTGACCTAACCACTCCCTATATAAACACTAGTAACCCTCTCCACTCCAAAGAAACACTCTTCTCCTTCTTCTGAGTCGTCATAGCCATCTTTCTCTCAAGAGCTCCCTAAGCCATTGATACTCAAAACCACGAAACA
This sequence comes from Aeschynomene evenia, assembly GCA_013621005.1. NCBI lineage: Eukaryota > Viridiplantae > Streptophyta > Magnoliopsida > Fabales > Fabaceae > Aeschynomene > Aeschynomene evenia. The sequence continues at coordinate 9,275,005 of CM024269.1, read as the reverse complement.
CCCATCAAACCTTACCCAATCCAGAAAATAATCTCATATTCTTAATCCTCTCATCAAGCCGGAGCTTTCTACCGATTCCGTTTCTCCGTTAAGAGTCTCCGGCATCACCAAACCGTTGGTGGGGCTAGAGAGAGGTTTCCAACGAGAGCAACATCGGGAAAGGGTTTTCTCTTTGCATATTTTGTGATTGTCTTCAAGAGGTAGGGGTTTAGACAATCTATTTTCATGCATATTGATGATGATTTTATGAGATAAATGTGATGGTCGTTTTTCCCATTAGAAATATTTGTGCCTTATTATTATTATTATTATTATGGCTGCGCAGCGCTTGTTGGTGTTTGTTTTCTTTATATATATATATATATATATATATATGTTATGGCTGCGCAGCGCCAAGTGTTTGTTTTCTTTATATATATATATATGTGTATGGCCGCGCATCTGGTTTTGTTTTCTATTTATATTTATATATAAATAAATAAATAAAAGACAATTTATTTGTGTGTATATTACTATTACATATTATTATTACATAAACTTATACCTATTAGCATGTATATTAGTTAATAATAGGTGGGTAACAGGTAGAAATAATAATAATATGATAATGATAGTAATATTAATAGGGAAGATAATAATAACATATTAACCCTAATAATAATAAAAGAATAATACATTAAGAACAACAACGTGTATAATATATGATATGTAATGATAATAGTATTAATAATGATAGTAAAGATAATAGTGAGAATAATTAAGGATAACATTACATAAGAAAAAGTTAGAAGTGAATAAGATATATATATGATTTATGCATGATTTATATATGATTATATAAGCTGTAAAATATGTTTATACATTATTGTAATATAAAAGTACGATTATATGATAATATATGTTACATATGATTTATGTATGTTCATTATGTAATGTTATGAGTTGTATGTGTGTTTAAATGCTATGATGTAATGTTAAGTTATGATATTATGATATAGTGTTATGTACATGTTTAAGATGTAACGGAAAGTTAAAGTAAGGTGCAGTAGTCTTCGGCATTACAATGAGAGTTGTTAAGGGAGGAATAACAACCTCGGCATTACAACCTCATTGTTAAGGGAAGGTGAAATACCAAGATAAAACGTTGTAGCCTTCGGCATTACAGTGAGAGTTGTTAAGGGAGGGATGACAACCTCGGCATTACAACCTCATTGTTAAGGGAAGGTGATATTCCCCCCTCTCCCCATAAGTTTAGGATGAGCTCATGCCTAGGGGTCGGTGTAGTGGAGGTTACAGGAGGGCGGGCACAGGCCAAAGATTAATGCAAGATTAAAGTTTAAGAGAACTAAAGTTATTTAGGATGTTATGATATATTCTTTCCCTTACTGATATTTCGAAGCACAGAGTACACTACACAGAGACTTTTAATTATGCTATGTTATATGTATTAAATAAAATGAACAAGACGCACTTAGGTAAGACGTTCCGGGAAAAGATTGTTTTAAACTTATATCTGAAATGAACTCATTCATACTTCACTTATTTCATAATTAAACCCGGGGCGGCTTCCTCTACTGAGTCACTTTCCAGTGCTCACCCTATGTTTTTCCCACCTTTTAGAGGAGCAAACAGAGCAGGATGACGGAGCACACGAGGAGCCCGGGCGGACTTAGTTTATGATATAGTTCCTTAGATATCAGAGACATGTTTTATTTCCTTATCAGATGTTATGATTTTTATGCTTCCGCTACGTTTATTCATTTAATATGTTTTATGAGTCTGGACCTTTGTTAGCCGACAGCTATTTATTTACTCGTATTTATGGTGGAGTCTCATAGGTCACAGTTTTTGACTTATGGGGTAAGACCTATTATTTATTTCATGTTTGTTACTTGATGGGAGTTATTTATCAGATGAGGTATTTTCAGTAAATGTTTGTATCACTTATATTATCGCTTATCATATGCGCAAGTCCTTATTTTCTATTCCGCGAATGTTTACGAAAAATCTACTCCCGCCTATTTTCCGCGTATTATATTTTAAATATAAAGATAAAACATGATAACAGGAGGTAACCCTTATGAAATGGCCTAAAATGACTTAAGCGTTAAGGGCTATCTAGTAGGGTGTTACATTTTGGTATCAGAGCAGGTCTATCCTACAGGGCTTGGGGTAATGGACCTGTTATGCTATTATTGCATGTACGGTAGTTATATCATGCGTATGCCTCTTATGTGTTTTAGTTAGTTTTGTGGTGCATGATCGTTTTGCTTGACTGTCAGAGTAACTGTGCATACCTAACATTGATATGGAGCCTGATCAACTCGATGTTGACTGTTTTGTGTGCATAGGGACATGGCACCTAGCAGACGTAATAGGGACGATGCTGACGACCATGAGGAGAATGGGCAAGGAAGCGGGGTTTCGTCGGAGGCATTCATGGAGATGGCAAGAGCCATGAACAAGATGGTTGACCACATGACCCAGCAGCACACTACTCCGCCTACAGCACCACCTGCGGGTAACGGCAACGGCAGCTCACACTTTGCTGATTTTAAGAGGGCTAATCCCCCTCCTTTTCTCGGCACTACGAACCCTTCTGAAGCCGAGGATTGGCTGAGAGGTATCGAGGATATCTTCACTGTGGTCCAGTGCACAGAGGTCCAGAAGACACGGTTGGCCACGTTAATGCTACAGATGGAAGCACGCTCTTGGTGGAATGACGCTCGTCGCACTTCTGATGCGGCGGGTGTAGCTATCACATGGGACATGTTTAAGGACATGTTCTATGAGAAGCACTTCCCGGAGACTGTTCGTCAGGATAAGGAGATGGAGTTTCTGGATCTCCGTCAGGGCACCATGACCATCCGTGAGTACATCTCCAAGTTCGAGGAGCTCATCAGGTTTTCAGAGATCTATCAGGAGAACCCGAAGGAGAGCTGGAAGTGCATGAAGTTCTGTGCTGGGCTTAACCAAGACATCAAGAGGATGGTTAAGCACATGAAGATCAGAGACTACAGAGAGATGGTGGACACCTGCAGGATAGTAGAGGAGACGAGCCGTCCAGTGGCTCCACAGAGGGTCGAGACTCAGAGTAGGGGTGCGACACCTCAGCAGACTAGCCACGCCGCCCCTGCTCGCTACCAGCCTTATGGTCCGTCACCTAGGACCCAGCCCCAGCCTCGGCCACAACAGCAGCAGCGCCCGGTGGCAGCAGCACCTCGAGCGTTGCCCACCATACCGCGATGCGCCACGTGTGGCAAGCTTCACTCTGGGGCTTGTCGTTTCGGCCATGACATCTGTTATCGCTGTGGTCAGCCAGGCCATTATTTCAAGGATTGCAGAAGTACCAATCCACGACCTTCTTCTTCCTTGAAGCCACAACAGCAGGGTCGCGTGTTCACGGTTAGTGCAGAGAATGCGGAGCAGTCAGACAACCTTATCAGGGGTAAGCCTTTTGTTTTGAGTACGTGGCTTATATGCAGTTTGATCTTGTCTGTGACGGTGATGACTAGCCTTAATCATTATTGTTTAGAGCCCATTTAGTATGTGAGTACGATGGGATTTGTGTGATGTATGTCTAGGCCTGAAGCAGAGCTACTTGTAGTTTTGTTAAGGTCCAGATGAGGTTGGTTAAGGATAGTCGACCTTAGTTAAAAGTTGACTGCCTTGGCTAGTTAACCACAGATGGTTGCTTATCTCTGGTTGATCTTGACCTCCATATGTTTTCCTGTGTGATAATCACACCCTTGTTTTGTTGATAAAACGAAGAGAAAAGCGTTTTCAAAAAAAAAAGTTTTACATGCGAACTAAAGACCCGTTTCCAGACTTATTTTTCCGCTCATGTTTTCAAAAGGAAGTTTTGCGAAACGTTTTCAATAAACAAGAATGTTTTCGCTTCGACCTCTTCCACAGCTTCAGTGGGATTACCCTTAGGAAGGTTTCACCTCTTTAGTTGGACCCTTACACCTTTACTAGGTTTCCGTCTCTGCCAACCACCAAACACATTCGTTGACCATGTCATGTCCCAATGCTTTCAGTATAGAAGGAAAACCTTGCCTACTCACACCGTTTGCACGACCATAGAGAGAGAGATACCACACTCCCCATATATAGCCTACATCTCCTAAGGAAACTCTTCGACTACTCACATGTGAACCCACACAGACCCTACCACTACAAGCCCCCACATATGTCCCAACTCTACCGAACCTCAGGATCCATTAGTCTCCCAACATCACATGCCGTTAGTGAGACCTAATAGAATCCTTGAGAAGCCATGTGAGGGATATTTTACCGTACCCCATCATGTCATCATGAGCACATTCCTCTAGTGGCTTTGGATGTACGTCGGAGATGTTTAAACCTCTTCTTTGTTTTTGTTTTCAAGTGATTGCGAAGGTTTGTTAAAATGACGCTTGGTTTTCAACTTGGGTTTTAGAAAACGATTCCACACCCCATCGACCTTAAGGTACGAAGTTCCTTAAGACTCTTTTTGCAAACCGTTTAGTTGCGAACTTGAAAATCGTTTTTGTTTTGTTTGAAAATACCTTGGGGATATCTTACGGTGTCAGTTGTAATTATGAGTCGTAGGGTCCAATGTGTTTTCTTAGTTTTGTGGTAATTAAAATTGTGTGTTTTGGGCATGGGTAGATGATTTCTACAGTAACGATATAATATAAGTTGAAGGAAGTTTTCAAAAGTGATTTCTTTTATGTCTGTGAAGACGTATGTGATTAAAGGTCGTAGGAGTACATACAACATGTTTTCATTAGTGTGGACGTGAGAAACTTTAAAATCTATTTTGAGAGCATAGAATTGCCTTCGATCGCAAGCAAAAAGGGGTTTTTGAGCTTTATGTTTAGTTTTGAAAATTAAGTAAACGTGTTTTGAACTACTAGGAATTGGGAATTAACTTGGGTTTTCGAAAATTCCTAAGATGATGTTTTGAAAATGGGGATGAAGCTTTTTGAGGAGAACATTGATGTTGGATCATGGACCCTAGGAACATAAGGATTAACTTGCCCTGTAAGAACATGGAATCATGTCTTTATCTTTGAAAATGTATTTCGGTTTTCTTTACGTTTATGCAACAGATGTTTTGTTTTCTTAAGCTTGCTTTCCGCACGACCTGTTCATTCGGGTTAGATGCTTGTATGTGAGCCTTCCCTCGAGTCTTCACGAGGGTAAGGAGCTGTTATGTTTTGTGTTGTTCTTGGTGCTAGAAGTGTCGAATTTCGAGGACGAAATTCTTTTTAAGGAGGGGAGAAATGTAACACCCCGATTTTCATTAAGTCCTAATCAAGGAAAATTAAGGGTAATTGACCTTGGTTAGAATTTAATTAAGTTTGGGTGGACAAGTTTCTTCTAGCAAACTATTACGTGTTATGTGATTTAAGTGTATGTATGTGTGTTATATGATTTATGTGTGTTCGTCATGTGCTATATGATTTATGTGTATGAATATGTGTATTCATTATATATTATATGAATTAAGTGCTATATGTTATTTATTTATTTTATTTTATTTTATTTATGTGCCTATATGTGTATTTTTAATTTATGTTTAAATATTAGAAAAATATATGAGCATTATAGTATTATTTGGGATATTTTAGAGTGTTTTAGTAAATTTTAAGTGATGGTGGGCCCCACGGTGACTCTTGACCTAACCACTCCCTATATAAACACTAGTAACCCTCTCCACTCCAAAGAAACACTCTTCTCCTTCTTCTGAGTCGTCATAGTCATCTTTCTCTCAAGAGCTCCCTAAGCCATTGATACTCCAAACCACGAAACACCCATCAAACCTTACCCAATCCAGAAAATAATCTCATATTCTTAATCCTCTCATCAAGCCGGAGCTTTCTACCGATTCCGTTTCTCCGTTAAGAGTCTCCGGCATCACCGAACCGTTGGTGGGGCTAGAGAGAGAGGTTTCCAACGAGAGCAACATCGGGAAAGGGTTTTCTCTTTGCATATTTTGTGATTGTCTTCAAGAGGTAGGGGTTTAGACATTCTATTTTCATGCATATTGATGATGATTTTATGAGATTAATGTGATGGTCGTTTTTCCCATTAGAAATATTTGTGCCTTATTATTATTATTATTATTATTATTATTATGGCTGCGCAGTGCTTGTTGGTGTTTGTTTTCTTTATATATATATATATATATATATATATATATATATGCTATGGCTGCGCAGCGCCAAGTGTTTGTTTTCTTTATATATATATATATATATGTGTGTATGGCCGCGCAGCTGGTTTTGTTTTCTATTTATATTTATATATAAATAAATAAATAAAAGACAATTTATTTGTGTGTATATTACTATTACATATTATTATTACATAAACTTATACCTATTAGCATGTATATTAGTTAATAATAGGTGGGTAACAGGTAGAAATAATAATAATATGATAATGATAGTAATATTAATAAGGAAGATAATAATAAAATATTAACCCTAATAATAATAAAAGAATAATACAGTAAGAACAACAATGTGTATAATATATGATATGTAATGATAATAGTATTAATAATGATAGTAAAGATAATAGTGAGAATAATTAAGGATAACATTACATAAGACAAAGTTAGAAGTGAATAAGATATATATATGATTTATGCATGATTTATATATGATTATATAAGCTGTAAAATATGTTTATACATTATTGTAATATAAAAGTACGATTATATGATAATATATGTTACGTATGATTTATGTATGTTCATTATGTAATGTTATGAGTTGTATGTGTGTTTAAATGCTATGATGTAATGTTAAGTTATGATATTACGATATAGTGTTATGTACATGTTTAAGATGTAACCGGAAAAGTTAAAGTAAGTGCAGTAGCCTTCGGCATTACAATGAGAGTTGTTAAGGGAGGAATAACAACCTCGGCATTACAACCTCATTGTTAAGGGAAGGTGATATTCCCCCCTCTCCCCATAAGTTTAGGATGAGCTCATGCCTAGGGGTCGGTGTAGTGGAGGTTACAGGAGGGCGGGCACAGGCCAAAGATTAATGCAAGATTAAAGTTTAAGAGAACTAAAGTTATTTAGGATGTTATGATATATTCTTTCCCTTACTGATATTTCGAAGCACAGAGTACACTACACAGAGACTTTTAATTATGCTATGTTAATGTATTAAATAAAATGAACAAGACGCACTTAGGTAAGACGTTCCGGGAAAAGATTGTTTTAAACTTATATCTGAAATGAACTCATTCATACTTCACTTTTTCATAATTAAACCCGGGCGGCTTCCTCTACTGAGTCACTTTCCAGTGCTCACCCTATGTTTTTCCCACCTTTTAGAGGAGCAAACAGAGCAGGATGACGGAGCACACGAGGAGCCCGGCGGACTTAGTTTATGATATAGTTCCTTAGATATCAGAGACATGTTTTATTTCCTTATCAGATGTTATGATTTTTATGCTTCCGCTACGTTTATTCATTTAATATGTTTTATGAGTCTGGACCTTTGTTAGCCGACAGCTATTTATTTACTCGTATTATGGTGGAGTCTCATAGGTCACAGTTTTGACTTATGGGGTAAGACCTATTATTTATTTCATGTTTGTTACTTGATGGGAGTTATTTATCAGATGAGGTATTTTCAGTAAATGTTTGTATCACTTATATTATCGCTTATCATATGCGCAAGTCCTTATTTTCTATTCCGCGAATGTTTACGAAAAATCTACTCCCGCCTATTTTCCGCGTATTATATTTTAAATATAAAGATAAAACATGATAACAGGAGGTAACCCTTATGAAATGGCCTAAAATGACTTAAGCGTTAAGGGCTATCTAGTAGGGTGTTACACTCAGCCACTCCATTTTGTTGAGGAGTTCTGGGAGATGAGAATTCGTGAGCAATGCCCAGATTTTCACAAAACTTTTCGAAAGCATGGTTCTCAAATTCACCACCATGATCTGATCTTATGGCATGAATGTGCGAATCCTTTTCTGTTGAAACTCTTTTTGCAAATGCTTTGAACTTCTCAAAAGTTTCTTCCTTAGAGGCTAGAAAGAAAACCCAAGTGAATCTGGAGTAATCATCCACTATGACAAGACCATAGCGTTTTCCAGAAAGAGAAGCCGTTCTGGTTGGTCCAAAGAGATCCATGTGGAGCAGTTCCAGTGGTTTCTGAGTAGAAATACCACTTTTACTGGGAAAGGAAGCTTTGGTTTGTTTCCCTTTTTCACAGAAGTCGCAGGTTGCATCCTTCTCATACTTAATTCTGGGAAGGCCCTTTACAAGTCCTTTCTGAGAGAGTTCAGAAAGAAGTCTCATATGGGCATGACCAAGTTTCTTATGCCATAGCCATTTGTCTTCTTGGACAGAGACAAGACACTCCACGTTTTGATCCTTTAGATCATCCAGATGGATAACATAGATGTTACCAACACGTTTTCCTTCCAGAACGATCTTGTCATTTGTGAGATTAATCACATGACAATACTTGGCATAAAACTCAACCTTTAAGCCTTTGTCACAAAATTGACTAATGCTTAATAGATTGTGAGTTAAGCCATCGACCAAAAGTACATCTGAGATTTGGTGAGAGGAATCCTTACCAACATCTCCGATTGCAGTGACTCTTCCCTTAGCGCCATCACCGAATCACACTGTTCCGCCTTTCTTGGGCTTGAGACTTCTGAACCAGTGCTTGCTTCCAGTCATGTGCCTCGAGCAGCCACTGTCAAGGTACCACTGCTCATCGTGGTGGTGGAGCAGCGCTTGATGATGTACCTGCAGTCACAAAGTTAACAGATTTAGGTACCCATTCTTTGTTGGGTCCTTGCTTGTTAGCTTTCTTGGACTTTTGCCTTCTTTTCTTAGAAGGGTCATGGTTTTGAGAGTCATAGACCTTTTGTTTGCCCTTTTCAGAAGCACTTGCTTTCTGAGAAGTTTTACCCTTCTGAGAGGGGTTAGTCTTCTTAGAAGGCTTTGCTTTCTGAGTTTTCTTTTGAGCCTTCTGAGGCTTAGAGAGTTTTCCTTTTTCCAACATAGGACATTTTTCAGAACCATGGCCACTTTTAAAACATGCGATGCACGTGCGAGGTGATTTAGTTAAAGATGGATCAATATCATTTGGTTCGAAGATTTCTTCATAACCAAGTCCACTCTTATCCTTGTAAGGTCTTTGACCACCAAGCAAGAGTGTCATCATTTTTTCACCCTTGACCATCTTAACCAAGTCAGAAGTGAGAAGCTCATTTGTCTTTTGTAATTCTATAAAAGCCAGTTCGGCTTTTTCAACAGTTACAGAAGACATTGTTTCTAAAGCTTGATAGAGGTTGTGACCTTCAAGATATCTATTTTTAATGTCATCTCTTTCAAGCCTTAGATTCTCTACTTCTTGAATTAGTCTAGCATTTTCAGCTTCTAAGTGTTTAAAAGACTTTCTTAGTTTGCTGAAATTGTTAGCTAATTCGTTTGAGTCTCTCAGAAGCTCTTCATAGAGTTCTGAGATCTCATTGTATGAGTATGAGAGAGGAGGAGAGTTTGGTACCTCTTCTGACTCAGATTCTGTTTCCAGAATATAGTCAGTACCGGCCATGAAGCAGACATTAGCTTCCTCTTCACTTGCTGACTTAGAGCCTTCCTCTTCTGAGTCACTCTTTGTAGCAGCCATTGCCTTCTTCTTCTTCTTGGGAATGAACTTCTTCTTTCCCTTATTCTGAGGGCACTCCGTTCTGAAGTGGCCCTTTTCTCCACAGCCGAAACATGTGGCATCAGAAGGCTTTGACTTTCCTTTTCTAGGGGTGATCTCTTTGTCTTTGCTTGGTCTTCTCTTCCAAGCTTTCTTCATTTTCCTTACTAGAAGAGAGATGTCATCTTCATCGGAATCTGAGTTTTGATCGTTTTCAGACTCAGATATTTCTTCAGCCTTTAGGGCTTTTGAAGTCTTTTTGATCTGACTTTTCAGAGCCAGAGCTTTCTGAGGTCTTGAGGATGAAGATGGTCCTCCAAGCAGTCCTTCAAGCTCAATCTCGTGAGTTCTGAGTGAGCCAAACAATACATCTAAACCTAGCTGATTTAGATCCTTTGCTTCTTGGATCGCTGTCACCTTTGGGCGCCACTTGGCAGAGAGGCTTCTGAGAATTTTCCTCACCATCTCAGCATTGGAGTAGGTCTTTCCCAAGACCTTTAGCTGATTTATGATGTGGAGAAACCTTATTGACATGTTGTCAATGGTTTCCTTAGGTTGCATGCAGAAGGACTCGTACTTATGTACGAGCATTGATACCTTGGTTTCCTTGACTTCATCATTTCCTTCATGCAGCATGTGTAATCTCTCCCAAATTTCTTGAGCGGTGTCACACGACACAATCTTGTCGTATTCTACCTTGGGCAGGGCGCAGAGAAGAATGTATTTAGCTTTGAAGTTGAGTTGTATCTTCTCCTTCATCTCTTGAGTCCATTCGTCCTTAGGGACTCGTCTTGTATAGGTTCTGAGTGCTGGAGGTGCCACTCCTGGATCAGCGTCTGTTGCAACTACAACATCCTCTGTAATTGTCTGCAGAGGCAGATAGTCTCCATTCTCGATCCTATCCCATAAGTCCAGACTGGTGTGCTTGATGAATAGCGTCATCCTGTCACGCCAGTAGTCGCAGCTGTCTCCGAGAAACATCGGAGGTCTGTTTATTGAAGCCCCATCTGATATGAATGCAGCTGGTGAATTCATATTTCCCTTCGTGGATCTTTTTCCTTGACACTGCTAAGTGCTCAACTTCTTAAGGACCGAGCTCTGATGCCAATTGAAAGTGTATGTGTGCACGAGAAGGGGGGGTTGAATCGTGCAAGTTTTAAAAATTACTTCTTAAAACTTTTACTTAGAAAGCTATTTTTACTCAGAAGGTAGAATTAAGAGTTTGCAGCGGAAATTACTTTCTGAGAAGATTAAGTTTCTGAGAACTTAGTCTTTCTGAGAAAGTTCCTTTCTGAGCAATTTTAAGAAAATGACTTTACGTTAGAATTTCTTAAACGCTTTCTGATTTTAATCAATAAAGTTTTTACGAGACTTCTTAATTAAAATCGTGGCAAAGTTTTCCTCAAAGATTTATGCAAGTAAAGAGTAAGGGAGAAAAGCTTAACACAAAGAATTTTATACTGGTTCGGTTATAACCAACCTACTCCAGTCCTCAACCTTCAGTTGAGAGTTCTTGGATATTCTTCTTAAAGTGCCTTCCCAGACAACACTCCCTTTACCAAGTAAAGGACTTCCACCACTTCACAACCCGAAGTGGATTTCCTTGCCTCACACTAGAGGACTTCCTTGCCTCCAACACTAGAGGACTTCTTTGCCTTAATCACTTAAGGACTTCCTTGCCTCACACTGAGGACTTCTTTGCCTTAAACACTTAAGGACTTTAACTTTGCCTCAAAAACACTTCGAGGACTTAAACTGCCTTCAAACAGCGAAGGACTTAGCGTTTTTCGGAAAGTTGTTTTTGTTTTGAAAACCAACTACTAAGATTAAGTTACAAACTTAATTTGACCCTTAGTAGACTTCTAGATTTAATTTACAATTGTAAGAATTTACACCAATACAGAACTAGAAGATTTTCGCAAAGTTGAAAGAACAATTCCGTAAAATTGTCTTTCTGAGAAAGTTCTAAGTTTTCGCAGATGATTTTCAATTCAGCAGAGTTTTTGCACGTTTAATCAAGAGTTTTTAGAGCAAGAGTTTCGTCACAATGCTCTGGAATTGAACTCATATATATAGGCATCAAAGAGCCGCGAATTTTAGAAGCTTTCACTTTGCTTATGTGGCTGTGTCCTTTTCAGAACGGCTCCCTGCTACAGTCAGCGCGAAATGAGGAACTTTTCAGAACTGCACAGTGCGCGTGTTCCCACTTCCTTGGCTAGTTGTAGCGAGCTTTCTGAGACTGCTTGCGCTCCCTTGAGTTCAGACCCTTGGTTGCTTCTGAGTCCAACTTTCTGAGAGTTGTACGGACTTCTGAGGCGAACCTTCTGAGGGAAGACCCTTCTGAGAACTACTAGTCGCAAGGTCTTCTGAGACCCTTCTGAGGCGACAGTGTTCTTTCCTCAGAAACATGTTTTCACCTTCTGCGCTTCTGAGACATCCTTTCTGATATCTTTTGGCGCTATGATTTTATCAATTGATCTCGAGGCTACTTGATGTTTTGTCTTGGTCTTTGCTCATGGTATTGCAATAATTTAAAGCTTTCTAAGACACTTAGCGCACATATTAGTACAACCTTAAGTAAAATTTTTATACTTATGGCTTACCTTGTTATCATTAAAACTTTAATTGCTCTAAGAGAATTATGCCTAATTCTCTCAGAAGGGTTCTGGAGCTTACACCATGATCTCTACATACCCATAAGATGAGACCTTGGTCACAGTGAATGGTCCCTACCATCTTGTCTTCAACTTTCCTGGGAACAACCTTAATCTTGAATTAAATAAGAGTACTTGTTGACCAGGTTCAAATTGCCTCGGAGTGATCTTTTTATCATGCCACCTCTTGGTTTTCTCCTTATACAACTTGGCATTATCATAAGCTTGACTACGAAATTCGTCAAGTTCGTTGAGTTGTAGCAATCTCTTGTCATTTGCCGATTTCAAATCAAAATTCAAAAATTTTACAGCCCAAAACGATTTGTGTTCAAGTTCAACCGGCAGATGACAAGATTTACCATATAAAAGTTGATAAGGAGACAATGTTTTGAATGCAGTTCTGTAAGCCCAAAGTGCATCATCAATTTTCCTTTACCAATCCTTTCTCAAAGCATTTACCATCTTTTCCAAGATTCTCTTCAATTCTCGATTAGAAACTTCTGTTTGTCCACTTGTTTGAGGGTGGTATGGACTGGCTACCTTGTGCTTGACTCCATATTTTTGCAAAAGGCTCTCCAATTGCTTATTCCAGAAGTGACTTCCACCATCACTAATCAAGGTTCTAGGAACTCCAAACCTTGAAAAGATAATTTTCCTGAGGAAATTCACTACCACCTTTGCATCATTAGTGGGAGAGGCAATGGCTTCAACCAATTTGGAGACGTAATCCACTGCCACTAAGATGTACACATTGAAGTAGGAGGATGGGAAAGGACCCATGAAATCTATTCCCCAAACATCAAACAAGTCCACCTCAAGCATGAATTGTTGAGGCATCTCATGCTTTCTTGATAAATTCCCAATTCTTTGGAATCTGTCACATCTTTCCACAAAAGCTCTTGCATCCTTAAAAATAGTTGGCCAATACAACCCACTTTGTAGCACCTTTGATGCAGTTCTTTCTCCACTAAAATGACCACCATATTCGGAACCATGACAATGCCACAAAACACTATACACTTCTTCTTCTAGGATGCACCTTCTAATTACACCATCATAACACCTCTTGAACAAATAAGGTTCATCCCATAAGAAGTACCTAGCATCATGCATGAATTTCTTTTTCTGATTCCCATTCATTTCACTTGGAACCCTTCCCCTAGCCTTGTAATTAGCCATGTCAGCAAACCAAGGTAACCCTTGTACAGCTAAGAGTTGTTCATCTGGAAACTTTTCATTCACGGGTATCTCAATGCTTTGCCCACCTTCATGTGCAATCCTTGATAGATGGTCTGCCACCAAATTTTCTGACCTTTTCTTATCTCTTATCTCAATGTTAAACTCTTGCAGCAACAGCACCCATCTGATCAATCTTGGCTTTGCATCCTATTTACTCATCAAATACTTAAGAGCAGAATGATCAGTGTAGACTATTACTTTAGAACCAACCAAATAAGATCTAAATTTATCAAAAGCAAAAACTACAGCCAATAATTCCTTCTCTGTTGTTGCATAATTTTTCTGTGCCTCATTTAACACACGACTTGCATAATAAATCACATGCAACAACTTGTCCTTTCTTTGTCCTAAGACAGCCCCAATTGCAAAATCACTTGCATCACACATTAATTCAAAGGGTAAGGACCAATCAGGAGGAGAAATTATTGGTGTAGTGACAAGCTTGGTTTTTAGAGTTTCAAAGGCATGCATGCATTCATTGTCAAAATCAAATAATGAATCTTTCATTAAAAGACTACTCAAAGGTTTTGCAATTTTTGAAAAGTCTTTTATGAACCTTCTATAAAATCCAGCATGACCCAAGAAACTCCTCATTGCCTTGACATTCATAGGAGGGGGTAATTTTTCAATCACCTCCACCTTTGCTTTATCAACTTCAATACCTTTGGAAGAAACTCAGTGTCCAAGAACAATACCCTCTGTTACCATAAAATGACATTTTTCCCAATTCCAAACAAGGTTTGTTTCTTGACACCTCATTAAAACCAAAGATAGATGTTTAAGACAAGACTCAAAGGAATCACCAAAAACAGAGAAGTCATCCATAAATACCTCAATGAATTTTTCTACCATATCAGAGAATATAGAAAGCATGCACCTTTGGAAAGTGGCGGGTGCATTGCACAACCCGAAAGGCATTCTTCGATAGGCAAAAACTCCATAGGGGCATATGAAAGCCGTCTTCTCTTGATCTACATGATCTACTGCAATTTGATTGTAGCCTGAATATCCATCCAGGAAGCAGTAATATGGATGACCAGCCAATCTCTCCAACATTTGATCAATAAATGGAAGAGGAAAATGATCTTTCCTAGTAGCCACATTCAATCTTCTATAATCAATGCACATTTTCCATCCTGTGACTGTCCTTGTAGGAATCAACTCATTATTTTCTGAAGGTAGTGAAACGTGAGAAGGGGGGTTGAATCACGTTTCAACTATAAATCCTGTTTCTGAAAATTACTTAAAAAATAAAGATCAAGTATAAACTTGTTTTGCACAGCGGAAACAATTGCTAGTAAATAAACAGAAACTCAGCCTATAGACAAGGCTATAATAGATCTTGAAAGTATATTTACTTTCAAGGTCTTCTAAATGATAAAGGTTAAAACTTTAACCTTCAACACTTAGACCAATGATGATGATGATTTCGCAAATGATGTGTGTGTTGTGTATGCAATGATAAATTGTAAAGACAATTAAATAAAGAGAAAGAGAAGAGAGAGAGCACACACAGAAATTTTATACTGGTTCGGCAACGTGCCTACTCCAGTCCCTAGGATTCACCTGAGAGTTCACTATCACCACCAACACAAGGTGGAATTTCCTGCCTCTACTACACCACAAAGGACTTCAACCTGCACCTTCACCAAGGTGACTCAGTGCCTTTGAAAACCACAAAGGACTTCACTTGCACCACAACTAGGTGACTAACTGCCTTTGATAACACCAAAGGACTTCCCTTGCACCAACAACTTGGTGACTCACTCCCTTTGACAACACAAAGGACTTCAACCTTGCCTTCAACACCGAAGGACTTTCTACCCTTGCCTTAGACCCTCTAAGGACTTCTTGCCTTACAAAAATAAGGACTTTGTATAAAAGATATGATTTTTACCAATCAAGAACTTAGATGCAACTAAGTTGGAACCTTGATGGATTTTTCTCTCAAAGAAAAACTAGCAAAGCTAGGATAAACAATAAAGCTCACTCTTTTAAGAATTACAACCTTTACCCAAATAAAAATAAGAACTTGAGGTCTAGAGGTTGAAGATGAAGAGAAATAAGGATTCAATTCGACAGAGTTTTGACACTTGTAATCTTGGGTAGTCTCTTGAATTCTTGAGCATTGAGGTCTTGTATATATAGGAAAAGTACACCTCAATTTCGAAAATTAGGTAGCTTGATCTCCTCCCTTGATTTGAATTTGTAATCTTTTGATCCAACGGTGAGAGCTCCTTGATTTGATTTAAAATTGATCTTCCAAAAATAGAAAAATCAAATAAGAGGAAGTTTCATCTTGGCCATTGATTCAAATAATTCCCTTTAATCCAAAGGTTATTATTTGATCTTAAATATAGAAACTTTGTAACCAAGTATTTGAAAAGAGGAAACTTCATCTTGGCCCTTGAATTTTAATTGTGCCTTGATCTTGTGGTGTGCATTACTTCAAAAAATTTTCACAAAATCTTGCAAAGTAATGCAAGCTTTTTGCGCCACTTTAGGAGAGAGAAAGGCTAGGGTTTTTAGCTTTTCTTGCTCCACAAGTGTGCCTCCATGTTGGTACGAATTAGGATTTCACAATTTCTCATTTTTTGAAAATCCTAAAACACCAAACATGGTCTTCTAGGGAATCTTCTATAGGTAGGTTCTTGAATCTTGAATATTCTTGAATCTTCAATCTTGAGGCTTGAGATTCTTCTGGAATCTTGGGATTCTTCGGGATCTTGATAGAATCTTCAGGAATCTTCGCAAAATCTTCGGGAATCTTCTAGACTTGAAATTCTTGACAGAATCTTCTGAGGTCTTCGAACTTCGTGTAGAATCTTCAATAGAATCTTCTGGTCCCGTATGGAATCTTCTGGGAATCTTGTAGATTCATATAGAATCTTTAGGAGGCTCATAGAATCTTTTTAAAGTGTCCATAAAAAAAATATTTTGTTACTTAAATGCAAAATATATTATAGAATAAATTCTGGATAATTATTTTTAAATCTTTTGCATTTAATTCTCCATACAAGATCTTTCTAGATTTCACCCATATATATATATATAATTTCGAAATCTTGAAAGTGTTAGCTCCAAGAACCCTACATTGTCATAAGATGTTTTGAATGATAAAAATCTCTAAGTGTTGGATAAGAATTTTGCTCGTGAATACTAATGGTTTCATCAAGTGTTTCAGGAGGTTGACCTAGGGCCGTCAAAATGGGCTAAACCCGTCGGGCTAACCCGTTTATCCGCCGAAAAAAAGAGGGTCGGGCCGAAAAATTATGGACCGTTTAACATCGATAAGTTTTTGGCCCGGTTCGTTTAACCCGCGAGTTAAGCGGGCCAACCCGTCGGGTTCACGGGCCGCCCGTTTATCCGTTTATTATTTTTTCTAAAATTAAAAAATAAGTAAATTAATACAACAGCCCAAGTTAAAATTGTTGGGCCATTATGTGACTGCAAAAAAACTAGTGTCTAGGCCCAAAATTATTAGGGTTTTATTTGACCCTCTCAAATCAAAGCTGCAGCCTCCACTCTCCAGTCACACTCACACCACCACACTGACCGCGAGTTCGCGACCAGCAAGCAGCAGCAGCACTGCAACACCAGTGTGCGACCGCGACCGAGAGTCCGAGAGCAAGCAGCAGCAGCACTGCTTCTCTGCGACCGAGATTCCGAGAGCAAGCAGCAGCAACACTACTTCTCTGCGACCGCGACCGAGACTCCGAGAGCAAGCAGCAGCATCAGCGAGACTTCAGCAGCAACAACGAGACTACAGCAGCACCACCAGCGTGCGATCGCAACCGAGACTCCGTTTACCAGTCCACCGAGCGTGCGCTGCTTCTCTGCGACCGCGACGAGCCTCCCCTTGCTCGAGCTCCGACCCGCGGGATTGAACTGCAAAAAAGAAAGTTGGCAAAAAAAAAACTGCAAAAAAGAAAGTTTGGAAAAAAATAATAATAATAAACGGGCAGGCCAAATGGCCCGCGGGTTTTCGTATAAACGGGTCGGTCCAGAAAAAAAATCCGTTAAAGTTTTGCGGGCGGGCCGAACCGATCCGTTTACAAAGCGGGCCGAAACGGGTCGGGCCTAAATGAGCAGGCCCCGCCCGTTTGACAGCCCTAGGTTGACCTATGAGATATTAAAAATATTAAAAAAACACTTGAAGCAAAAGAGCACCTAAGAGGCGCATTACATAAGCTTAAGGAGCCAAGAGGCGCATAGCACAAGCTAAAGCTAGAGGCTCATAGCATAAGCTCAAAGCATTAAGGGAAGCTTCTTGCACCACAAGCAAGTTATAGGTGGAGCATAGCATAAGCTCAAGACACCAAAGGATGCTTCTTGCACCACAAGCAAGCTATAAGTGGAGCATAGCATAAGCTCAAGACACCAAGGGAAGCTTCTTGCACCTCAAGCAAGCTATAGGTGGCACATAGCATAAGCTGAAGACACCAAGGGAAGCTTCTTGCAACACAAGCTACCTCTAAATGGAGCAAAACACAAGCTCAACACATCTAGGAAGCTGAAGCAAGCTCAAGCTAGTAAGCAAAGCTACCTAGCAACCAAAGCTAATCACCTAGGCTTGGTGATAGTAGAACAAGCTAAGCACACCAAGGGAGCTTAAGTAAGCTCAAGCTCAAGCAAGCTCAAGCAAGCATAGGCACATAGAAGCATGAGCTCAAGCATTTAAGTCAAGTTCAATATTTCCTTATTTGGAAGTGGACTTAGATGCCTATAAATACCCCATCATTTGACAAGAACATCAAGAGAATTAAGAACAAAAAAGTCGAAACTCTGTCAAAAATCCAAACAACTCTTTGTACTCGAATTCATATATATTTAGATCTAAAGGGGTAATTTGTAAGGTTTAAGCTAGAACAATTTGAATACTCTTGCTTTTGCAAGTTAAGCTTAGAAGATCAAATAAGAGCAAAACTTAGTTGTATCTAAGTTCTTATTTGATTCTTAGAATCACAAGAATCTCTTCAATTTACGGTTTGTACAAGTCCTTCTAGTTGTGAAGGCAGAAGTCCTTGAAGGTTCAAGGCAGGGTAGAAAGACCTTCAGTGTTGAAGGCAAGGAAGTCATCTCTAGGCTGAGGTGCAGTTAGTCACTTCAGGTGTAAAGTGCAAGAAGTCCCCAGTGGTGTGCTGAGGCAGAAATCCTTCAAGTGTTTGGAGGTGGTGATTAGTAAACTCTCAAGTGAAGCTTGAGGACTGGAGTAGGCACATTGCCGAACCAGTATAAAAACTTACTGTGTGCACTCTCTCTACCTTTATCTTCTACATAGTATTTTTGCATAACATAGAGCACACACACACTTGCACCTAACTTGATTAAAGTAACATAACTTAGCCACCTAGAGCCAAAGCTCAAAGGCTAGATTAATTAACTTAATCTACAATCACTAAGTTATCAAAACATAAGGAAGCCTTACACCTAAGGCTAAGGAATTCGAAACCTAAGCTTGCTACATTCACTAATCCGCTGCACTCTTTAACAAGACAAGCTTATAGCTTGATCAGACTTGCAAGTTTCGGGTAACAACGTTTTTTTGAGTAGAAGTGATTCAACCCCCCTTCTCACGTCACAAGCACCTTCAATTGGCATCAGAGCTCGGCCTTGGGGTTGAGCACTCTAATAAGTGTCAAGGAAACGATCAAGGGACCTATGGCAACCAACAACACATACATTGCTGATGGCGCCTCAACAAGCAGACCACCAATGTTCTTGGGTGGTGACTATGGATATTGGAGGGATAGGATGACACTATTCATCCAATTCAATAGCCTGGATTTGTGGGACATTGTAGAAAATGGAGATAATCCAGTTCCAACAGGGCCTAAACTCACATGGACAGCTGCACAGAAGGAGTAGGTCCAGATGAACAAGAAAGCTAAGTACATACTCCTATGTGCTTTAACCAAAGAAGAATACAACAAGATAGTGTCTTGTGATTCAGCAAAGGAGATATGGGACAGGCTTGAAGTATTGCATGAAGGCACCAGTCAGGTTAAGGAGACAAAGATATCTATGCTTGTACATAAGTATGAGTCCTTCAAAATGGAACAAGGTGAAAGCATAGATGACCTAGCAGTCAGATTCCTCAATATAATAAATCAACTTAAAGTGCTTGGGAAAACATATCCAACCTCAGAGATGGCTATGAAAATCCTAAGAAGCCTGACTCCAAAATGGAGACCAAACGTGACAGCTATTCAAGAGGCCAAGGACCTCAAGAAACTCTGTCTAGATGAACTCCTTGGGTCTCTAAAGACTCATGAGATAGAGTTAGCTTCTGAAGAAGAGTCAAGCTCCTCTAGACACCAAAAGAGTTTGGCTCTCAAGAGCACCTTTACTAGAAAGCCTAACAAAAGCAAGGCTCTCAAGGTAGTTGAAGAGTCTGAAACAGAAGAGGAGTCCGAGGAGGACCTAGATGAAGAAGAGATGTCCATGCTTGTCAGGAAGATGACCAAAGCATGGAAGAATCGCTTCAAGAAGGGTAAAGAGGATCTAGCTCGAAAGGAGACGAAGGGAAATACCAAGTTAGAAAACAACACTTGCTATCAGTGTGGTGAAAAGGGGCACTTCAAGAATGATTGTACCAAGAACAAGCAGACCAAGAAGAAGTTCTTCAAAAAGAAAAAGGCCTTGGCTGCAACGTGGAGTGAGTCAGAGGCTGAAGACTCAGACTCAGAGGAAGAAACAGAGGAGGAAGCTAACCTCTGCTTCATGGCAGATGCTCACACTGACTTTGACTCTAGTGATGAAGACACTGAGGTAAATTTCGATATTCCCTCTCCTTCTTACCATGAGCTCTCTAATCTTTACGATGAGCTGTTGATGGATTCAAAGCAGCTCACAACTCATTTTTTGACCACTAAAAAGGCTTTAAAAAACTGAGTCGGAAAATGAGTTGTTAAAGTCTAAAAATGAGAAGCTTGAACAAGAACTCTAAGAAATGATAAAGGATAATATCAGTCTTGGTGAGTTATGCAAACAGTTTGAAACAGATGCTTCTGTGTTTGTGGAGAAGGCTAAGACTGCCATGTACCAAGCACAGAAGACAAACGCTCTTCTCATTAAAGACTTAGAAAAAATGGTGAATGGAACCAAGATGCTGAACATGATGCTAGGTGGGCAAAAGCCATACTTAGATCACACAGGCCTTGGGTACACACCAGTGTTTCATGAAGACACTTTGATACCACCAACAGATAGAGAGCCTATACCTACCTGTCTCTTTTGTTTTAAACATGGGCATAGCAGAGAGAGATGTCCAATGCTCAAAAGAGGAACCACATCCAAAGCCAAGAGTGGCACTAGGAAAGGGTACCTCCAAGAGAACTTGGAACCCTCAAAAGCCTAAGCCAAAGGCTAGAAAGGCTAACACAAAAGGACCTAAGAAGACATGGGTACCAAAAACACATTTTTCTGTGACTGCAGGTACATCATTGAGCTCAACACCACCACCTCAATGAGGAGTGGTAGATCGCTAGTGGCTGATCTAGGCAAGCCACACAAAGGTCATATGTGTGCAAGGAGATGCTAGCCACATAGAAGGACTCATCAAACCATTGTAAGCTCAAGAACCCAAATTCATCAAATCTAAAAGAAATGTTCACAGAATTGGAGCCAGTATATGGACGTCCAATTGATCTCAACTAAGCTCGTGAGATAAAGAGAAGGTGTAGCTCTCAATCTTAGCTTTCCAACAAGCCAAAGATCACCTGATTCTGATATCTATAACTCAAGATATGACTGAAACAATGAGGTATGCCGCATAAAGAATACAAATCCCCGAGATTACATCAAAGAGTTAGTTGTTACTTCTAGAGTTGTGGTAAGCAACCAACTCTTGGCTTACCACCTAAGGTATGAAAAGATCCCAATATTTTGTGATAATACTAGTGCAATAGCTCTTGCTAAGAACCCCATTCAACATTCTAGGTCTAAGCACATAGATATAAAACATCATTTCATAAGAGACCATGTGCAAAAAGGTGATATTGAGTTAAAATTTGTAAGTACGAAAGATCAAGTGTTTGACATATTTACAAAGCCTTTAGCTGAAGATTGCTTCAATATGTTGAAGGATATGCTTAGCTTAAAACCTCTTTGAAAAATTAAGGTTATGAAAAATCTAAAATTTTCATGAAGTTAGCTATACGTCCCCAAATGGTAGTATTAGGTGCACTAGACTACTAGGTTGAGTACATGAGCTAGGAGAAGCAAGGAAATGAAAAAGGTGAAGCTCATAAGAGGGAGAAAAGTAGCGCATGGCTTGCTAGAAAGTAAGGAGGAATGACATCTTTGCAATTAAAAAGTCAACTAAGTTTTAGAGGGTCAACCATTGCTTATTTGATCAATTTAAAATTCTAGTGGACCTCACTCAATAATTTGCGCTCCATATATATTATTTAACAAAAATAATTTTTATTTTTGTTATTTAATTTTGCAAGATTAAAAAATTAATATTCATTTAGTTATTAATTGTCTTGCAATAATATATGATATGAGAGAATCTTCGCAAATCTCATTTAATGCTAAGTTATCCTCATGGAGCCTTCTCATTGGTTGTGACACTCTCATGGAGCCTTCCCATTGGTTGTGACACTCTAATTGCATTTATCCTTCATTAAATGCTCAACCAATCACACACCAATCCTTATTTTCTCAAATCTCTTAAAATTCTTTTTTTTTTCTTCTCACCCTCACATCAATTTCCCGCCCCCCCCCCCCTCTCTCTAGCTAGCCTCCACTAATTTTTTTAGCATCCACTCATATTTTCACATAGCCTATGCTCATACTTTTCACCTAGCCTCCACTCATATTTTCCATCTAGCCTCTTCTCATTTTTTTCACCTAGTCTCTTCTCATTTTTTTTTCACCTAGCCTCTTCTCATATTCTCACCTAGCCTCTACTCATATTTTCCACCTAGCCTCTTCTCATTTTTTCCACCTAGCCACTTCTCATATTTTTTTCACTTAGCCTTCACTCATTTTTCTTTTCACCTAGCCTCCACTATTATTTTTCACCTAGCCTCTCATCACCTCACCTCATCTCTATCACCTCCAACCTTCATAAAGCTTCCACCTTTTCTCATAAAGCTCACACTTTTACACTCAAAGCTCTAGCCTTTATACATAAAGCCTTCACCTTTACCATTTTCTCACCTTCACCTTCATAAAACTCCAACCTTTACACCTAAAGCTCAAACCTTTACCTCTAAAGCCTTCACCTTTACACACAAAGTCATCACCTTTATACATAAAGCCTTCACCTTTACCTTTCTATAGCCCTCACCCTCAAAAAGCTCTCACCTTTACACCTAAAGCTCTAACCTTTACACCTCACCTCACCTCTCACGGCCTCCTTCTCTCTAACCCTCACACCCCTCACACCTCTACCCCATACCTCTCTACCTAAGCCTCATACCACTCATCTAAACCCTCCTCATCCCATCAATCGCGTGCATACCCTCACCCCTACCATAACACATCACCAAACTCTCACAACTCACTTCCTAACCCTCTTAAACTTCACCACTCATCACCTATACACATAACCTTCATCTTAACCTCTCAAACTCGACCTTTAACCCTTCAACCACCATCAAAACCATAGCCTTTTCTTTCCCTAGCCTTTTTTTTTCTTGTAAGCTTCAAACCAAATCCTTGTGTCATAACTACGGGTTCAAAAGGCATAATTAGAGGCAAAGACAAAGGTGTGATCTTGAAGGAAGTGCATGAAGACAAAGGTTGAAACTTTTTGGTGAACCAATGTTAAAAGTTCACAAAAGTTGAAACTTTTTGGTGAACTCGTGTTAAAAGTTCACAAAGGTCGAAACTTTTTGGTGAATCCATGTTAAAAAGTTCACAAAGGTTGAAACTTTTTGTTCAAACCTTACCCAAGAATCAAAAGGTTGAAACTTTTTGTTCAATCAAGAAGGGTTAACATGTCTAGGGGGAGATTGATCAAGGTGAGAACCTTAAAGATACCAACAACATGGAGGAGAATGAAGTTGAGGGGGAGCATGCTACTCATGAAGAACCACCACCTCAAAGGAAATAAATTTTTGATCCCTCTCTAGAGGTCATTTGGCCATCCTCACCACCCCCACAACCTCATCAAGACTTGATTGCTTCATTTCACAACTTGGAAGTTCAAGGGTTGGGTTACTACCGGCAACGATCAAGTTCATCCAATGCAAGCCCCAACACCAACACTCTTAGTGAAATTCAGGATCTACTCTTCCTAACACTTCAAGGCAATAGGCGCTACATGCGAAGACCACCCTTGTTTGGGTTGATTTTTTATGAAAACAAAGGGGGAGGAAAAGTAGAAGAAAAGCACAAGAAGTAGTAGCTTCTAAGTAGCCTTTAGTATGATCTTAGTAGTATAGGTGCATACACCTAGGGGGAGCAAATAGCTTACTTTATCTTGATTTTTTTTTTTTTTGCATAACATAAAGTACTGCTTTGTATTTTGCTATTGCATAAGTTAAATTACAAAAGTTAAATTCTATTATTTGCTTATATCCCCATATTATGGTTATGCTACTATGAGAAATAATTCCTAAGTCCCCAAGACTTAAGAATAATTTTTCATAATAAGATCAAACAAAACTCTTATTCTACTTAAGATTGTTATCATCAAAAAGTGGGAGATTGTTAGCTCCAACACCCTACATTGTCATAAGATGTATTGAATGATAAAAATCTCTAAGTGTTGGATAAGAATTTTGCTCGTGAATACTATTGGTTTCATCAAGTGTTTCAGGAGGTTGACCTATGAGATATTAAAAATATTAAAAAAACACTTGAAGCAAAAGAGCACTGATAAGTGTGAAATTCTGTACACTTTTTACCTCTGTACTTGATATATTTGTTCATGTTCTTGCTTCACTATCCAAGCATTAGATAGTTTTAATTATATTTTCACTTTGAACACATTGTAAATAAATTGTATATAATGCTTGAAATAAGTGTTAATTTTGGTTTTGTAAAATATTAAATAAAAGTTGTTGTGTTTTTAATTTCAGGGACCAATTTGGTAGAAGAATAAGCATGGAAGCAAAGAATACTTAGAAAAAATTCTGTCCAGGAACGCGGTCGTCGCTAGCGACCAGGGAGTACTCGCTAGCGACCAACTACAAGCCGCTCGCGGCCAACACGGATCAAAGGCCTAACCCGCGTCGCGCTTCGGCCCAATTTCCCCTGAGCCCAGCAACTACTCGCTAGCGAGGGTGATCAGGCCACTAGCGACCAGTATCGCAGAAAACAGCAGCACTTAGTGGAGCTGTCATTTTCAAGTTTGGCTCTTCTGATCTTTCCAACCCGTGATCCCTTGATACAAGGGAGCTCCAGGAGCTTGTCGGCAATCATTCTAGCCTCCCCAATCATTCAGCCACCAATAGTGTAGTGAGAGAAGCTCTCACCTTTCTCTAGAATTCCAAGAACACTTTCAACCTTCTTCTACAATCAACCTTCATTCTGATCCTTCTTGCACGAATTCTTCTGGTATTTTTGTTGTAATTTAAGTTATGGAAGAGTAAACTTTTCAGTTCTGGTGTTTATAATTGAATTCTTGCATGAAGGAGTCTTGAGATAAATAAAATTCATGTGTTCTTCATGTATGAACTTGAATTCTTGTACTTTGGTTTTAATCCATTTATGTTGAGGATGATTTTCTGATATATGGTGGATGATCAGAACGTGTATAATTCAAGGTTTATTGATTTGTGCATGTTTTGACTTGTTTAATTGAGAAGTTAATGAATTGGTTTATGAATTAACAACTTGGCTAAACAACTCCTTTGTATGAGATTAATTCTTGGTAAAGATTAAGTTGAATTCACTAATAAGATCAGATTATGCATGGTTTAATGTGTAAAATGGTTAGTTCAGAGGTTAAAAGTGAGTAATATGTTTGTATGATCACCTTTAATCAAGAGCATAATGATAAAAGTGAACTAAACACTCTTGTTTCATGCATGTTTCATGGTTTTATGAGTTAAAGATGGATGAATTCATGCAAGTCTTCTTTATAAACACTAGAACACTTTTGTAATTGAAATTTCCAGCACCTTTAATTTGTATGCTTACACAAAAATCCCCTTCAAAACTAGCAAAAATTACTAGTAGTTTCCTCAAGAGACGACTTTGGTTTAGTTTACCGCTATCTCGTGTGTTAGCTAAATCAAACCTTTGTTTTCCCGTTGAACAAATTATTTACTAAATTGATCGGAACTTGGAGAAGTAACGACGCTCCGGGTTGTTGGCATCAATTTTTTGGCGCCGTTACCGGGGAGTACCCGCTAGCGACCAACTACAAGCCGCTAGCGGCCAACACGGATCAAAGGCCCAACCCGCGTCGCGCTTCGGCCCAATTTCCCCTGAGCCCAGCAACTACTCGCTAGCGCCCGTCTTTCATGCGCTAGCGCGTGTTTGGTCGCTAGCGAGGGTGATCAGGCCGCTAGCAACCAGTATCGCAGAAAACAACAGCACTTAGTGGAGCTGTCATTTTCATGTTTGGCTCTTCTGATCCTTCCAACCCGTGATCCCTTGATACAAGGGAGCTCCAGGAGCTTGTCTGCAATCATTCTAGCCTCCCCAATCATTCAGCCACCAATAGTTTAGTGAGAGAAGCTCTCACCTCTCTCTAGAATTCCAAGAACACTTTCAACCTTCTTCTATAATCAACCTTCATTCTGATCCTTCTTGCACGAATTCTTCTGGTATTGTTGTTGTAATTTAAGTTATGGAAGAGTAAACTTTTCAGTTCTGGTGTTTATAATTGAATTCTTGCATGATGGAGTCTTGAGATAAATAAAATTCATGTGTTCTTCATGTATGAACTTGAGTTCTTGTACTTTGGTTTTAATCCATTTATGTTGAGGATGATTTTCTGATATATGGTGGATGATCAAAACGTGTATAATTCAAGGTTTATTGATTTGTGCATGTTTTGACTTGTTTAATTGAGAAGTTAATGAATTGGTTTATGAATTAACAACTTGGCTAAACAACTCCTTTGTATGAGATTAATTCTTGGTAAAGATTAAGTTGAATTCACTAATAAGATCAGATTATGCATGGTTTAATGTGTAAAATGGTTAGTTCAGAGGTTAAAAGTGAGTAATATGTTTGTATGTTCACCTTTAATCAAGAGCATAATGATAAAAGTGAACTAAACACTCTTGTTTCATGCATGTTTCATGGTTTTATGAGTTAATGATGGATGAATTCATGCAAGTCTTCTTTATAAACACTAGAACACTTTTGTAATTGAAATTTCCAGCACCTTTAATTTATATGCTTACACAAAAATCCCCTTCAAAACTAACAAAAATTACTAGTAGTTTCCTCAAGAGACGACTTTGGGTTAGTTTACCACTATCTCGTGCGTAAGCTAAATCAAACCTTTGTTTTCCCGTTGAACAAATTATTTACTAAATTGATCGGAACTTGGAGAAGTAACGACACTCCGGGTTGTTGCGCATCAATTTTTGGCGCCGTTGCCGGGGAAACGGCTAGTAATTTTTGTGACTTTTGTGAAATTGTGAATATTGTGCATATTGCTGTCCTATGTTGTTAAAAATTGAAAACACAAAAATATTTTTTTATTTAATTTGCTGATTTATGTATCTTTATGTTTAAGTATGCTAGTTTAAACTCCTAGTTGCTAGCTGCCCCACACATCAAATTCGGCAACACCAAGGCGAGTCTTTGTACGAGTATTGGGAGCATTTTAAACTCCTAGTTGCTAGCTGCCCCACACATCAAATTCCGGAGCAACTCTTGCTCCAATATTTCTATGAAGGTCTCTTAGCACCAGATAGAGTAAGCATTGATGCCGCAAGTGGCGGTGCTCTCATGAACAAAACACCCGTCGAAGCAAAGGAATTGATAGAGACCATGGCATCAAACTCTCAGCAATTCGGCACAAGGAGTTCAGTGCCAACAAGAAGTGTGAATGAAGTAGAAACTCCCCATGGTGAAGGAAAAACATTTGCCAATAAATTGGAGGAAATTTTGGTTGTCATAAAGCAATTGGTGGTGAATTAACGAAAGCCACAATCATCAACAACAATGGTAGCTCAACTCGAGTGTGGTATTTGTGCCGGTGAACATCACACCGACTCTTGTCCGATACTTTTTGATGAGAATGCCACAGTGGCAGCCACTATGCCATATCAACCGTGAGCAAATTTCCAACAAAATCAAGGAAACAATCAATTTCCATTTGGCAACACATACAATCCATCTTGGAGAAATCATCCCAATCTAAGATGGGGAAATCAGAATCTTAACCAAAACAATCCACAAAATCCACCACAATACCACTCTCAAAACTCACAACAAAGATACCAACCACCCCATCAAAGGCAAAACATAAACCAACCACACACACAACAATCTCAACCACAACCTTTACCACCACAAAACCCTCCACAAACATCAGCCCATGAATCCAATGAAGGTACCATAATGCAACAATTGATGAAGATGATGATGGAGCAACAGCAAGAAAATGCTATTTTTCGACAAGATATGCAAAGGAAAATGGCACAATTGGAAGCATCTCAAGCTTCTTCATCAAACCAGCAAGGAAGTCAACAAATCCCCCCTCAAACAATTCCCAATCCAAAGGGGAATGTCAGTGCAATCATTCTTAAATCGGGAAAAGTACTTCCGGAGCCCGAGTTACCTCATGAAGATGATGTTGTTGTGGTGGAAGGTGAAAAAGAAAAAGAGAATGAAAAAAATGATGGAATGGAAAATTTCAGTAAAGAAAAAGGAAAAGAAAAGATGATAGAAGAAAAAGAATCAATCATTTTGCCATTCCCTCAAAGAGCCCAACCATCAAAGAAGCAAGGTAAAGAAGATTTTGACAAAGAGCTACTTG
Source organism: Aeschynomene evenia (assembly GCA_013621005.1). NCBI lineage: Eukaryota > Viridiplantae > Streptophyta > Magnoliopsida > Fabales > Fabaceae > Aeschynomene > Aeschynomene evenia. The sequence goes on along the minus strand of CM024269.1, from coordinate 9,246,523 downwards.
AAACCTTCAAAAAGGTGGAAGTTAATATCCCACTTTTAGAAGCCATCAAGAAAGTCCCTAAATATGCCAAGTTTCTGAAGGATCTCTGTACTCATAAAAGGAAGTTGAAGGGCAATGAAAGATCCAAAAGTGAAGCAAATGTTTCTGTGATCACAGCACCCCAGTTGCCCCAGAAATTCAATGATCCGGGCTCATTTTCAATCCCGTGCATGGTTGGACAAACTTTTATTAAAGATGCACTTGTTGACCTTGGGGCTGGTATCAATGTGATGCCGAAGGCAATCTACAAGACCCATTATTGCGGAGAGCTAAAGTCGACGGAGCTCATTCTTCAATTTGCAAACCGGAGCATTCAATGTCCGGAGGGACTCTTGGAAGATGTCTTGGTAAAAGTGAATGACTTAATTTTCCCTGTTGATTTTTATGTACTGGACACACATGATGATAGCATTCCATGGGACCAGCACACACTCATTCTTGGCCGACCATTTTTGAAAACTGCAAGAGCCAAGGTTGACGTGTATGCCGGTACCTTGGATATCGAATGTGGGGACCTCAAGGCAAAGTTCTGTTCGAAAAATGCTTTAAAACATCTCTCTAAAGCTCATTCAGTTTTCTCATGTGATATTTTGGAAGATTTGATTGAGGATGAGGTAGAGGGATGGTTTAGGCAAATTGGACTTGAATTTGGAGGAAATCAATGGGAAAATTATGAATCAAATGCCAAATGTTCTCAATTATGTGAGGATGATGTGGATGATGATGAAATAGACTTGTTTGGACATATTTTGAATGATTCTGAACTGGAAATGCAAGTACCTAATCATCCACAACAACTGAGCATAAATGAGGAAAATGCAGAATTTTCTGATCTGCAGAACTTTAATTCGCTAGCGGCTGATTCTTGCCCGCTAGCGAGTAACCCGTCGCCAGCGCCTACACTGTGGCCGCTAGCGACTGGTCTGCATAAAACTTGTGCGCTAGCGCCTGTTTTCCAGCCGCTAGCGAGTAAGCTGACAGCAGCTGCAGTTTTGCAGCAGCAACCCGATTTTGATGAAAACACTTTTTCTGTCCCCAACCTTTTCAAAAATGCTTCTTCTGAACATATTGGGGATGTTAGAACAAAAATTGAACTGAAAAATCTTCCTGATCATTTGAAGTATGAATTTTTAGGGGAATTTGAAACACTCCCTGTGATCATTGCCAATGGACTTACAATTGTAAATGAAGTGAAACTCTTGAATGTTTTGAAAAAACACAAAAGAGTCATTGGCTGGTCACTTTCTGATCTGGTTGGTATTAGCCCGTCCATTTGTACACATAGAATTTTTATTGAGGAAGGGGCTAAACCAATTAGGCAACCACAGCGGAGGATGAATCCTCTCATTCTTGATGTTGTAAAGAAAGAGATTTCAAAATTGCTGAATGCGGGAATCATCTGCCCTATCTCTGATAGTGAATGGGTGAGCCCCGTACAAATTGTTCCTAAAAAGTCTGGAATTACAGTTATCAAGAATGAGAAAAATGAACAAATTCCCACAAGAGTGCAAAATTCTTGGAGAGTGTGTATTGACTACCGAAAATTGAACAGTGTAACTAGAAAGGATCATTTTCCATTACCTTTTATTCATCAAATGCTAGAAAAATTGGCGGTCAAACACACTATTGTTTTCTGGATGGTTTTTCAGGATACTTTCAGATTCATATAGCACCGGAAGACCAGGAAAAAACCACTTTCACTTGTCCTTTTAGCACCTATGCCTACCGTAGGATGCCTTTTGGGCTACGCAATGCACCTGGTACCTTCCAGCGCTGTATGATGAGCATATTCTCTGAATTCTTGGATAAATGTCTAGAAGTTTTCATGGATGATTTCACAGTTTACGGATCCTCATTTGATGCTTGCTTGCAAAACCTGTCCAAAATCTTGAAGCAATGTATCAAAACCAACCTTGTTTTAAACTTTCAGAAATGTCATTTCATGGTAGAAAAAGGTGTGGTTTTGGGACATATTGGTTCAAAGGAAGGGATTGCTGTGGATCCAACCAAAATAGATGTGATTTCTTCTCTGCCTTACCCCGCAACTGTGCGGGAGATTCGGTCTTTTCTTGGCCATGCAGGTTTTTACAGACGGTTCATCCAAGATTTTAGCAAAATTGCGAATCCCTTGACCAAGTTACTTCAAAAAGACATTGAATTCAGATTTGATGAGAATTGCAAACAAGCTTTTGATGCATTGAAGGAGAAACTTACCTCTACACCCATCGTGCAACCTCCAAGCTGGGAGTTACCATTTGAACTGATGTGTGACGCCTCCAATCATGCTGTTGGAGCGGCATTAGCCCAGAGATCAGGTAAGATTCCTCACATCATCTCTTATGCATCGAAAACATTGGATCCGGCCCAAACCAACTATACTACCACCGAAAAAGAGCTTTTGGCAATCGTTTTTGCATTGGAAAAGTTTCGATCTTATTTGCTTGGTACTAAAGTGGTAGTATACACGGATCGTGCTGCACTAAAATATCTTTTGAAAAAGGCCGATGCAAAACCCCGTTTGATAGGGTGGATGTTATTGTTGCAAGAGTTTGATTTACAGATTAAAGACAGAAGTGGCAGCCATAATGTTGTAGCAGATCACTTAAGTCGGTTGGAACATCTCCAAGATGATTCTACCCCTCTTAACGATGTTTTCCTGATGAACAAATCCTGAGTATTAAATCTGTTATACCTTGGTTTGCAGACATCGTTAATTATTTGGTTGCTAAGGTCATTCCAACACATTTTTCAAAAGCACAGGTTGCAAAGCTCAAAAGTGATTCAAAATATTATGTGTGGGATGATCCTTACTTGTGGAAACATTGTAGTGACCAAATAATTAGGCGATGCATACCTGAGACTGAGATTGATTCTGTTTGAAGTTCTGTCACTCATATGCCTGTGGTGGACACTTTGGACCAAATCGAATGGCAAGAAAAGTGCTTGATTGTGGTCTATACTGGCCCACCTTGTTCAAAGACTCTTACAACTTCTGCAAGGCTTGTGAACAATGTCAGCGATCTGGAAAAATCTCAAGAAGACATGAAATTCCTCAACAACCAATTTTGTTTTGTGAAGTGTTTGATGTATGGGGTATTGATTTTATGGGACCTTTTCCAGCTTCGGCTGGTTGTTTGTATATATTATTAGCTGTAGATTATGTTTCCAAGTGGGTTGAAGCAATCCCCACTAGAACTAATGATGCATCTGTTGTTTGTGCTTTTGTAAAGTCAAATATCTTTTGTCGATTTGGTATCCCTAGAGCCATAATAAGTGATCAGGATACTCACTTCCTGAACCGAACCTTTGCGGCTTTGCTTCGTAAGTATGGGGTAATGCATAAGGTGTCAACACCTTATCACCCTCAAACCAACGGGCAAGCTGAAGTGTCTAACCGAGAAATAAAAATGATTTTGGAAAAAATGGTTGGACCTTCGCGAAAGGAATGGAGTACCAGGTTATCAGACGCACTGTGGGCTTACAGGACAGCTTACAAAACTCCGATCGGGATGAGTCCATTTTGATTGGTGTATGGTAAAGCGTGTCATTTACCTGTGGAACTTGAACACAGAGCGTACTGGGCTGTTAAATAATACAATATGGATCTAGGAATATCAGGCAAAGAAAGAAAATTACAATTGCAGGAATTGGAAGAGCTGATATCAGAAGCATATGAGAATTCCAGATTGTACAAGGAAAAGACCAAGGCCTTTCACGATCGAAATATATTGCGAAAAGACTTCAAAGAAGGACAACAGGTTTTATTGTACAATTCCAGATTCCGATGGACAGCAGGGAAGCTGAGATCCCGCTGGGAAGGTCCATATACGGTAAAACAGGTGTTTCCTCATGGTGCTGTAGAAATCCAAAACCAATAGGGACACACATTCAAAGTAAATGGACACAGGCTGAAGCAATTCCTGGGAAGTCTAGTACCAGAGGAAACAGTTGATGGGGCGAATATTGCAGCTCCACAGTATCAATAATCAGATGCACACCGTCCAACTTAAGGACGTAAAATAAAAGTGCTTGGTGGGAGACAACCCACTTGTGAGTATTTCTTTCATTTCAGTAGAAAAAAAATATATATAAATAATAAAATTAAAAAATTAAAATAAAAAAAAAATTGAAATAAAATATGTATATATATGGAGTTTGTAGATATATATTTAACTAAAACAATATATATATATAATAATAATAGTAATAATATTAGATATATAAAAAAATAATAATAATAAAAAATAAATAAATAAATAAAATAGGAATAAAAATAAAATAATAATAACAATAATAATAATAAAAAAATAATAATAAATAAAAACAATCAAATAGAATATATATAAAATATATATATATATATATATATTCATATACATATATATATTAATATATGAATAAATAAATAAAGATAGTAATAGAATTAAACAAAAAAAAAGAGTAATAAAAAAATAATAATATAAAATATATATATATATGTATATAATAATAATAATTAAAAAAAAGTGTATATATTAATAATAATAATAGTATATATATAAACAAAAAAAAAATTAAATTCAAAAGTTGAGAGGCGCGACTCAGTGAAACGCACCGTGTCACTTGACGATCGCTAGCCACCGTCGTACACGCGCCAGCGGATTAATAGTCGCTAGCGACTGTGAGTCACGCGCTAGCGACCGGGGTGCGATTCAACTTCGCGAAACCCTCTTCCGCCTCATTCTGCAACTCCTCTCTCTCTTTCTAACACACTCCTTCTCTCTCTAAACCCTAACCCGCCACCGCCGCGCCAACCACCATCCGACCGCCGTACCAGCGTCGCCGCCGGCTACAAGTCCTTCTTCTCCTTCTCTTCCCGACACTCTCTCTCTCCATCTCAAACACTCTAAAAACACAAAAACCAAACCCTCACCACCGCGCCGCTGCAAACCGCCGTTGCCACTCGCAGCCGCGGCACCTCAACCGCCACCACCACCCTCAACATCTTCACACCCACCTTACACTCTACCTATTCACTCTCTCTTCTTCCATTCTTCTCAAAACACCAAAAACTACTCAAACAACCACCAACCACCACCTTTGGTCGCCGCGAACCGCCGACCACCACCACCAAATTTCTTCCCTCATTAATTTCTGTAATACCTCAAGTAAGTTTGAATAAACCTTTATCTTGATTAACTTTGCATTGTCAATTTGATTGATTTTGTTAAACTTTTAATAGATTATGTTAGAATTAGGAATTGTGAATTTTAGAAACTTAATTAGGATTGTTCTCTATAATGATTAATTGTTGGGTGAATTCTGTTGATGGTATAATTAGTGCATTAAGATATCTATGTTTGTGAAGTTCCTAGTTTGGTAGTGTGTATGTTTGTGAAATAGTATGGTTGTGCATTGGATATATACAGTAAATTTCAAATTTGAATATGCTGTGGATACATAATATTAAGTTGTATAGTTGTTTTGTGTAAAAATCTGTTGGTTCGGTTGTTGTATATGAACTTAGAGTATGTTACACCGAAGTTGATATGTTGATTATGTATATTAGAGATATTGTGCCAAATTTTGTTATTAAGAACTAGGGATATGTTTGTACTTAGGATTGTGCTATATATAGTGAAAATGTGCTTATATGTTTATGTATGATTACGTTTATTTGGTTTAAGTTTTATGAAAGTTTTGATGCTATTAAATTAACTTGTATATAAATGTGTTAGTGTTTCAATTATATATATGCTATATGTCTATTCCATTATGCGTTTAAGTATGTATATGATAGTATGCTGAGATATTGTGCATGTAATGTAAAATGCAAGGTACATGTAAATTCCATATAGTAATTGTTTAATTTGTGTATATCTTGTAATATTGTAAGTAAAGTGGTAACCTCATTTAACTTCTTATTTAGTAATTGGTTCTAAGATCTTGGAGTTTCCTAATGAATTATGCAGATGGCACCGAAGAAGAGCTCAAAAGGGAAAGCTCTGGCGTTTACTGATGAGCAACTTGAGGGTCCAACCAATGACCAACGCTTTGAGACCCTCGGATGCGAGCAAATTTATGAGGAGCGATTTGACGGGCGCTCGTGCATCCAGGAGTCCCAACTCAGATACAGGAACTCCCCGAAGTGGGTACTTGATGGGGGTTCATTGCTATGCTGAGCCGACAATGGGGGTTCATGCTAGAGAACCCCACGCTAGCAAACTGTAGCATTCTGCATGTATTCTACGCAAATATAAGAAACCGCAATGCTCCAGTTGTCTACGTGAGGGGGATCCAAGTACCAATAGACGTCCGCACAATTGGGAACACCCTCCATATCCCTGTGATCGAAGATGCAGTGGCAGACTTTGCTGAGTTGATGACAAATCAGAGCCTTGAGCAGCTGGATATGATGAAGGCGGTCATTGCTGCTCCAGATACTCCTTGGGCCTATGGGACAGATGGGCGCCCTCGCCGTATTCTCTCTGGATACCTTACTACTGAGGCGAGGGCATGGATGTTTGCCCTAAACTCCTATGTCCGCCCTACTAGCCACCACTCGGACGTGACCATCGACCAGATCATTCTCATCTTTGCCTGTGTCACGGGTAAGCCCTTCTGCCTAGCCTCCTACATCCACCACATGTTGGGAGAGATGAGGGCAGCCGCCAAAAACACCGGGCTGCCCTATCCTGGCATGATCACACGACTGGCAAGAGCTGTTCATGTGCCAGAGCTTCCTGATGACGACCGCCAGATATCTATTGACAAAGTTGATCTCACTAAGATCAACAACCTCAATGCGGGGAGCGGCAACAAGAAGAAAAGAGTTTCTGAGGCACCTATTGACGCTCCGGACATCAGCACACGACCGAGCACAGCCTCAGCGCAGGGAGGGATGAATACTCCAGCTACCTGCCAGGATATAGAGTCTCTCCGCAAGGAGATTGCTGATGATCGCGTGGCACAGCGGAGAGCCAGGAAGAAGATGATTCGGTCGCTGAAGGCGTACACTGCGATGATGATCCGAGAGTCCGAGGAGCGGATGCTGAGGAAGATTGCGCAGTATTTCAGGAGATCGAGTCAGTTGCAGGCCTCTGAGCCAGCACCACAGGAGGAGGGTGATGACGAGGATGATGATGATGAGGAGGAGGATGAGGATGGTGATGGTGACGACGAGGAGACCGAGACTGATGATGATTAGTGATCTATGTCGCCATCACCAGACCACTTTCTTATTTGTGATTACTATGGTACTTTCAGTACTTTGTTTATACTTTTGGACTTGTATGTTTGATAGTTTAGTTATATTGTTTATTATGTTGATACTTTAGTACTCTACTAATATTTCCAATGATATTACTACTTTATTTTGCTTTGAACTCTTTTGGTTGAATCATAAGGTGTTTGGATTGAGTCACAATGATTTGCACCATTGATCTCTTTGCTTTACTTTGTAAATATATTGATACATGTATAGACAGGACCACAGGTGTACAGGTTTTACAAGAATTACCATTGTGAGCTTTTGAGCCACAATAGGATGAACGTTTTGTTGAATCACCCATACTTTCTAGTGTGAATTAGTGATTGTTTTCTAGAACTTGCATTTATTCTGTTTCGAAACAGGTTGCTTTGAATACACAGTTAATATGATAGAGGCATTTTTGTTGTTATTTTAGCTACTAGCCATATAGACAACCATGTTCATATTATCCATTGATTAACCCCCTTGAGCCTTTTACCCTTCATTTGTTAAGCACAATACAAACCTAAGCGGAAAACAATTGATCAGGGGACCTCATTCACACAAAAATGCATGAGGGCATGCATTGGTCTAAGTGTGGGGGAGGGGACTAATTTTCATTGGTTTTGTGTATGGTTACATCATATTAGTAATAGTTTGTTTTATTTTAATTCTTTATTTTTGTATTTTCACAGTTATGTACAAAATTTTCATTGTAAATTATGTTTTCTTTTAGATTGTATATAGTGAATATGAAGAAAAAATAAAAATATAATTAAAAAAAAGAAAGATGAGATAAAAAAAAGAAAAAAGAAAAAAGAAAAAATATATATAATAATAATAATATATATGTATTAGTATGATTCTTGTATAGTCAGTACGGGGTACACATAGATAATTTTTTGTGATTCAGGATAGTTTTAAGCATTGGTAAAAGTGCTGCATCATAGTGTTTTATTTTTATATTAATTTAGCATGCATTAACTTTTCTTTGTCTGGAAATCAAGCTTACATATTCCACACTATCCTACCTTCACCCCCCTCCTGATGATTGTGTACAATTAGAGGACCAATAGAGACTTTAGAATTAGTGCAAGCTTATGGTAAAACAATTTTTAGGTTAGTTTGAGTGTAAATATTAAACCTAAACACTAGAGAGATTTGAGTGTATACAAATATCTGTGAGATTTTCTTGTAAAAATCTGTGTTTGATGTGGTCAACTCTTAACATGTGTCATTTGTGAATATATGTATCATAACATCGAATTAGTGGTGCATTTCATCGATTCTCTGAATACTTATGATTTATTTTGTAAATATTATTTTCTTTTGTGTACATAAATAAATTTGGATATTAAAACAAAACAAAAAAATCTTGGACATTGCATTGCTTTGAATTGCATGAGGACATGCAATTAGATAAGTGTGGGGGAATTGAAGTGTGAAATTCTGTACACGTTTTACCTCTGTACTTGATATATTTGTTCATGTTCTTGCTTCAATATCCATGCATTAGATAGTTTTAATTATATTTTCACTTTGAACACATTGTAAATAAATTGTATATAATGCTTGAAATAAGTGTTAATTTTGGTTTTGTAAAATATTAAATAAAAGTTGTTGTGTTTTTAATTTCAGGGACCAATTTGGTAGAAGAATAAGCATGGAAGCAAAGAACACTTAGAAAAAATTCTTTCCAGGAACGCGGTCGCCGCTAGCGGCCAGGGAGTACCCGCTAGCGGCCAACACGGATCAAAGGCCCAACCCGCGTCGTGCTTCGGCCCAATTTCCCCTGAGCCCAGCAACTACTCGCTAGTGCCCGTCTTTCATGCGCTAGCGCGTGTTTGGTCGCTAGCGAGGGTGATCAGGCCGCTAGCGACCAGTATCGCAGAAAACAGCAGCACTTAGTGGAGCTGTCATTTTCAAGTTTGGCTCTTCTGATCCTTCCAACCCGTGATCCCTTGATACAAGGGAGCTCCAGGAGCTTGTCTGCAATCATTCTAGCCTCCCCAATCATTCAGCCACCAATAGTGTAGTGAGAGAAGCTCTCACCTCTCTCTAGAATTCCAATAACACTTTCAACCTTCTTCTCCAATCAACCTTCATTCTGATCTTTCTTGCACGAATTCTTCTGGTATTGTTGTTGTAATTTAAGTTATGGAAGAGTAAACTTTTCAGTTCTAGTGTTTATAATTGAATTCTTGCATGATGGAGTCTTGAGATAAATAAAATTCATGTGTTCTTTGAAAGTGTATGTGTGCACGAGAAGGGGGGGTTGAATCGTGCAAGTTTTAAAAATTACTTCTTAAAACTTTTACTTAGAAAGCTGTTTTTACTCAGAAGGTAGAATTAAGAGTTTGCAGCGGAAATTGCTTTCTGAGAAGATTAAGTTTCTGAGAACTTAGTCTTTCAGAGAAAGTTCCTTTCTGAGCAATTTTAAGAAAATGACTTTACGTTAGAATTTCTTAAACGCTTTCTGATTTTAATCAATAAAGTTTTCACGAGACTTCTTAATTAAAATCGTGGCAAAGTTTTCCTCAAAGATTTATGCAAGTAATGAGTAAGAGAGAAAAGCTTAACACAAAGAATTTTATACTGGTTCGGTTATAACCAACCTACTCCAGTCCTCAACCTTCAGTTGAGAGTTCTTGGATATTCTTCTTAAAGTGCCTTCCCAGACAACACTGCCTTTACCAAGTAAAGGACTTCCACCACTTCACAACCCGAAGTGGATTTCCTTGCCTCACACTAGAGGACTTCCTTGCCTCCAACACTAGAGGACTTCTTTGCGTTAAACACTTAAGGACTTAAACTTTGCCTCAAAACACTTCGAGGACTTAAACTGCCTTCAAACAGCGAAGGACTTAGCGTTTTTCGGAAAGTTGTTTTTGCTTTGAAAACCAACTACTAAGATTAAGTTACAAACTTAATTTGACCCTTAGTAGACTTCTAGATTTAACTTACAATTGTAAGAATTTACACCAATACAGAACTAGAAGATTTTCGCAAAGTTGAAAGAACAATTCCGTAAAATTGTCTTTCTGAGAAAGTTCTAAGTTTTCCCAGATGATTTTCAATTCAGCAGAGTTTTTGCACGTTTAATCAAGAGTTTTTAGCGCAAGAATTTCGTCACATTGCTTTGGTATTGAACTCATATATATAGGCATCAAAGAGCCGCGAAATTAGAAGCTTTCACTTTGCTTATGTGGCTGTGTCCTTTTTAGAACGGCTCCCTGCTACAGTCAGCGCGAAATGAGGAACTTTTAAGAACTGCATAGTGCGCGTGTTCCCACTTCCTTAGCTAGTTGTAGCGAGCTTTCTGAGACTACTTGCGATCCCTTGAGTCCAGACACTTGGTTGCTTCTGAGTCCAACTTTTTGAGAGTTGTACGGACTTCTGAGGCGAACCTTCTGAGGGAAGACCCTTCTGAGAACTACTAGTCGCAAGGTCTTCTGAGACCCTTCTGAGGCGACAGTGTTCTTTCCTCAGAAACATGTTTTCACCTTCTGCGCTTCTGAGACATCCTTTCTGATATCTTTTGGCGCTATGATTTTATCAATTGATCTCGAGGCTACTTGATGTTTTGTCTTGGTCTTTGCTCATGGTATTGCAATAATTTAAAGCTTTCTGAGACACTTAGCGCACATATTAGCAAAAGCTTAAATAAAATTTTTATACTTATGGCTTACCTTGTTATCATTAAAACTTTCATTGCTCTAAGAGAATTATGCCTAATTCTCTCAGAAGGGTTATGGAGCTTACAATCTCCCCCTTTTTGATGATAACAACTTAAGTCTTTAAGATAATAATTTTGCTTAAGTTCAGAAGTGTTTCTGAGTGAGTTCACAACTTATTCAGAATGCACTTTTGCTTTCTTAGAACTTAACATTGCTTTCTAAGAGAAGGCTCTGTTATTTCCTTAGAAGGCTTTGATTATCAACAGTTAAGGTATGCAATGTATGATTACTGTTTGAGATTATCAATTACATAGCGTGTATTTCTTGATGAATATACGTATGAAATTCAGAAATACCAAGCTAAGTAAATCAATAGATGCCAAATAATTAAGAATAAGCATGGAATTAAGTAAAAACATGAGATGCCAAAATAATGATTTTTCATTGATGGTTTTGTAGAGATACAAAATATTTGGCTCCCCCTAAGTTGTTGCTCCCCCTAAGTCCTAGCCTAGTGTTTACGTATAACCAATGTACCAAAATTTTATCATTTATCTACTCCCCCTTTGTTATATCAAAATGGGTGGCTAAGACATAAACGCCATCATTGACTTAGAACTACTGCCTTCTGGCAATGTAGCGTAGCAGCTGGCATATCTCCATGAGAATCTCGCTCTGAGTCGCATTCGGAGCGCATTCTGGAGGTAGTTCAGAGGAAGTGGAAGGCTGTTGAGAAGATGAGGGTTGAGATGGAGGAGGGCGAGAGACTTCAGCCTCAAGAACCTCATCGATGATATCCCTCTGTTGATATTCAGGAAGTTCTTCTTCTTGGACAGCTTTGTCTTCAATAGCAGCGAGTTCAATAGAAGACTGCCTCTGAGTGTCCTCAGAAACTAGAGCAAGGTCTAGATCAGAAGGTTGCCGAGCTAATGGTTGCTCCATAGCACCAGAAGTCTGAGCATCTTCGGAGAGGTTGAAAGTTGAGATCTGGCTATGTATGGCTTCAATGCACTTCAACTTCTCAGTTCGACCAAAGAAAGGCCGAAATTGCACAAAGGGTGGTGTGACTACCATTCTTCCCAGCTGGAAGCCAGGACTAATCATCGAGTCTGTAATCGAGAAGGTAGGACCCTGTTGATTGAAGGATGGAGGAGGAACTTCTGTTAGATCTAGAGGAGGAACCTCTGGTTCCTTCTGAGAGTCCTTCTCAGATAGAGTTCCTTCCAAGGAACTGTGGGCAACAAATGCCTCAACTGCTGCAACGCCGGCAGCCATGGTAGCGTCAGCGCCCACCTCTGAGCTGAGCCCAGTGCTGGTGGTCCCTGGCACTACTTCATGTGTTGAGACATGAGTCTCCTCATGTTCCGGAGGGATCTCAGAAGAGAGAGGACCAACCTCAGAAGTTGGTTCAAGTAAGGCTTCCTCATGCAGTAGTTGTTGTTGTGGTTGCATCTGAGCAGCTTCTGGAGTCTCAGAGGGTTGATCCAGTTCCTTCTGGACATCAAGCATTGTCTGAGCCAGTGACTCAGCATTCACAGCAGCAGCCTCGGTTGTGGTTGCCTCAGAGAGTTCCACCATAGAAACCTCAGAGGGCTTCTTCTGGGGCTCTTTCTTGGAGCTTCCAGCATCTGGAGTGCGATGCTCAACGCGGAAGCTTGCCGCATCTTCTTCCTCAGACGAAGAATCAGCAATGTTTCCTCCATGCCCCTGAACGTCTTCTCTAGTTGGAGAGACATTCCCAGAGGGGGAGGAGTGATGAGAAGCTTCTGCTTCTTCTTCAGCAGCAGCAACAGCAGCGGTAGTAGTGATGGTGGCAACAGCAGCAACTGCTATAATTTCTTTACCCGTCGGCTTCAGCGGGCTCTGTTTCTTAGTGGTTTTTATCCCCACTCCTTTGTGATACTTTCCCTGATAATTCAAGGAATGCAGGAGTTTAGTTTTAAATTTGGTGGGTTTAAAACCAGCAACAGAATCAGAAACAGGAATTGAAGTAGAAGAAGATTTAAGAAAGGAAGGTGGAGTTTTAGAGTAAGCTTTTACCAAACGACCACGTTTCTTTTTCCCTTCTGGTGGCACGTCTGGAACTTGGAGAGTTGGAGGTGCTTTCCTCTTTCTGGTCAGGAGTTGCTCAGAAGTTGTTTCTTCTGAGTCTTCAGCAGCCTCAACAACCTCAGGTTTCTTCTGAGGAGTCTTCTGAGCTTCCTCAGAAGCCATACTCCTTGTCACCCTTGTTGGAGAAGGATGAGTCATTTTTTGCTTCTTCTTCTTCTTCTCTGAAGGATCGGAAACCTTTTCCTTTCCTTTTTTAACCTTAGAAGGCTGTTTGGGACTGGCAGCTCCCTTAGAGGGCTTTGCTTCCTCCTTCTTCTTCTTGATGTTGTTGAAAGTGACCATTGAGAATTTGCTGTGGTTGAAGACATACTCGTAGTCCTCAAGTGGGAAGGAGAGATGGTCGAGGATTCTGGTCAGAAGGCTTCCAATAGGTAGACTTGTGAGAGCCCTCTTAGCATGAGCTTGGTGCATCATGTAGATGAGCACCATCCTTCCAAAATCTACTCTTTCCTTTTTCAGCAGGTGGTACAATAGGCATGCATCCATGGTGGTAACGTTCCCCATGTCTCCAATCCGAGGGAGAAGGGTATGTTGAACAACTGAGAAGATGATCCTGGCCTCTTGCGTAAGATGAGGCACCTTTACGCCCTTGAGTGGTAGACTGTTGCTACCAGTCAGAAGTGTCACCACTTCTTCTTCTGAGTCATCTACCTCCTTGACCCATTCTGGGTCGTCGGCGATGACAACACCACCATTCAAGGTCTTGAAAACTTTGTTGATGTCAGAGGAGGAGAAGCGGATTTGCTTATCAGCAATCGTGCTTTTGACCCCTTTGTTGGTGAACCTTTGGATTTGAGACTAGAAGGCCCTCACCACATTTGGGTAGCATACATCCTCGGAGCTCATCATGGCTGGCCATCCAGGTTTCTTAAGGAATGTGAGCTGAAGTTCGTCCACCTGGTTGTAGACATTGAGAGGCAATACCCTTCCCATGGCTAGATTCCGTGGGAGATAGGTCTTGTAAAATAGGGATTGCATCTTCTCATCTTCGTAGAGGATGTCTTCTGATACCTCATTAAGGTTATTTCTCATTAATCCCTTAATTTCTCCAGACGAGGCCATTTGGTAGAAAGGGTTTAAATTTGGAATGAGATGAAGGGAGATAGAGAAGGACAAGAGAGCAGAGATAGCAGAGAGAGAGAGATGGGTATGAAACAGATGAAGATTGGAAAGCGATGAGAGGATTTGGCAGAGTTTGGTAAGTTTTAAGCGCAAAGTGCTCAAATGGAACAATGCCATGAGTATTTATAGAACTGGCTGTAACTAGCCGTTTCTGACGCTTATCCAAAAGTTACCGTTGGTAACTTGTTTCTCGGAAGGTACCCTTCTGAGAGAATGTCTTCTGAGAAATGCTCCTTCTGAGAAATGTTTCAGAAGATCTCCTTTCTGAGGGATGAGTCTTCTGAGAACAAATTTTCTCAGATAGAGTTTCTGTGTTTATCCTACTTCTAGCTCAGAAGCTTAGTTCTGATGTTTGTCTCAGAGTCTAAACTAGGACTAAGGGGGTTTCTAAGAAAAAGTTTTTAATTTCAAAGTACTTAGAACGTCTTAGATTAAGAAATCCTTCAGAACATTGAAACGATCTCGGGTAAAGGCTTTGTAAATATATCTGAGATTTGTCCTCAGTATTCACAAATTTGAGTTCAATGTCGCCTTTTGCACATGATCCTGAATAAAATGATGTTTATATCAATGTGCTTGGATCGAGAATGCTGAATTGGATTCTTAGCTAAGTTGATAGCACTTGTATTATCGCAAAGGATAGGAATTTTGGTGTACCTTAATTGATAATCAAGTAGCTGATTCTTAATCCAGAGCATCTGAGAACAGCAGTTTGCACAGACACATATTCAGCTTCAGCAGTTGATAGGGCGATCGTATTTTGCTTCTTGCAGACCAAGTGATCAAGCATTTTCCAAGAAGCAGCAGCAGCCACTTGTGCTTTTGCGATCGATCCTATCTCCAGCGTAGTCAGCATCACAATATCCTACAACATCAGAAGAACAACCTTTCTTGTACCAAAGACCAAGATTAGTAGTTCCACTTAAATATCGTAAAATTCGTTTAACTGCAGTTAAATGTGATTGCTTAGGCTTAGACTGGAATTTAGCACAGATCCCAACACTGAGTTGGATATCTAGTCTGGAGGCAGTTAAGTAGAGAAGTGAGTCAATCATCCCTCGATAGTTACTTTCTGAAACTTTCTCACCATCTTCATCCAAGTCAATTACTTGAGAGGGATGCATGGGAGTGCTCATGGGTTTGGCCTTATCCATCAGAAACTTCCTTAGAAGTTCTTTGGTATACTTCTCTTGGTGGATAACAGTCCCTTCTGACTCTTGCTTGATTTGCAATCCTAGGAAGAATTTTAATTCTCCCATCATGCTCATCTCGAATTCACCTTGCATAAGCTTGGAGAATTCTTTGCAAAGGCATTCATTGGTTGCGCCAAATATTATGTCATCAACATAAATCTGGACAATCAAGAAGCCAGAGTCTTCTGAGAGTGTAAAGAGAGTTGTGTCCACTTTCCCTCTTGAGAATCCTTTTTAAGCAGGAAGGAGCTCAATCTATCGTACCAAGCTCTGGGAGCTTGTTTCAGACCATAGAGAGCCTTCGTAAGCTTAAATACGTGATCAGGGAATGCATCATTCACAAAACCAGGAGGTTGTTTTACATAAACTTCCTCAGAAAGGTATCCATTTAAGAAGGCAGACTTGACGTCCATTTGATAGAGTTTGAAACCTTTGTGTGCAGCAAAAGCTAGCAACATTCTGATAGCTTCCAATCTTGCGACTGGAGCAAAAGTTTCATCGTAGTCTATCCCTTCTTGTTGGTTGTACCCTTGAGCAACCAATCTGGCCTTGTTTCTCACGACTTGACCATTTTCATCAAGTTTTTTTCGAAACACCCATTTAGTTCCAATGACACTCTTGCCTTTGGGCTTCTGAGTTAGTTTCCAAACTTGATTTCTCTCGAATTGGTCAAGTTCATCCTGCATGGCATTTACCCAGCTAGGATCATCTAACGCCTCTTCTATGGAGTCTGGTTCAAGTTCAGAAACCATAGCAAGATTTGTGTAGTTCCTTCTGGTTCTTACGCCACGTTCTAGATTACCCAAGACTTCATTCTGAGAGACGTTTTTCAAGTCTCTTGAGCCTCTAATCCCTTTAGGAGTAGGGTTCTGAGAAGGAGACACAAGAAGGTTCTCTTTCTGAGTCATCAGAGGCTTGACCTTCTGAGAATCTAAATTCCATTGCATTTGGAGAAGTAGATTCTCTAAGTTCTGGAGCTTCGATGATGCTACTAGATTTTTCTTTAGATAGAGATGGTTGTTCCATGGGTTGGAAGTCAGTCTCATCATCTATAAGAATTTTCTTTTTGGCTTTCTCAGAAGAGATGTTGAGTTTCTCAAACTCATCTTCTAAGTCTGCATCTTTCTGAGACATGTCCTTACTAAGTTCTTTGAACTTAATATGGATTGTCTCTTCAACACATTTACTCCTTTTGTTATATACTCTGTAAGCTTTAGAGACTGAGGAGTATCCTAGGAAGCATCCATCATCGGACTTAGGATCAAACTTAGAGAGTTTGTCCTTTGTGTTGAGAATAAAACAAGAAGAACAAAATACATGGAAATAAGAAATGTTTGGTATTTTATTCTTCCATAGCTCGTAAGGAGTCTTTTTCAGAATTGGTCTCAGAAAGACTCGATTCTAAATGTAGCATGAAGTGTTAACTGCTTCAGCCCAGAAACCTTTTGAAAGTCCGCTTTCTAAGAGCATTGTTTTTGCCATCTCTTGAAGGCTTCGATTCTTTCTCTCAGCTACTCCATTTTGTTGAGGAGTTCTGGGAGATGAGAATTCGTGAGCAATGCCCAGATTTTCACAAAACTTTTCGAAAGCATGATTCTCAAATTCACCACCATGATCTGATCTAATGGCATGAATGTGCGAATCCTTTTCAGTTGAAACTCTTTTCGCAAATGCTTTGAACTTCTCAAAAGTTTCTTCCTTAGAAGCTAGAAAGAAAACCCAAGTGAATCTGGAGTAATCATCCACTATGACAAGACCATAGCGTTTTCCAGAGAGGGAAGCCGTTCTGGTTGGTCCAAAGAGATCCATGTGGAGCAGTTCCAGTGGTTTCTGAGTAGAAATACCCCTTTTACTGGGAAAGGAAGCCTTGGTCTGTTTCCCTCTTTCACAGAAGTCGCAGGTTGCATCCTTCTGATACTTAATGCTGGGAAGGCCCTTTACAAGTCCTTTCTGAGAGAGTTCAGAAAGAAGTCTCATATGGGCATGACCAAGTTTCTTATGCCATAGCCATTTGTCTTCTTGGACAGAGACAAGGCACTCTACGTTTTGATCCTTTAGATCATCCAGATGGATAACATAGATGTTACCAACACGTTTTCCTTCCAGAACGATCTTGTCATTTGTGAGATTAATCACATGACAATACTTGGCATAAAACTCAACCTTTAAGCCTTTGTCACAAAATTGACTAATGCTTAATAGATTGTGAGTTAATCCATCGACCAAAAGTACATCTGAGATTTGATGAGAGGAATCCTTACCAACATCTCCTATTGCAGTGACTCTTCCCTTAGCGCCATCACCGAATCGCACTGTTCCGCCTTTCTTGGGCTTGAGATTTCTGAACCAGTGCTTGCTTCCAGTCATGTGCCTCGAGCAGCCACTGTCAAGGTACCACTGCTCATCGTGGTGGTGGAGCAGCGCTTGATGATGTACCTGCAGTCACAAAGTTAACAGATTTAGGTACCCATTCTTTGTTGGGTCCTTGCTTGTTAGCTTTCTTGGACTTTTGCCTTCTTTTCTTAGAAGGGTCATGGTTTTGAGAGTCAGAGACCTTTTGTTTGCCTTTTTCATAAGCACTTGCTTTCTGAGTTTTCTTTTGAGCCTTCTGAGGCTTAGAGATTTTTCCTTTTTCCAACATAGGACATTCTTCAGAACCATGGCCACTTTTAAAACATGTGATGCACGTGCGAGGTGATTTAGTTAAAGATGGATCAATATCATTTGGTTCGAAGATTTCTTCATAACCAAGTCCACTCTTATCCTTGTAAGGTCTTTGACCACCAAGCAAGAGTGTCATCATTTTTTCACCCTTGACCATCTTAACTAAGTCAGGAGTAAGAAGCTCATTTGTCTTTTGTAATTCTATCAAAGCCAGTTCGGATTTTTCAACATTTACAGAAGACATTGTTTCTAAAGCTTGATAGAGGTTGTGACTTTCAAAATATCTATTTTTAAAGTCATCTCTTTCAAGTCTTAGGTTCTCTACTTCTTGAATTAGTCTAGCATTTTCAGTTTCTAAGTGTTTAAAAGACTTTCTTAGTTTGCTGAAATTGTTAGCTAATTCGTTTGAGTCTCTCAGAAGCTCTTCATAGAGTTCTGAGATCTCATTGTATGAGTATGAGAGAGGAGGAGAGTTTGGTACCTCTTCTGACTCAGATTCTGTTTCCAGAATATAGTCAGTACCGGCCATGAAGCAGACATTAGCTTCCTCTTCACTTGCTGACTCAGAGCCTTCCTCTTCTGAGTCACTCCATGTAGCAGCCATTGCCTTCTTCTTCTTCTTGGGAATGAACTTCTTCTTTCCCTTGTTCTGAGGGCACTCCGTTCTGAAGTGGCCCTTTTCTCCACAGCCGAAACATGTGGCATTAGAAGGTTTTGACTTTCCTTTTCTAGGGGTGATCTCTTTGTCTTTGCTTGGTCTTCTCTTCCAAGCTTTCTTCATTTTCCTTACTAGAAGAGAGATGTCATCTTCATTGGAATCTGAGTTTTGATCGTTTTCAGACTCAGATATTTCTTCAGCCTTTAGGGCTTTTGAAGTCTTTTTGATCTGACTTTTCAGAGCCAGGGCTTTCTGAGGTCTTGAGGATGAAGATGGTCCTCCAAGCAGTCCTTCAAGCTCAATCTCGTGAGTTCTGAGTGAGCCAAACAATACATCTAAACCCAGCTGGTTTAGATCCTTTGCTTCTTGGATCGCTGTCACCTTTGGGCGCCACTTGGCAGAGAGGCTTCTGAGAATTTTCCTCACCATCTCAGCGTTGGAGTAGGTCTTTCCCAAGACCTTTAGCTGATTTATGATGTGGAGAAACCTTATTGACATGTTATCAATGGTTTTCTCAGGTTGCATGCAGAAGGACTCGTACTTATGTACGAGCATTGATACCTTGGTTTCCTTGACTTCATCATTTTCTTCATGCAGCATGTGTAATCTCTCCCAAATTTCTTGAGTGGTGTCACACGACACAATCTTGTCGTATTCTACCTTGGGCAAGGCGCAGAGAAGAATGTATTTAGCTTTGAAGTTGAGTTGTATCTTCTCCTTCATCTCTTGAGTCCATTCATCCTTAGGGACTCGTCTTGTATAGGTTCTGAGTGCTGGAGGTGCCACTCCTGGCTCAGCGTCTGTTGCAACTACAGCATCCTCTGTAATTGTCTGCAGAGGCTGATAGTCTCCATTCTCGATCCTATCCCATAAGTCCAGACTGGTGTGCTTGATGAATAGCATCATCCTGTCACGCCAGTAGTCGAAGCTGTCTCCGAGAAACATCGGAGGTCTGTTTATTGAAGCCCCATCTGATATGAATGCAGCTGGTGAATTCATATTTCCCTTTGTGGATCTTTTTCCTTGACACTGCGAAGTGCTCAACCCCTTAAGGACCGAGCTCTGATGCCAATTGAAAGTGTATGTGTGCACGAGAAGGGGGGGGTTGAATCGTGCAAGTTTTAAAAATTACTTCTTAAAACTTTTACTTAGAAAGCTGTTTTTACTCAGAAGGTAGAATTAAGAGTTTGCAGCGGAAATTGCTTTCTGAGAAGATTAAGTTTCTGAGAACTTATTCTTTCTGAGAAAGTCCCTTTCTGAGCAATTTTAAGAAAATGACTTTACGTTAGAATTTCTTAAACGCTTTCTGATTTTAATCAATAAAGTTTTCACGAGACTTCTTAATTAAAATCGT
The DNA here is from genome assembly GCA_013621005.1 of Aeschynomene evenia. NCBI lineage: Eukaryota > Viridiplantae > Streptophyta > Magnoliopsida > Fabales > Fabaceae > Aeschynomene > Aeschynomene evenia. The sequence continues at coordinate 9,226,476 of CM024269.1, read as the reverse complement.
GGCAAAGTTTTCCTCAAAGATTTATGCAAGTAAAGAGTAAGGGAGAAAAGCTTAACACAAAGAATTTTATACTGGTTCGGTTATAACCAACCTACTCCAGTCCTCAACCTTCAGTTGAGAGTTCTTGATATTCTTCTTAAAGTGTCTTCCCAGACAGCACTGCCTTTACCAAGTAAAGGACTTCCACCACTTCACAACCCGAAGTGGATTTCCTTGCCTCACACTAGAGGACTTCTTTGCCTTAAACACTTAAGGACTTAAACTTTGCCTCAAAACACTTAGAGGACTTAAACTTTGCCTCAAAACATTTAGAGGACTTAAACTGCCTTCAAACAGCGAAGGACTTAGCGTTTTTCGGAAAGTTGTTTTTGCTTAGAAAACCAACTACTAAGATTAAGTTACAAACTTAATTTGACCCTTAGTAGACTTCTAGATTTAACTTACAATTGTAAGAATTTACACCAATACAGAACTAGAAGATTTTCGCAAAGTTGAAAGAACAATTCCGTAAAATTGTCTTTCTGAGAAAGTTCTAAGTTTTCGCAGATGATTTTCAATTCAGCAGAGTTTTTGCACGTTTAATCAAGAGTTTTTAGCCCAAGAATTTCGTCACATTGCTCTGGAATTGAACTCATATATATAGGCATCAAAGAGCCGCGGAATTAGAAGCTTTCACTTTGCTTATGTGGCTGTGTCCTTTTCAGAACGGCTCCCTGCTACAGTCAGCGCGAAATGAGGAACTTTTCAGAACTGCACAGTGCGCGTGTTCCCACTTCCTTAGCTAGTTGTAGCGAGCTTTCTGAGACTTCTTGCGATCCCTTGAGTCCAGACACTTGGTTGCTTCTGAGTCCAACTTTCTGAGAGTTGTACGGACTTCTGAGGCGAATCTTCTGAGGGAAGACCCTTCTGAAAACTACTAGTCGCAAGGTCTTCTGAGACCCTTCTGAGGCGACAGTGTTCTTTCCTCAGAAACATGTTTTCACCTTCTGCGCTTCTGAGACATCCTTTCTGATATCTTTTGGCGCTATGATTTTATCAATTGATCTCGAGGCTACTTGATGTTTTGTCTTGGTCTTTGCTCATGGTATTGCAAAAATTTAAAGCTTTCTGAGACACTTAGCGCACATATTAGCAAAACCTTAAGTAAAATTTTTATACTTATGGCTTACATTGTTATCATTAAAACTTTCATTGCTCTAAGAGAATTATGCCTAATTCTTTCAGAAGGGTTCTGGAGCTTACACCTATCAATCAGCGTCTTCCCTATTACGTCTGCTAGGTGTCATGTCCCTGTGCACACGAAACAATAAACATCGAGTTGATCAGGCTCCATATCATGGTTAAGTATGCATAGTTACTCTGATAATCAAGCAATACGATCACACACCTCAACACTAGACTAACATATAGACAAGGTTTCATGCGTGACATAACTACCGTACATGCAACAGAAGCATAAAAGGTCCATTACCCCAAGCCCTGTAGGATAGACCTGCTCCGATACCAAAATGTAACCCCCTAGTAATTAGCCCTTAATGCTTAAGTCATCTTAGGCCAATTGTAAGGGATCACGTCCTGATTTCATAGCGTGTTTTCTTTTATTTAAAATATTATACGCGGAAAATAGGCAGGAGTAAAATTTTTGAAATTTGTTTGCGATATAAAAGTAAGGGCTTTGCGGAATTCGTGACCGATAAATAAATAGCCATACAAAACACATATACTGGATAGTTTCATCACATAAATAACTCCCAACAATCAAAGAACATAAATGGAATAGTGACTAGGCTTTATCCCATAAGCCAAAGACAGTGACTCATGAGACTCCACCATAAATACATTTCAAATAAATAGTTGCCGGCTAACATAGGTCCGGACTCAAAACAAATAAAACAAATAACTGAAATAAATCCATAACTGAAACGTAAATCAATGTTTATAGGTCTATAAGCGGAAGACTGAAAATAAACTAAGGCTGAGTCTGCTCCTCGCTAGCTCCATGGTCCTGCTCTGTCTGCTCCTCTAAAATATGGGGAAAAACATAGGGTGAGCACTGGGAAGTGACTCAGTATAGGAAGTCGCCCCGGGTTTAATTATGAAATAAGCCAAAAAAAAATGAATGTGTTCAATTCAGATATTAGTTCAAAAAGAATCTTATCCCGGAACGTCTTACCAAAGTGTGTCTTGACCATTTTTAATTATACAGTTAATATTGCAAAAATAAATAACGTCGTTGTGTGGTGTACTAGTGCCCCTAAACATATACAATGGATAAAACATAGAATAACATAATACAATTAATCAAACAACTTTATCTTGCATTAATCTTTGGCACTGTCTGCCCTCCTGTACTCCTCCACATCACCGGCCCCTAGGCATGAGCTCATCCAATACTATGGGGAGTGGGGGTATCGTCGTTCTTTTACTAATGAGACTGTTCACCAAGGTTGCCATCCCTTGATTTATATCTCCATCAGTATCCGAAGACGGGAGTGTTTTATTATAACTGAAACTTTGTCTTTGCGTCCCTTTTGATGTCTTTGCCGTTATTAATGTCTTACAGGATATACATACATATACAACATCAATACATCACATAACAGTATGTAAACATACATCACAATATAAATCATGCATAAATTGTATATAACACCTATATGGGTCGTAGAACACATTAGGGTACACAAAAGGGTCAAAACAGTTAATTTTCGTAAAATCTACAGTGTTGTAATCGATTACATCGGGAATGTAATCGATTACAGAGACCCTATAATCGATTACCAGAATGCCATGTTTGCTCGCGATTGGAAATTCTCAGCTCGTAATCAATTACGAACCCTTGTAATCGATTACAAACGCAAGAAATCAGATTCTAGGGTTTCAAAAACACAATTTTCATAAGCCAGTGGCTAAAACTCAAATCTAGAATCACTCCAATCGGTACAAAAGTGACCCTTTTATGAACCATAATGGGAAAAACGAACAACAACAATAATTTCAACAAACACACATCATTATGCATGAAAATACAGTGAGTATAGAATGTCTAGAACCCCTACCTCTCGTAGACTTCCTAAGCTATGCATAAAGAAACCCCTTTCCTTCTCACTTTCTCTCTAGCTCCACGAATGGTACAAAGATGACTTCTTTCAAAAATGCAAACGGTAGAAGTGTTCTATGTGGTGAGAGGATTTAGAATATGTGATTTGTTTTGTGATTGGGTGAGAATTGATATGAGTTTGGGGTTGTGGAAGGGCTATGGTTTTCTTTACTTTGAGAAAGATAGAAAGAATGGAGACACAAGGATTGATGGAAGCTGCCAAGAGTGTTTTGGAAGATGGAAATTATGTTTTCTGAGTGGAGGCTGGGGTAGGTATTATATAGAGGTGTTGTGGGGCCGACACGTGATTTAAAAACGCACTAAACACTCTAACTGTGTAGTATGTAATCAATTATAGTCTGTTAAAATGCACAGATTCGAAAATTTGTGCAGTGTAATCGATTACCTGCCGGTGATAATCGATTCCTGGGCTTTAAAATTGCCCCAAAACACTTCTAAAACGTCCCAACTCGTGCCATACTCATACATACGTCATTCCTACCCTCTTGCATCATTTAAACATTAAATATAACATTAATTACATACAAATCAAACACATACAACACATAAAGGTTATCAATGAGAAACTTATCCACTCAAACTTAATTAAATTCTAACTAAGGTCAATTACTCTTAATCTCACTTAATTAGAACTTAATAAAAAACGAGGTGTTACATTCCCCCCCCCCTTAAAAGAATTTCGTCCCGAAATTCGTACCTGTAAACATGTGTGGAAACTGGCGACGCATCTCGTCCTCCAATTCCCAGGTGAAGTCTTCTAACCGACTTCCGCCCCAAGCCACTTTGACCAAAGGCACTTCCTTACTTCTTAATCTCTTGACGCCGCGGTTAACGATCCTCATAGGGGGCAACCTAAACGTTAAATCATCCCTTAGTTGTACATCTTCCGGCTCTAAGACATGACTAGGATCGGAATAATACTTTCTCAATTGAGAGATGTGAAAGACATTATGCAAGTTTGAAAGATTGGGAGGTAAGACAACTTGGTAGGCGACTGGCCCGACACAACTGAGAATTTCGAAAGGACCAATGTATCATAATACTTTGTATTTGTAATCTTCCTAGTCTCAATCTTGAATAGCATTTTTTGCCAACCAATTCATTGAACACTTCAGGATACTCACATTGTTCAACAGCCTAAAAATAGAAATCATGTAATTATTAATGAATTGCCAAATAATTAAGTTATGAAAAAAAATTAAAGAATAAAAATTACAAAAATATCACATCTTAGATGTTTTCATGTGTTCCTGGAAAAAGTCAAGACAACCTTTGTCGAGTAAATATGAACAACCTTTCTCAAAAAGAACAAAAACAGTAACTCTAGAATTATCCTCCACCTCAATCCTTACTCTATACCTATATGAATTAAAGATTTTTTAAAACTACAATTAACCAATAAGAATAATAATTGTATATTATTAATTTATATATATCTTTATATCTATCTAAATAAACAGAACATAGAACTTTAATAATGTTATGATAAAACAACAATTTACTGAACAATTGTGAATGTATTCATATATTACTATATACATGTATATGTCCCAAAATAAATTATTGCATGTATTACTTTGTATTATCCATGTAGTGCAGTAAGTACCTTGGAGAAATGATAAAAAGGTATGAGTCACAAAATTCACAGTGAAACATTTCACGATGAATTTTGCAAGTTCGACCACACTTGCATGAAGCATACCAGCATGGGTCCATCTTGCACAACAGTTTTGATAGTTCCAAGAATAATAAAAGTACCATTCTAAAAATTTGACATTTTATAACCACATCAAAATTCAACTGATGGAGAACATAACTAAAAATAGTTCATAGGTTATTTTTTTAGTAAAATTAAACATATATCTCTTCATTTTCAAGTAACTTTTCTACACAGCTTCTAGGAGTTAACTTCATGAAATCATCTTCAATTGTCACAGCTTAATTATCTTTCAGTTGACTCATCTTATAACTTGTCTCAAGTCCAGCAATAGAAATGCTTATAAAAGACAAAAAAAAAATGTTTAATATATAATTATATAATTAGTAAGTTATAAGTCAATGTATAACACAAAGTAACCTGTTCCTAAAAAGAGTGACTTCAGTATCATCCGGATTCATCATGAGCTCTGATGCAAACATCACATTTTGGATGCCAACTTTTCCTAAATATAACATATAGTAAGTATACAATATGAATAAATAAATAAAAAATTTAAAATAAATTTTAGCTTATATTCAAAGTAATACCTCTGAAAATTTTGACTTTGGCCAATTGTAAAGCCAAGATAGGAAGTTCATCACCACTTTTGCTAATCATCCCCATCAATTGCTAAACATATTTACCAAACAAAGTAATTTCTAGTTTCAAGCTACAAATAATAAAAAAAATATCAAAAATTTTTATTAATTAAAAAGTAAATTATTAAATATTAAGTATTTTTCAATGCTTTTCTACTGTTAGCTCACAAACCACCATCTTAGAAGTCTTCCTTCACGTTCATTTCTTTACTAAACCCACACTAGTCACCAAACCAACATCTGTGAAATTTGAGAAGTATGTAAATATATTGTATAATAAAATTCATCAAATCATACAAATATGAAATTAAAATTAAATTACATACCAATAAAATAATCAATCTCTTCATTACTTTCAAGTATTTTTTTGAAAGGAATATATGAGATGTCATACAATGGAATAGATGCCACCTCACATGTAGACACAAGTGTCCTATATGTAAATACCAACTTGAACTGGTGATTAGTGGCTCGGTATGTACCCAAATTGGGAACAACATTCATATTTGAAAAAACACATGTTTCACCCTCTAATACTTGACCAACAAACCTATTGATTAGAGGTTTCCTGATAGTGGCTTGAATTTTTCCCATCTGCTAATTTAAAAAACACAAATTAATGTTGCAAAAAAATATCAAATAAAGAAAAAAAGTAAAAGTATTATAAAGTTTAAAAGAATTACAGTTTTATCAAGCAAGACCATCTCAATTGATCCAGTAGATGAAGAACTTGAAAACATTGGAACAAACCACATCCTAATAATTCTACCCTTGAGTCTACTATCTTAACACCAGCAAAAATTTGACTAATTGAATCAACAACGGGAGCCATTTTTTTCTACGCAACAAAGTAAGATAGAAAACTCTTAAAAGAGAACACAACTCACTAGAAGATGGTGGTGAGAATAATGAACAGGCCAGACACCAATTTATAGAACTCAAGGAACCATTTTAAATTTCAAATGTTGCTTAGGAGGGAAAATTAGGCGGATATTGATCGTGAATTTATTGATATAGTGTGATAAAGTAATAGCAAAAGTAAACAAATAAGAAAACAAAATGAGCTATGTTGACCATCAAACAGATGGGTGGCCAGAAGAACATATCAAACGATGAAAACATCAGTGAAAATAATAGCAGCTGGGAGAAATCGCCGGAAAAAAACTGGTGAGCATTTAATGCGACTGGCTCAACAAAAAAAAACCAAAGAAACTAAACAGATCAAATTAGTTCGATCACAACGAAGTGCAATGTAACCAAATAAAACAACAACAAAAACAAATAAGAAACAACTATATCATTGCACTATTGGGTTAATGCAACAAGTTTCAGGAATGACCAAACCCACAACAATGTTAAAAAAATTGAAGTAGAAGAGTAGTTATCAGAGTAAACCTGGATGAACTCGAAACAATAGATATACCATCCCATCCTCTCGTCTTATCGCATAAGCCTTTCATCATTTTTTCTTTTTATTTCATTCTAAACTCAAATTGGCAAAATTGGTAATAAGCGTATAGCTTGACTATGGAGTTTGCAGATCAGAGCCTAAAACAATGGAAGAGAGTAATAAAGATGGAAATAGTCATAAAGAAAGAATGCAGTGGAACATAATCCAGGTGTAGAGCAATATATGTTTCACGCTTACCGATGTTAGCAAGAAGATCTACAAAAGATTGAAAAACCACACAATATAATAAAATACATCTAGAGAATAGTGTACGGTCTGTTAAATTAAACAAAATAAAAAAAATTTACTGTGTTAATAATTGTATTATAGAATATATACGATCCATTAAATTATAAAAAACGACTTATTGGTAACATATAATGATATATGACAAGTATTAATCTAATATAATGAATGATATGGATAATTAAATTATTATAATTATTATAAATATTACAATATTTCATTCATATAATCATAATGGACATAATTATAATTATATATGATTAACTATACCTATGTACAACTATTTGACCCAACACTTTAAAATTTAAAAACCACAAATAAGTTTAATCTCATACTTCATTAGAAATATTACATTTATATAATCATAATGCACATAAATTATAATTATATATGAATTAACTATACCCTATGTCACAACTACTTTACCCTACACTTTAAAATTTTAAACCGCAAATAAGTTATATATGATATTTCTTTGAAAATATTACATTCATATAATCAAAATGCACATTGTTATAATTATATATTAATTTGCTATACCTTATGTAACAACTACTTGACCCACACTTTAAAATTAAAACTGCAATAAGTTTAATCTCATACTTCTTTAGAAATATTACATTATATAGTTATAATGCACATAAGTATAAATTATGTATGAATCAACTATACCTATGCCACAACTTTACCCTACACTTTAAAATTTTAAACTGTAAATAAGTTATATATGATTTCTTTGAAAATATTATATTCATATAATCAAAATGCACATTGTTATAATTATATATTAATTTACTATACCTTATGTAACAACTACTTGACCCAACACTTTAAAATTTAAAAACTGCAAATAAGTTTAATCTCATATTTCTTTGAAAATATTACATTCATATAATCATATAATGCACATAAAGTATAAATTATATATGAATTTGGCTAATATAGGCTACTACAAAAGTCGAAATATATAGATAATTATACCTTAAAACAACAAATTATTTTATTTGCTTAATCTGGTTTATTAGTTATTTATTGCATAATTTTATAATACATATTATTATTATTACATGAATGTAGGCTATATATATATTTTAGTTAGAAGATCTGCGAATTGCTAAGACCGTATGCCTATATATCAAATTGCATTAAAAAAATTTTAATAATTTATTGAAGAGGTGAGAGTCACATGGATATAAGTGTTTAAAAAAAAAAAAACATCAATAGGGGCTGAGGTGACGCCATGTGTGAAGAGCCTCTTCACGCTTGTATATTGTATAGATATAAATGTTTTTTATAATTTTTAAAATATTTATCTCAATAAAGTAAATGTTTTAAATATGAGAAAATGTAGGATATCAAAATCACACATATAAGCACGATATTGTTGAAACCATTATATCCAAGCTAACATATTTCCTATGTCATTCATTAATTCATGTCCGATTGTAAATTGTTTTTAACATTAGTCTAAGCTAGAGTTTGTTGAACAATATTATATAAAAAAATAAATTCATTAATAAGTATAATATACCATATATCTAATTTAGTAAAGGAAAAATCTTGGTGCACAATAAAAAATCAGGCAAAACAGCTAATATACTATGCACAACATATAATATGTAATATGCACAATGTATATTACATATTATGTACACCATATATAACATGTTATGCACAACATATATCACATGTGTAATACCTCGGGTATTTTGAGTTAGTTTGAGTAAGAGATCACGGTACACCGGGGAGATAGAACCACGTGGGTCCCACCTCCCCACCCCTTTTCTTCTTTTCCTTTCTCTTTTTCTCTTTTCTTCCTCACTCTCCCGTATCTCTCTCCCTCTCATTTCCCATTTTCCATCTTCATCCCCTTTCTCTCATATCTCTCTCAAAATCCTCACCCAACTCCATTAATGTTCAAGATCAAGTTAGCCTTACTCATCTAGTGTATTGTGGGTAAGTGTAGAGTATTTCTTTTTCTCCATTGATGTCTATTTTATCTAATTTTTGGATTTGGGATTTTAGGGTTTAAGATTGGGGTTTTTGATTTTGTTGAGAGATTGAGGTTTGTGATGTGTTCTCTAGGGTCTCAACCAACTAGAGAAGCTCAGGGTACCTCATCCTAGCTCCGGGTGGTGTCTTGGAGCTCATTGGAGTAATTTGTGAGTAATGGGTTATTTATGGTTTATGTTTGATTTTGAATGATATTGTGAATTTCTTGCTATGATAGTTGATAGAGACTGAGATTGGTTGATATATAATTGATATTGTATGTTGGTTGTGTTTGATTTGGATGGGTTGTGGTGAAAATGTGGATTTGGAGATGAATTTCGCGTGATTTTCTGCAGAATTTCGTTTCTGACCCAGGCTGTAATCGATTACAGCGAATTGGTAATCGATTACTGTAATCGATTACCAAGACCCTGTAATCGATTACTGCGGGATTGTAATCGATTACAGACTGCCAATTTTTACAAAAAATTTCTTCAGAATGAAATTTGAAGCAGGTAATCGATTACAGATGTCTGTAATCGATTACAACTGCACTAAAACAACATTTTTAAGACTTTAACTCAAAATCTTTATACATTTAAGTTATGTTTTCAAATCCCTTTGTTCACCACTACCCCGAACTCGATACTGGGTTATTATGACGATGATGCGAATATGATGCGATGTACGATTACGAAATGATATTAATTAAAAGAATGATTAATGTTGGTTTGCTCAGCCTGAGGAGGGGCATAGCTCCCGGGGTCGAATTTAATAAGTCTGAGGAGGATGGGCTCCCGGGACTAAGATCTGAGGAGGGGCTGGACTCCCGGGATCTCTAATAATGAATATACTTGTAAGAATAATACATAAGACGAATTGCGGAATGTGTGGTATGGTGATTATGTGATGGATTGCTATGACTGTATATATGATTATGATATTGCTGCATAAACTGTTTTTAATCTATTATTCACTGAGCGTATGACTCACCCATTCATACAAACCATTTTCAGATTCAGGTGCAGATCAGGAGGCGAGTCCTTCCGTTCCTCCAAGCTCTTAGCTTTGGTGAGCCTCGATGTTTAGAGGCGTTATGTTATTTTCTATTATGTCAGTAGTATGCTCCATAGGTTTACAAACAGGATTGTCTAAGTTATGTATGTGTTGTAAGTCTAATTAAGACTTGTTACATTTCTGTTCGATTTATGTTAACTTATGGATTGAGCAGGATATTATGACCATATATTATGTATTATGGATTTAGGGGTGATACCTTGAGAACCCCATCATGCGTATGGATTTTATGTATGTATGCATGTTAAAGTAGTTGTGGTTGTTATTGTTTAGCTGGATTGTTGTGTGGTTTACAGGTTCAGGCTGACATGGGACTCGGTGTCCCATGTGCCGGTCACAATCCGAGTTGGGTCGTGACAACATGTCGCAACATCATTTTTATTTACAACAGTGATACATGTTGTGCATAATATGTGATATACGTTTTGTGCACCATGTAATATATGTTGTGCATATTACATAATATTTGTTGTGCATGAGATATTGGTTGTTATGGTTGTTTTTTCATTATACATATTAATTAATTTTATTCTATCCGTGCGTAGCACGGGTACTAGACTAGTATTCACAAAAATCTCTAAAATAAGCTTCTTCCCCATTAACCGTGAAAGTGATTCACGATCTTCCCCATTAAGTCGTTCTGCGTCTTTCTGTCCTCCCTCCACCTCTGTCGTTCTTCATAAAGCCTCCATTGGTGCTATAGCATAAAGCTCATCCCTCGCTCCGTCTTTTTGCGTTCTGCTCCGCCTCCACTGGTGTTGTCGTTCCACTCCGCCTCCGTTGCTGCTGCTCTGAGTCGCATCGAAGGAGCCGCGTGAAGGTCTCCAAAGTTGTTGTTGCTGCTGTTCCTCGCTCCGCCAGTTGCCACTTCTGTTGTTGCTACTCTGAGTCACTCTCGGTGTGTGTGAGTTGCCACCGCTAGCTCTTCGTCGATTAGGGAGGTTGTCCCGCGGCTGCTTTGCTCCATCCCTCCCTCCATCGCTCTGCCGTTTTGCTTATCTGTGTGAGTGAGTTGCCACCGCTAACAATCTCTTTAATTATATATTTTTTTTGTGTCTCTTTTTATTATTATTATTATTATTTATTTTATTAGTGTTGTTTCATTATCTTGGAGTGGCAAAATGATTGGAGTTGGAGGGTCTGGTTAGGTTTTAGAATTGTACTAGTATGTTACCCGTGCTTTGCGCAAGCTGTTTTATGTATGTGCAAAATGTAAAGAAAGTGCATAAAGAAATAAAAGTAATAGTAAATAATAAAAGTAAGGAAACAATTATGATATTAATAATGTAAACATATTTTACACTATCAGCGAATTATAATCCGACACATAGGATGTAATGGGTGATTTTTTAGAATCCATAAGATAGTTAATAATAAAATAAAACATATGATGTTTTTCCATTGGCTGATATTGTAAAAGTCAGTGGATGAAAATTATTTCTTAAGAGTAAATTATCGTAACAAATATATCTATAAATACTCAATAATAAATAGCTATTCTTATATCTTTTAGATGTTCCAAGAAGAACAAAAAACTGTTAAAGTGTTCAAGCAATTACATAAGAAGTTAAAAGTATTTTAACTACCATAAAAATTGATGGATGCACAACCTAAAGTAATTTTATTTCTTTTCCAAAAAGTGATATATAGTACTCAATTTCTTTGCTAATTGTAGTTAATGGAAACAAACATGAGCCTCCTTTCACCATTAACAATCCTAAAATTACATTCATCACCTTTTTTTTCAATTTGTCAAATGTTACAAATTGCTTCTATCTTCTCCCTAACTTAGCTTGGTATAGTCTAGAGTTGAGCAATTTGCAAGTGAATATATGTGTATCATCTTCTGAAGTGACTGTGATATTCCACTCTCCCAAGTTTCCAAACCTGAAGATATCTCTCTCGAAATCAACGATAAAGGTTTGTTAAAAAGATATAAAATAACGAATTAAATAAATGATCAAAACAAAAAAATCAAAACACATAAATGAATAAAACAGTAATTTTCATGAAGCATATAAAGCCCAATAGAATAATGTTAATGAATCCATAATAATAGTTGGACGTTTCTATAAAAACAGTAAAATCCTGGTTATCTATTGAATATTAATGTAACAAATGCATGCAGAGATTCAGACAATTAAATTTGACAATGAATCTAAATAATGCAAATACAAAGAACAAATTGGATCGCAATCGACCAAGTTCCCTGGTTGCAGTAATATACTAATATCGACATGCACCCGAGTGCCTAACACAAGGAAAAACGTAACCCAACTTCAACTCAAATAAAGCTTCTAGCTAGCTTACAATAATATAATAAAAAATAAAAAAGGGAAAGATGGATTCGAGACTTGAAAATAATATCATTTCTCTTTTTCATTTAGTCCTTTTTGTTTGTGTGTGTGTTTCTCAATAGATTTGTTCTTACATGGAATAATTAATCTTCTTTTGGTCTGAGTCTCCTCCACTTTATTATTATTATTCTTCTCGTCCTCCACCAATTTCTCATGATAGATAGATATATCAATCACACCAACATATATAAGATTCACCCACACACAAACAAATGTATAACAAATCTCAGTCTTCACCACATAAAAGAATTTTAATTGTCACAATCTAATTAGATTTTAGAAACAAAATCAAACAGAACAAATAGAAGCAGAGCAATTTTAGCTCATCACCATCATCAATCAGATAAATACCTCACGAAAGTTGATGTAAGAGATTATATACCTTCAGTCATTTAACAGAGAATTTTCGCTCATAAAGTGCATTTTCTCAAATTCTTCCCTATTTGTTTACCATAAAAAAAAAACCTACATCTCAAACCCATTTCTTTACCACAAAAAGGGGAAAAAAACTGAGAAATTTTAAGAAAAGAATAAAGTGAAGCAATTTCTAGAGAAATTAACACCAACGTCTAATCGAAGCTTGAAAAAACACCAATTATGTTAAAGAAAAATGAATATTAAAAAACAAAGAAAAGTGAAAGAAATTAGAACAGAAAGAGGGAAGCATAGTTAAAAACTTATCTCATTCAAACCTCATCATCATCAACATCATCAACACCGCAAAGCATAGCCACGACCGCATTACACCACTGCAGTCTCAGCCTTCACCTGCGAACCTCCGTCGTTGAACCACAAAACATCACTCGCGAAGCCAGAGCTCCGCGCCTCCTCCCTTTCCGAACCTGAGATGAGCATAAAGTGTCTTCGAATTCAAGGTATTTATAAACACCAAGGTAAACAAAAATGGCAGGCTCAATTTTTGAAAATAAAATTGATGAAAAGTGAATAAAAAACTTGATGGGATACGAATGTAACCACAACTTGAAGATAATGATGCAGAAACCGACTCTATGAACTTGATTGAAACCTATTATTTTCATATAAGCTGCATAGTCCATTCAAGATGCAAAACATACAAAAAATGGGAAATTCTCTACACATGACAAGTTGGATTTTGCTCCCATCATCATTTGGTTGCGGGCATAGGTTTTAGAACTTGATAAAGGATAAGTTCAGGAATGAAAAGCAAAAGTATTGACGCTTGAGAAATTATTAGGTGCTCGGAGAACAAATGATTCATTTGCTCTACACTATTTATGTTGTGCCAACTTAGTAGTGACCAATTTAAATCTAACTTAACTAGGGTAAAACTTAACCATTCTTCCTATTTTTTTATTATCTTCTAAAAATTAGAGACATTACCATGGTCTCTCACACCATATACCAAATCACCACCACCAACAAGCCACCATCACCACCGAGTTGCCGCCACGCCGCCACTGTCGGAGCTGCCGCGCCGCCACCGTCCTCGCAAACAACAGAACAAGAAGTAGAAGAGAAAGCAGTTGGAAAGGTTGTTCCTTTTTCTCTCTCTTTCTTCTCCAACAAATTTCAAGCAACCCCATGTCCCAAAAATGAGACCCAATTGAACTTAAACTTCACCCTCTTCAAGACCCCCATAAAAACTCAACAAGAAGATGATGATGAACAACACCACCACAAGGAGTTGAATGAAGTAAGAGTGTGTGAGAGTAAGTGAGTAAGGTTTTTTTTTCCCTTTTTTTCGGTGTTGAAAAAACTAAAGACCCTTCTTTGGTGGCCTATCACAATCAATTTCATGTTTTTTTTTTGCTGCTTCAAAAAAATTCTTCGGTGAAAAAAAAAAGAAGAGACGAGAGAGAAAGTGAGTTCTAGAGCGAGAAAATGAAAAAAAAAAGAGATATGGACAGTGAGATGCAGTAGAGAGAGAAACTTCATCTTTTTTTAAGACAAATCTGAGCCGTTGTGGCAAGGCGGCGGCGCGAACGGTGGCGGCACAGCGGTGATGGTGGCTTGTTGGTGGTGATGATTTGCTGTATGGTGGCGGTGCGGTGGCGTGGACGGTGGCAGCGCGGCGACGTGGACAGTGGCGGCGCGGCGGCAACTCGGCAGTGATGGTGGCTTGTTGGTGGTGGTGATTTGGTGTATAGTGTGAGAGACAATGGTAATGTCTCTATTTTTTAGAAGATAATGAAAAAATAGAAAGAATGGTTAAGTTTTACCCTAATTAAGTTAGATTTAAATTTTAGGTGACCTCACTAACATATATTTCTAGCGTAATGAAATATGCAAGAAAAAGAATGAAATGATCTTTGTGATTAATTGTACATGATGATTCTGCTCACCTTCTTTCAGTTCAACCAAAAATAGAACATTATACTTTTAAGAATACAAAATGGATCGCAAGCGAGTAAATTCTCTTACTGCAAGCGAGTAAATTCTCTTACTGCAGTAATATCGACATCAAATACTGGCACAATCAAAAGACACTTGTTTATTTATAACCAAAATAAATAATTACAATTTCTTTCTAGTGAAGAGTCTTTGCTTCTAGTCCCTCAAAAGTAGTGATTATTATATTCCCCAAAAGTGGTGATTATAATCCTCAAGTTACGGTGCTGCATTGGAGCAGCAACAGCAAATAGGACTGAAGTGCATGAGTTAAAAATTAAAGGTAAAACAAAAAAAAACAAAAGAGCTAAACCCCCTAAAATATAAACAAAACCGACTAAAACTACTTAATGAAGAATACTTCAAATGCCCTAAATCGTTGTTTTAGCGTCTTTCCCAAGTCATGTCATGGATTCATTATCGTCTTTTCATCATCATCATGTTAATTCATTATCATCACAGACCACCTTGACAAAAAAAAATGAATCATCAAATATAGAGAAGAGAACATAAACAGAGCCAAAATAGAACAATTTCAAAACAAAAAAGTTAATTTCTTTTCTTTGTATGTGTAACTGGCGATAGAATGTGAATTCAAGTAAAGTTTTGTGGAATATGAAATTTAATGTTAAAAGGAAAAATAAGTGAAACCCAATAGGCCAGTAAAACTACAGAGCAAATGTACAGCAAATCAAGTACTTTCCTTTTTCTTTTTCATGAGCCTTAGGTCGCTCCTGTTTTGATTTTTCTAATTTCAACAACTCAGCAGAGATCTCAAAAGTCAAAATGTAGAGTTTGTAAATATTTATTAACAATTTCCGCCATAGCAATCTTAGTAGCAATATTCATTCAATTCAATAATAATAAAAACACAACAAAGAAACAATCATAGAACAATATCAAATTCAATTCTATCCACTCAATAATGGAACACCCTTATGAGGCAACCAACTATCCTCCTGCAAGAAATTAGTCATAGTAAAATTAACAGCATCTTTGCCACCAATAACATGATACCCAGACCATGTAACTCAGTTTGCAGTGCTTGAACCAGTGTCAATGATTTCTTACCTTAATCATCTTCTTCACTATCATCAACATCACCACCATCAGTCGTTACCATCTCATTCTTTTCACCACCATCTTCCCTAGATCACCATATCCATCACCTAAACCAAAACAAAACAAACCAAATGAAAAAACACATAACTGAAGTCAACATCATCTTCATATATAGTTATTTAGACCAAAATATAGAAATCAATACACAACAAACAATAAAAATGAAAGCAATAAAAATCAAAACAGGGAGATAAGAGAGTTCTTACCACTACAACATCTTCATCGTCATCCTCGGCATCATCACCGATACCACATCCAGCCTAGGCCATCTTCGATCCGGTCGCAAAGGCCGCTCCCTCAGCCAAGCCTCCAGTAGCAAGGAGAACCCCAACCACCATTAGCACCAAGCAACAACAACAGCAGTCGCCTCCATCGCGTCTGCCTAGGTCGCGCCTCCAAAGACAACATCACCGGTAGTCGGAGTTGGAGCAGCAACAGCCAGAGTCGTACGGGAAAAAGCTCCAGCAGTCTCGCACTCACCACCATCGTCGGCGCACCTACAGATCCCGGGACCCTTCACAGTAGCGGCGGTGAGCCGCAGTCCTTTCCCGTTGTGACCAGTCTGTAGCTCAGTCGTCGTTCTTCATATCGGCGGAGCGACGCAACCGCCTCCATGGCCATCATCCACTATCTCTCTCTTGCTCCTTGCAGGCCACCGCGGCTCCTTCGCCATCACGCGGTGTCTCCTCTCTCTCCTTCCCTCACTGCCGTGAAGCGGCAACTCACTTTCCCACTTTCTCCCCATTCTCAAACATCCCTAAACTTATCTTGTGAGAGAAGCCAAAATGGGAGCAGCAGAACTTGAAAAATTTGAAACAAAAAGACTTGATGGGAAGATAAGGATGAAGAGAAGATAACAATGTTGATTAATGGAATTAACGGAAAGTAAAATAAAAATCTTATAAAATCTGATGGGTATACTATAAACTTGATGGGAAAATTAATGGATAAGATAATGAACATATATCATATACGAGAAAAAACTTAAACACTTAGCCAACCCAACACCAAGTAAAAATATCAATGGAAATAAAAAAAACAAAAATGATAAGAATCCAAGATAAAATGGCAACCCTTCTACGGGTGACACGTCGAATTTTTATTATTATTATTTAAAGTTAAATAATGCCCAGGAAAATCAATTTTCCTACCAGATTTATCTTTCTTCCAAGTCTATAAAGCTGTAACCATCACAAAATGTTCGAGTGAAATGTCATTTAGGTCCTTATCTTTACATACTCGAGTCAAATTAGTCCATTTCTTTTTACATTTGTCAAATTGGTCCCTCACATTTTTAAACGTGAGTCACGTTAGTCCCCCACACAATTTCCGTTTGTCTCCCGTTATAACGGTGCTGAGGTGGCACGTTTAGTGCCAACTTGGCATGCTGACATGGAGACCACTATTACACTAAATCAAATAAGTCCCTATCTTTTTAATAAATGAGTCAAATTGGTCCCTTCAACCTTTTTTATAAAATCTAACCCTTTCACCCCTATTTCACTCATCCCTAACCTTTTGATCTTTCCTCCATTAATCCTTCATAGCTGAGCTGCGATAGCTGCTATGACCATGGGTGGCGGTTCTTTCCTCCATTAATCCTCTCCATGTTGGCCTTGAATTGGTTGGGAGTAGTTGATCTTGCACACAACATCTCTTTTAATTGAGCATCCTTCCATTGTTTGAAAAAGTTATTCCAAAGATGTCACACACAAAATCTATGGGGCAAACCAGGCATCACATCTTGTACTGTTGGTATCAAACCCTGTAACAACAATAACTCTTGGTGTTGTCCACTCTTGGTGTTTCTTTGGTGAAGAAAAGAACCGCCACCCATGGTCATGGCAGCAATCGCAGCTCAGCTATGGAGGATTAATGGAGGAAAGATCAAAAGGTTAGGGATGAGTGAAATAAGGGTGATAGGGTTAGATTTTATAAAAAAAGGTTGGAGGGACCAATTTGACTCATTTATTAAAAAGATAGGGACTTGTTTGATTTAGTGTAATAGTGGTCTCCATGTCAGCATGCCAAGTTGGCACTAAACGTTCCACCTCAGCACCGTTATAATGGGAGACAAACGGAAACTGTGTGGGGGACTAACGTGACTCACATTTTAAAATGTGAGGGATCAATTTGACAAATTTAAAAAGAGAGGGACTAATTTGACTCGCGTATGTAAAGATAAGGACCTAAATGGCATTTCACTCCAAAATGTTCCATCACTTAAGTTTAAATTTTAAATTTTAAAGTTAATGATAATGGTGCCACACGTCACCTGTTGGGATAAGTGAAAAGACTACTTTTGTGCCACTCCCCCAAAAATAAGATAAACTTACTTTGCAAGCTTGTGAGACTTTTCCCCTTTCCCATATTATTTTGTTCCTCTTTCACTCTCAATCTTTATTCTTTCCAGATTATATTTGCTCTTCCATCTCCCTTCTCCCCCTTCAAAGTTCAAACCACCATCATGTAAGCTCCAGAACCCTTCTGAGAGAAATTGATATATTTTTCTTAGAAAGATAGAAAGTTTTAATGATAACAAAGTAAGTCATAAGTATAAAAATTTTACTTAAGGTTTTGCTAACATGTGTGCTAAGTGTCTCAGAAAGTTTAAATTTGTGCAATTCCATGAGTAAAGATCAAGACAAGCAACGAGTAACCTTATGAATTACAAGAAGAAATCATGGCGTGAAAGACATCAGAAAGGATAGTCAGAAAGCGCAAAGGTGAAAGTGCAGTTCTGAGAGAAAAACACTGTCGCCTCAGAAGGGTCTCAGAAGACCTTGGGACTAGTGGTTCTCAGAAGGGTCTTCCCTCAGAAGGTTCGCCTCAGAAGTCCGTACAACTCTCAGAAAGTTGGACTCAGAAGCAACTAAGTGTCAAGACTCAATGGATGAAGCATCAACTCTCAGAAAGCTCGAAACAACAAGCAAAAGGAAGTGGGAACACGCGCACTGTACAAGTCAGAAAGTTCCTCATTTCGCGCTGACTGTTGCAGGGAGCCGTTCTGAGCCAGAGACAGCCACATCAGCAAAGTGAAAGCTTATAATTTCACGGCTCTTTGATGCCTATATATATGAGTTCAATTCCAGAGCATGGTGACGAAATTCTTGCGCAAAAACTCTTGATTAAACGTGCCAAAACTCTGTTGAATTGAAAATCATTATTTGCGAAAACTTAGAACTTTCTCAGAAAGACAATTTTCCGAAACTGTTTTTCTAACTTTGCGAAAATTCTTCTAGCTTTGTATTGGTGTAAATTCTTACGTTTTTAAGTTAAATCTAGAAGTCTACTAAGAGAAAACAAAGTCTGTATCTTAATCTTAGTAGTTGTTTTCGAATCAAAAACTCTTTTCGAAAAACGCTAAGTCCTTCGTGTAAGAAGGCAGTTTTAAGTCCTCGATTGTTTGAGGCAAGTTAAAGTCCTTAAGTGTTTAAGGCAAGCAAAGTCCTCTGTTGTGAGGCAAGGAGAAGTCCTTAATTAATTTAAGGCAAGGAAAGTCCTCTAGTGTAGGAGGCAAGGAAATCCACTTCGGATTGTGAAGTGGTGAAAGTCCTTTACGTGGTAAAGGCAGTGTTGTCTGAGAAGGCACAATAAGAAGAATATCTAAAGAACTCTCAACGGAAGGTTAGTTAAAACCGAACTAGTATAAAAATCTCTTTGTGTTAAGCTTTTCTTCTCTCTACTCTTATTTTCTAAGAAAACTAATAAACACCTTTTAAACTTAATCATAACTGTGAAAATCTATTAAGTTGAAATCAAAAGGCGTTTAAGTGAAATCATCTCTAAAACACTTTCATAAAATTCTCAGAAAGGAACTTTCTCAGAAAGGTAAAAGTTCTCAGAAGCTTAACCTTCTCAGAAAGGTTATTCCGCTGCAAACACTCAACCCACATTTCTGAGTAAACAGCCTTCTAAGAAAAGTTTTTAGAAGTAATTTTTAAACCTGCACGATTCAACCCCCCTTCTCGTGCACAAATACACCTTCACATCATTCAGTTCATCATATTCAAATCGAGTCATCTATCCTCCATAACATTCAATCTCACAAACTCATCGCCCACCGCCATCCACACTTCACCCTTAACGCAGATCCACTAGCTTCCACTATCTCTCTCTCATTTTTTTTTAATTTGAACTTGGGGATTTTGAAGTTGAAAAAACAAAAGCAACAACATCAACTGAACCCTAACCAAAGAGAGGAGGAGGAAGACGCAACAATAGCGGGAGAGAGATACGAATCACAGTCAGTCAACAAGTGGATGCTCTTATCGCAAAGCTAAGGTTGTTCATTTTTTCCTTTATCTGTATCATTTTATCCAGCTCCACTCCCACTCTTATTTTCCAAAAATTTCTTTCGATTACTTTTTAGTTTCTACACAGAAACAAGTTTTGAATAAGAGCTTCCACCACACGTTATTTGTAGGAACGGAGACCTACAACGGAGAGGAAGGTTTCAGCCTGGCGTTGACTCGAGAATGCCTCACGCAAGCATTGCCTTCAGCATAAGATTCATTGTTTGACCTTTAATTGTAAATCTGAAATCTACTTTGTTTTTCCTAATTTTTTTATTCTCTGTTTAGATTTTGTTGTTACTTTTGGTGCTGTCATTGCTTAAAATTTTGGTTCAATTGACAATGTTATTTGTAATCAACTTTTACTGTGTTTGGATATTTTTTTTTTGTTTAAATAACAATTTTTGTATCTAGAGGACAAGGACAGAGAGCGAGAGCAAGGATGACAACAACCTAAGTGATGAAATTATTGTATCTTAATTTCTATATTGCTTTATTCCATTTTAGTTTTGGCTATTTCATTTTTTTAATGTTTTGTTTATGTGATTTTAGTTCTGGGTTTTCTGGATTTGTTATTCTAATCTCATTATATATATTTTTAGGTGATTCATTAACTATAAATTTGCCTTAATTTGTTGTTCATTATCTTAGGATTTTTTATGATAAGCAGTTTGCTAATTTTTACAATAAATTGGGTTTAATTTAGTTTCATTTTTTATTTCTCATGCAGCTTTTGAGTTTAAATATTTGGTTCACTATCTCAGGAACTTTCAATATCTTTAATGATCAACAAGTATGACTCAAAGGTATCACTTTTTCTGCTGTGAAAGTTCCTACATCTTTTTAAATTCAATTTTAGTTTCTATTCTGTTGCAAGGCTGTTTATCTATAAGGTGAAGGAACAAACCTTTCCATTTGTATCTAATTGGTGTTGCAGTCTTTTTGCGATGGGGGGTTTGGTTATTTTTTTAGTAGGACCATTAGAATTATATGGTGAAGCTAAACTAATTATTCCTCTGTTTTATTTTTCCTTTTTCATACAAAAGAGGGACAAATCTTGAGGGAAAAAGAGCGAGAGATGATTTAGGTTTTTATTCTATATATGTCGAACAAATTCTATTTAAGTTGTTAGTTTTATTAAAGGATGAAAATATTCTCACTTGTGTCATAAAGCAAGATGCACGATGCAAGATGCAGGATGTTGTATGTGTAATGGGGACACAGACATTGATTCATCTTATTATCATATATTATTTGCAAATAATCAATTTCTTCACTTGGTCCCATGATGAGGACTGTTTTTGTTTCTGCTTTTATTTATGCTTTTGCTTCTCATTATGATCCTGCTTTGGAGTCTGCTAATTTGAAGCAAAACTGATAATTCCTCTGTTTCTTTTTTGGTCCTTATCATACAAAGGAGGGATAAATTTTGAGGGAGAATTAATGAGTCATTTCTATTACATGATGTTTACTTTTGGTTGTTTTGCACCTACTAACATCTTATATATTATTATAATAAAATAGACTTGATATATACATTACAAGATTGAAAGTTTTATAGTGGTTTACTACTTACTAATTATATTTGGATGTATGTTTATTGATCATTCTTTCTTTTTTTACAGTCTTCTTCTATTGATATATACATATTTTTTCTTCCATTACGATAGTTTGGCTCCATGTTACGTTGTTCATGCATTTTGGGAAATAAAAGATGTAATTGCAATTTTATAATTTCATATTTTAAATCTAGCTTGGAATTCAGTGCATTATGATGGTGTTTCAGTTGGGTGCTTACGATTGAAATTGTGAGTATTTTGGATTAAGATTATGCATGACTGTACGAATATTGTTGATTATTAACTTAACATGGAGGGGTATATTTGTCATCGTTCATTTCTGTGATCTCATTTTATCATTAGCAATTTTGAATAAATTAATGTTGTTGTAAATTGAGGAATGAGTGTTTATACATTACTTACTTAGTGCTTAATATTTTTTATTTCTTTATTTTAGACTAATGTTCTATGAATTTATTTCAAATCAGTTACTCATTATAACAAAATCTTATGCTAAAATGATTATTTTAATTCCATTCAGCAGTATTTGATACTATAAAATTATACAACAATGTTTTAGCATACAATAGAGAGGGTAGGGTAAACATATGAAGAGAAGTGTTCAAATTGTATATATGGACTGTGATGGTGTCTGACTTGAGTGCTTAGGATTGAAATTGAGACTATGCACAAAAGTAGAAATATTCACTATAAATTGGGATGAATGCATTATTTGTCTTTATACATGAACTTAGAAGTTTGAAATAAACCCTTCTGTTGTTTTCTTCTTCCTATTTGAAATTCTTCTTCATCACCAATTTAGTCTTATATCACATATATGTCTTTGCTAGCTAATTTGTCAAAGATGCGGAATACAATAGATTTTCTCCATAGTGCATCGAGGTTTATCATGTGATAGTAGCAATTTTTCTGGCTTTAAATGTGGTGCTTTTTAAGTATGTTTGATGAATGATATTTGGATATTATTTGAATATTTGTGGAGTAGTTGCTACAAGCATTATCTTTCTGTAGACTTCCCATTCCATTTTTATAAGCACATTTTCATAGAACTACATATGGTAGTTTCTTCAAAGAATTTAAGAGCATCTATGAGTTTATTATGGTGCAAGGGTAGACAGTTAGAGGGTATAGGGGACTGAGAATAATGGTTAGAATAAATACAAGTAGGCTTTGGAGTTTCTTTGGTAGATTGGTGTCTATATATCATTGAATAACATGGAAGGAATTATGTCAATTGTTTACTCAATGTTGCATGTAAGCAATTATGTTCTTTGTTTATTCTATTTCCGTATTTTCCTTGCATTTGTTTCCAAAGACATTAAGGACTATATATCAACAAAATCACTAATAAGAAGCATTTTCACTCTTCTACATGTTAGCGATTAATATTTCACTGTTTGAAATTATGTCATTGTGACTCTTTTGAGAGTGATATTTAAGAACTTGATAGGGGAAGCTTTTTGGAGGATATGTCAAGAGAGTTTCAGGACAACCATCACAAGTTTCTTTCTCTGCATTGTATTTTATATTGATGATATCAATTTCTGAAGTTGCATTGATGTATGCTGGGTTGTACTTTTAAATTACAGTCAAATACATTGATGAGGAAATTGGAAATATCTAAAGGATGTGCCATATAAATACATTATATTTGGATGTTATGAAATAACACGTGATGTTGATTATGTTCCCTTGAAATTTGATTATCTTTATTTGAGTTTGGAATTATTGGTAATGAATTAATTTATTCCCGTTCCTATCTTTGTTTGGAGTTTAGGATTGTTAGTAATGGATTATTATGTAAATATAAAATTGATAGTACATCAAAACACAGTAATAAAAGGAAAAACTCCTAATAACATTTATTTTTAAAAAATATACAATAAATAATTTTAGTTAGACAAAATTTTAAACAAATTCCGTGCAACGCCGGGTCTGTTTCTAGTAGATATTAAAAATGGGAACCTTACCGAGAAAATTAATTTTCCCACTTAAATTGTTCTCAGTTGAATGATTCTCGCTTTTTTTTGTTCCATGAAAGAAGCTTTGTTAAATTATTATTAAAATATTCTATTATAAATTCAAATTTCAAAACAAAAAAGAGTGCTTACTTTAGTAAGCTACCATTTCAATCTCTTTCTCTCTCACACACATCACCGTATAGCAAAGCATTCAAGGAAGAAGATGCAACATCTCTTTCTGCCAAAGTCAAGAAGATTTGTTTTCTTCAATCACACTCTCCTCTTTCTCTCCCCTTCTCCATTGATGAGGGTAAGGTAATTTTCCTTGAAAAAAAAAACTCCCTTTCTTCCTCCTTATTTTTGTTGTTGTTCATGTGTTGATGTCGTTGTTCCTTAAAATAGAGGATGAAGCTAGAATGTTATGGGGTGTTTGTATTTTTTTTTTGTTCCCTTTCTCAGCAAACAGGGAAAGTTAGGATTTGTTAAATTTTTGGGGATTTCGATTTTCTTGCTAAATATTTTGTCTTTGAGCTTAAAATAGAAGACCCATTTAGCTGACCTTATTCGTGTTGATCTATTTATTTTAGTGAGGTTTTAGTTTCTTTTTTGTTATTTAATTTTCTCTACATGGTGGTTTTCTGAATTGAATTTTGTGAGGTGTTGAAACTTACATTTTAGTAAGATCATGGTTCTTATATTGATGTTGCAAAATATTGGCAATTTGTAACTTGGTTCAGTTTCAATGTTCTATCTCAGCAAAATTGAGCATACATTGCCCTTACTTCCTCTTGAGCTTTCTCATCCCATTCGTGAAGTTGTACACAAGAAGTTTGAGAATCTTTTCTTGGACAAGGTTTTCCATTACTATCATTTTCAATTTTCTTTTTCATCAGTATTTGTGCTCTTTATTATTAGATATTTCAGTAGGTTTGATTGTGGGTTTCTGCGTCTCAGGTTATTGCAAACCTGGGCCTTTGCATATCTATCTATGATATAATTGATATTGAGGGTGAGTTTATTTCCCTGGTTATGGTGCTCCAACCTATACGGTATGAAGAATCGCTTGGTTTTAAGATTATCAATTTTTCTTTTACACTCTTAACTGACTTTTTTTTTTTGGCTTTGTTTGTTCAAGACTCAATACTTAGAATTTGATAATTTATACTCTTTTCATTCTAATATGTAAGTCACTTTGAGTTTTTCTACTAGGATCACTTTGTTTATTATTATTTTTTCAATTTAATTCTTGCTAAAAGTGAAAAGGTCCGAGTATAAACAATAAAATAATTAAAGAAAATACATAGAGTCTAGTTAAATGACTTGAGAATTTATCATTATATTAGCTTAAAAATAATAATAAATTTAGTTGTTGTGGTTGGTGGTAGTGTTGAGTTGTTGATGATGATGATGATGTAGTGGTTTTTGTTGTTGTGTTTTTGTTGTTGTTGATGCTACCTTCTAGAGTTTTATAATGTTGTTGTTGTTTGGACTCTCATAAGATTGAGGAACTAAGTTTAAATGTTGATTAAATGGTGGTTTCCAAGGTTTTTGAGTTGCATGCTCTGCTTTGAAGATATTTCCCATGGAATTTCTTGAGAAGTCTTAACTTCTTATATTCTGTTATTTCTGCTATTTCCATTTAGGTATTGTTTTGTTTCTGTTATTTATCTCATCAATTCATTGTGTGCATTATCTCAACTTAAATGGAAACTCAAAACTTTCAATTGAGTACAATTGGTTAATGAGGAAAAGAAATGTAGAATTGGAGGCAAATTTAGAGTTGAGTACAAGATGAGTAGTTAATTGTTCTTAAACTTGGAAGATCTTATTATTCCTCTCCGATACTATATTTTTTCAATATTTTCTTATGCTCAAGTATATTATTACACATACTATGTTTTAAGTGTTTTGTTCTCCATTTTAATCACTTTGATAATGAGAAGTTCCCTTCTTACATTGGTACATTTAGTCACCTATTGTGTCTATGCTTGGTGAGTGACATTTGAGTTAGGAATTCACATAGAGATGAATAAAGCAATCTCAGCTGTAAATGTTTATTTCCACGGGTCCCTCTTTCTTTCATTTGATTTTTTTATGTTTCAAAGCTTCATTTTATATGTGTGTAAGTGAGTGGTATTTTTATTTATTTATATTAGGATTCATTTTTTAAATAATTTTTTTTCTTAATTCATTTTTTATCATTTAGAATGCTTGAAAACAAACGTTAAATGAGTTCAAGGATTTGAAAATGAAATTTTCAATATCATGCCAAACAAGAGGATAAAAATGTATAAGAGGATTAGTTTTTGAAGTGCTACTTTGTGATTGCAAGCATATATTGGGTGGAATAGGAACAATGACAGAAAGTGCTTATATTGGTAAGCAAATCTGACCTTCCTTTTAATTTTTTTCTTTATTGGTTGTGTGTTTCTATAGATGTTGTAATAGTAACATGGTTTTATTCTTTGTTACCCATTTGATCTTCTTTCTTTGGTTTAAGTTTATTACTCTTTCAGTCTTTCATATTTTGGATTTGAATGTATAGAAATAGTGCCTCATTCATAGTTTGTTTCGAATACCCATTGCTTCAAACATGCCCTCTATTTAATTTGTATTCCAGTTGTTATCCCCAACACTTTAAGCTCATTGATGAGTTGATTATTCTTTTATTTCCTTCGTTACTCTTATTTCTGAATTTTTGTGTTATGATTACAAGTCATTTCCTTCGTTTTGTTCTTTCTAATGGCCTATATTCGATTTCATAATGCATTTTTTTTCATTTTTGTAGTTAGTTTTTATGCCGAATCATGTTGTTGTCTTAATGCTAGGTTGTTTGCTCTTTTAAATTTTATGTTTATACATGTGTTATATGTTTGACCTTTAATCTAGTGGATGAGTAGAAGTTTAGGTTTGTAATTGACTTTTCGATATTAGTGCATCCTATTTGATCAATGTTTAAATTTTATTATTGTATTATATATCATTTACATCTTTGATTCTGAAATTAGTTGAATAACATTGCTGATGATTATTGGTTCCTATTTTAAAGTGCTGAAGATTACAATGCAAAGACAAAATCTTCTGCCTTCGGTGTTCATCCCATTGTAAATGCTTTGCTTACAAGATATTTGGCATAAAATTTCTTAAGAAACCTTAGCTTCATATCTTCTGTTTTTTCAACTACTTTCATTTAGTCCAATAAACATTAATTCATCTCAATGCATTATGTTTGTATTGTATTGATAAATGGATGTATACACATTGTGTTATTTATAGTAGATTTTTGTTGGTGTAATATAATGTTGACAATTTAATCTGTTTTTTGGATTTTAGTTTATTAATGTTCTAAACAACATAATATGTTTTTCAACTAAAATTTATCATTTTCATTGTAAATGATATTCCTCTATGTAAATGTTCTATTCACTAAACTACTTATCCTAAAATAAAAACAAACAAAAAAATTAAGCCCCCGTCCTACAACAGACTTGGTATAAATACTAGTAGATGATATGTTAAGAGAATGGGGCACTTTCCATAAAACAATAGAGAATGAGATGATTAAATTAGGAATAATTTGTACAAATATAATAATACTATGCATGTTTTTCCTGAATTTGTCTGCATAGTCATGTTGGAGAACTTTTCTCGATAAATTTATTATTTTCCATACATCACTTAATAGAACTTTTATCTTTTCATGATGGCAAGTTTGCTCATATCTGACCATCTATTAAAGCCAAAATAAAAGACTGACAAGAGGTATGATTTGAAGGTGAGGGCACACATGTGCGCTCCAAAGTTGATTTATTGTTCAACTGTATATTGACATCAGTGCTGTTCTATGTGGCTGCTTTCATATCTGTAAGGAGTGTGTCTCAACCTGATACCTCATCAGAAGTTTTCATTTGCAAAAATATGGCTCCTAGCAGCCCGGTTCGAAATACGTCAGAAGAATCTCAAGGGTGCTCGACAAATATTAGGAAATGCCATTGGAAATGCTCCTAAAGACAAGGTAATATACTAATTAATATTCATGTAGTTATAAATACAACATCTCCTCATTGCAGCATGGTTATCTGACACAACTCCACTGTTAATGTAATTCCTCATTTGGTTTTGATAATAACAAAACTCATGTAACTTTGTGAGTTAGTATTCAGAAGCTACTGAGAAAGTGATTGTAATAAGTTTAGGAAGCTTCTGTGTATTGAGAAACCAAGTTAAGTATGTAAAGTTGTATATGCTTCGTGTATCGTATCGTAACATTTGTAATATTTGTAATAGAAGCATAGATTATAGGACTAGAAGTGTATTAGGATTATATAATGTATGATCTTGGTAATATACTTGTAAGAAAGTCCTGGAAGAGCTTCAGAAGCTGAGAGAAGAGTTTCAGAAGCTGAAGGAATGATCAAAAGCTGAACGTATGATCATAAGCTGGAATAGAAAATGGTACAGGAATGAGCTCAGAAGCATGGCTCAGAAGCATAGTTCAGAAGCTAATACAGAGGCTAGTACAAAAACCTGTTCAGAAGCTGTTTTCGAAACTTAATGAGTTTCAAATCATAGTTCAGAAGCTGCTACATAAGTGTAATGAGAAAAAAAATCATAAGTGTAATCAGAGTGATAGGAAAAATCATTTCTGAGAAAAAAGAAAAGAAGAGCTTAAAAGAAAAGAAAAATCTGAGAGAGGCTCAGATACAATTGTGAAAAGAAAGAGAAGAGCAATGTGCTAGAAAAGAGAGAAAGAAAAGAAAAAGAAAGGCTCAAGAAAGGTGATCAGAATAATGTTCTGATTTGATTCGTGTTAATTGAAGAAGATGAGAAGGAGTTTCTGAAGTTAAAGATTTCAGAAGCTGATCAAGCTTAAAGAGTTTGAGGCTGAGAGTAACAAGAGCAGAAGCTTGTGAGTTCAATTTCTCAAGAATTGGTTTGTGGAAAGTGTGATCAGATACAAGGTTCTGAAAAGTCCTTGAGGGGATATCAAGGCGGAAAATCTTTCTGGAGGGGATATCTGGAGAGTGAAAATCTTTAGATGGGGTATTCTAAAGTGTCGAACCTGAGAAGGTTGCAAAAGATATCGTTGTATTGAAACCTGTGTATGTTGATGCATTTCTAGTGGAACTCAATCCTCGAAAGATTGAAGAACTGGATGTAGGCACAATTGGCCGAACCAGTATAAATTGGTCCAATCTCTCTAACTCTACTCATCTTGCATTAATTGTTTAATTGCTCAGAAGCTGTGATTTTAATTGATTGTTTTTTATTTCTGGTGAATATCTCAAGAACAAAACTTGAAACAACAATCTAAAAGTTAAAGAAACCAAAGTAAAAGAAATCTTTATGTGTTTAACCTTTTGATATATGATATTTGTTATTTGGGTATTTGGAATCTGAAATAAACAATTTAAAGAACATATTACAAGAAGAGTAATTAGTGTTTTGGAATCGTAATTAATTTTCCAAAGAACACCTCTTCAGAAGCTGCTTTGTTGTTCTTTGTATAATTGTTGTTTTGATTTTTGATTTCAATTAAAGAATATCGTATTGTTTGTTGTTTGTGTGATTCATCGTGAAATCATTGTTCAGAAGCTAAGTGATTCTGAAACAGTCTGGATCAGATTCTGAAGGAAGTTCAGAAGCTAGATCAGAAACTGTATCGGAAAGAGGCTCTGAAAGTTTAGTTCGGGATATTGGTTATTTGATTGATTGTGAAAGCTTGATATATTAAGTGTTGTGATATTTTTGATTAAAATCCGCTGTGCAAAAGAAATTCAAAATTGTGAAATATTAAATCATTGTTATTGGCATATTGATTTCTGTGTATGTCACAAAATTGATTGAGATTCAGATATCACAAATTATATTGTTGATTCTTATTGTTTTGACTAATTCTTGACAAGTATCAAAGACTTGATCAATCTTTGAGAATTGCAGAAGTGTTAGAATAATAAAGAAGATTTGCAAAAAGTGTACACAACCAATTCACCCCCCCCCCTCTTGGGTTGTGTGAGCATAGCTTGGAGGTGTTTCTGTTAGCTCCAAGAACCCTACATTATCATAAGATGTTTTGAATGATAAAAATATCTAAGTGTTGGATAAGAATTTTGCTTGTGAATACTAATGGTTTCATCAAGTGTTTCAGGAGGTTAACCTATGAGGTATTAAAAATATTAAGAAAACACCTGAACCAAAAGAGCACCTAAGAGGCGCATAACATAAGCTTAAGGAGCTAAGAGGCGCATAGCACAAGCCAAAGCTAGAGGCTCATAGCATAAGCTCAAAGCATCAAGGTAAGCTTCTTGCACCACAAGCAAGCTATAGGTGGAGCATAGCATAAGCTCAAGACACCAAGGGAAGCTTCTTGCACCACAAACAAGCTACAGGTGGAGCATAGCATTAGCTCAAGACACCAAGGGAAGCTTCTTGCACCACAAGCAAGCTATAGGTGGCGCATAGCATAAGCTCAAGACACCAAGGGAAGCTTCTTGCAACACAAGCTACCTCTAGGTGGAGCAAAATACAAGCTCAAGACATCTAGGAAGCTCAAGCAAGCTCAAGCAAGCTCAAGCTAGTAAGCAAAGCTACCTAGCAACCAAAGCTAATCACCTAGGCTTGGTGATAATAGAACAAGTTAAGCACACCAAGGGAGCTCAAGCAAGATCAAGCTCAAGCAAGCTCAAGCTCAAGCAAGCATAGGCGCATAGAAGCATGAGCTCAAGCATTAAAGACAAGTTCAAAGTTTCCTTATTTGGAAGTGGACTTGGATTCTTATAAATACCCCATCATTTGACAAGAGCATTGAGAGAATTAAGAACAAAAAAGTCGAAACTCTGTCAAAAATCCAAACAACTCTTTGTACTCGAATTCATATATATTTAGATCAAAAGGGGTAATTTGTAAGGTTTAAGCTAGAACAATTTGAATACTCTTACTTTTGAAAGTTAAGCTTAGAAGATCAAATAAGAGCAAAACTTAGTCGTATCTAAGTTCTTATTTGATTCTTAGAATAACAAGAATCTCTTCAATTTACTGTTTGTACAAGTCCTTCTAGTTGTGAAGGCAGAAGTCCTTGAAGGTTCAAGGCAGGGTAGAAAGACCTTCAGTGTTGAAGGCAAGGAAGTCATCTCTAGGCTAAGGTGCAGTTAGTCACTTCAGGTGTGAAGTGCAGGAAGTCCCCAGTGGTGTGCTGAGGTAGAAATCCTTCAAGTGTTTGGAGGTGGTGATTAGTAAACTCTCAAGTGAAGCTTGAGGACTGGAGTAGGCACATTGCCGAACCAGTATAAAAACTTACTGTGTGCACTCTCTCTACCATTATCTTCTACATAGTATTTTCGCATAACATAGAGCACACACACACTTGCACCTAACTTGATTAAAGTAACATAACTTAGCCACCTAGAGCCAAAGCTCAAAGGCTAGATTAATTAACTTAATCTACAATCACTAAGTTATCAAAACATAAGGAAGCCTTACACCTAAGGCTAAACAATTCGAAACCTAAGCTTGCTACATTCACTAATCCGCTGCACTCTTTAACAAGACAAGCTTATAGCTTGATCAGACTTGCAAGTTTCAGGTAACAAAGTTTTTTTGAGTAGACGTGATTCAACCCCCCTTCTCACGTCACAAGCACCTTCAATTGGTATCAGAACTCGGCCTTGGGGTTGAGCACTCTAACAAGTGTCATGGAAAAGATCAAGGGATCTATGGCAACCAACAACGCATACATTGCTGATGGCGCCTCAACAAGCAGACCACCAATGTTCTTGGGTGGTGACTATGGATATTGGAGGGATAGGATGGCACTATTCATCCAATTCAATAGCCTGGATTTGTGGGATATTGTAGAAAATAGAGACAATCCAGTTCCAATAGGGCCTAAACTCACATGGACAGCTGCACAGAAGGAGCAGGTCCAGATGAACAAGAAAGCTAAGTACATACTCCTATGTTCTTTAACCAAAGAAGAATACAACAAGATAGTGTCTTGTGATTCAGCAAAGGAGATATGGGACAGGCTTGAAGTATTGCATGAAGGCACCAGTCAGGTTAAGGAGACAAAGATATCTATGCTTGTTCATAAGTATGAGTCCTTCAAAATGGAACAAGGTGAAAGCATAGATGACCTAGCAGTCAGATTCCTCAATATAATAAATCAACTTAAAGTGCTTGGGAAAACATATCTAACCTCAGAGATGGCTATGAAAATCCTAAGAAGCCTGACTCCAAAATGGAGACCAAAAGTGACAGCTATTCAAGAGGCCAAGGACCTCAAGAAACTCTGTCTAGATTAACTCCTTGGGTCTCTAAAGACTCATGAGATAGAGTTAGCTACTGAAGAAGAGTCAAGCTCCTCTAGACACCAAAAGAGTTTGGCTCTCAAGAGCACCTCTACTAGAAAGCCTAACAAAAGCAAGGCTCTCAAGGCAGTTGAAGAGTCTGAAACCGAAGAGGAGTTCGAGGAGGACCTAGATGAAGAAGAGATGTCCATGCTTGTCAGGAAGATGACCAGAGCATGGAAGAATCGCTCCAAGAAGGGTAAAGAGGATCTAGCTCGAAAGGAGACGAAGGGAAAGACCAAGTTAGATAACAACACTTGCTATCAGTGTGGTGAAAAGAGGCACTTCAAGAATGATTGTCCCAAGAACAAGCAGATCAAGAAGAAGTTCTTCAAAAAGAAAAAGGCCTTGGCTGCAATGTGGAGTGAGTCAAAGGCTGAATACTCAGACTCAGAGGAAGGTAACCTCTGCTTCATGGCAGATGCTCACACTGACTCTGACTCTGACTCTAGTGATGAAGACACTGAGGTAAATTTCGATATTCCCTCTCCTTCTTACCATGAGCTCTCTAATCTTTACGATGAGCTGTTGATGGATTCAAAGCAGCTCACAACTCATTTTTGACCACTAAAAAGGCTTTAAAAAACTGAGTCGGAAAATGAGCTGTTAAAGTCTAAAAATGAGAAGCTTGAACAAGAACTCCAAGAAATGATAAAGGATAATATCAGTCTTGGTGAGTTATGCAAACAGTTTGAAACAGATGCTTCTGTGTTTGTGGAGAAGGCTGAGACTGCCATGTACCAAGCATAGAAGACAAACGCTCTTCTCATTAAAGACTTAGAAAAAATGGTGAATTGAACCAAGATGCTGGACATGATGCTAGGTGGGAAAAAGCCATACTTAGATCACACAGGCCTTGGGTACACACCAGTGTTTCATGAAGACACGTTGATACCACCAACAGATAGAGAGCCTATACCTACCTGTCTCTTTTGTTTTAAACATGGGCATAGGAGAGAGAGATGTCCAATGCTCAAAAGAGGAACCACATCCAAAGCCAAGAGTGGCACTAGGAAAGGTACCTCCAAGAGAACTTGGAACCCTCAGCAGCCTAAGCCAAAGGCTAAAAAGGCTAACACAAAAGGACCCAAGAAGGCATGGGTACCAAAAACACATTTTTCTATGACTGCAAGTACATCATTGAGCTCAACACCACCACCTCAATGAGGAGTGGTAGATCGCTAGTGGCTGATCTAGGCAAGCCACACAAAGGTCATATGTGTGCAAGGAGATGCTAGCCACATAGAAGGACTCATCAAACCATTAGAAGTTGTAGCTCTCGATCTTAGCTTTGCAACAAGCCAAAGATCACCTGATTTCGATATCTACAACTCAAGATATGACTGAAACAATGAAGTATGCCGCATAGAGAATACAAAGCCGCGAGATTACATCAAAGAGCTAGTTGTAACTTCTAGAGTTTGTGGTAAGCAACCAACTCTTGGCTTACCACCCAAGGTATGACAAGACTCCCAATATTGTGTGATAATACTAGTGCAATAGCTATAGCTAAGAACCCCATTCAACATTCTAGGTCTAAGCACATAGATATAAAACACCATTTCATAAGAGACCATGTGCAAAAGTGTGATATTGAGTTAAAATTTGTAAATACGGAAGACCAAGTGTCAGATATATTTACAAAGTTTTTAGCTGAAGATCGCTTCAACATGTTGAAGGATATGCTTAGCTTAAAACCTTTTGAAAAATTTTAAGGTTATGAGAAATTTAAAATTTTCATGAACTTAGCTATACCTCCCCAAATGGTAGTATTAGGTGCACTAGACTACTAGGTTGAGTACATAAGCTAAGAGAAGCAAGGAAAGCAAAAATTTTAAGGTGAAGCTCATGAGAGGAAGAGAAGTGGCGCATGGCTTGCTAGAAATTAAGGAGGAAGAGCCTTTTTGCAATTAAAAAGTCAACTAAGCTCTAGAGGGTCAACTATTGCTAATTAGTTTATCAACTTAAAATTTTAGTGCACCCCACTCTCTTATTTTCGGCTCATATATATATTATTTAACAAAAATAATTTTTATTTTTGTTATTTAATTTTGCAAGATTAAAAAGACAAGCTTATAGCTTGATCAGACTTGCAAGTTTCAGGTAACAAAGTTTTTTTGAGTAGACGTGATTCAACCCCCCTTCTCACGTCACAAGCACCTTCAGTTTCTAAAGAGACCCTCACACCATCATCTACTCTTTGTACAATAGATTTTTAAGAAGTACATAGAGATAGAACTGCAGCTCGGTAATATAGATCGGTGCAGAAAATTTATGAAAAGTATTTGGAGTGGGCACCTGAAAATTGCTATGCTTGGAGCAAGTATGCTGAGTTGGAGAGATCTTTATCCGAGACAGAACGAGCTAGAGCCTAAGAGACATGGACACTAACACACAGACACGGGACACATACGGACAAAGATACACATCAAACTGAAAAATAACAAGACGCAGACACGGTATATATCTATTAATATAAAAAATTAAGAGGTATTATTTGGAAACTTTTCACTCAATTTTGACAAGTGTCAGCTACTAAGTAATGTTAAATAAAAACTTACTAAATTTAGAAATATTAAAAATAAATTTAATTATTAATTTAAATTATAAAAAAAATCTTATAGTTAATATTTGGAGTTTTGAGATTTTAAAAATATAATAGGCTACATTGGTTTCTTTGAATCCTGTTTCTCTAAATTCATTTACCAAAAGAAAGTGCATTTATTTGCTTCTCTAAATTTAAAGGATCAAATCAAAATTCTATTATTCTACATGATAGAAGCATGTCATTTTTTGTATTGAATATTGTTATATGTCATGTGCTACTTTTGGAGGATTGATTTGTTTTGTTTTGTTTTTTTTTTTCAATTTGTATAGAGGAAAGGTTGTTCTGGATGTTGCGGAAGCACAACATTCAATTGATGATTTTAATTGGAAAGTTGTTGGCTCAAAACAAATGGCTCAAAGAATGATTGAGTTTATTTGATTTTTTTTTGTTTCAACAAGCATATTTTCATATCTATATACAGGAAGAGGTTCTGATTCTAAACATTATAGTTGCCTAAACTTTGTATCATCTTTTGTTGGATAGTTAACTTAAATTTATGAAACTTTTGTCTTGGATGCATGTGTATGAGTGAAGGTTCTATAATTGCTGCATAAATTTTTATATATTGTGTATCCTCTTTTGCTGGATTAGTTGAATGAGCTATAAATTTCAAAAATAATTGATTTTAGCTGTGTCGTATGTTTTAAGTTTTATTTTGTTTATGTCTTGGCTGAAGGTAGTGAAACGTGAGAAGGGGGGTTGAATCACATTACACCAGTAAATCCTGTTTCTGAAAATTACTTAAAAATAAAGATCAAGTATAAACTTGTCTTGCACAGCGGAAACAATTGTTAGTATATAAATAGAAACTTAGCCTATAGACAAGGCTTTTTGTAGATCTGGAAAGTATATTTACTTTCAAGGTCTTCTAAATGATAGAGGTCAAAACTTTAACCTTCAACACTTAGACAATGATGATGATGTATGCGAAATATGTATATGTATGTGTATGCTATGATAAATTGTAAAACAATAATAATAAAAGAGTAGGGAAGAGAGAAAGCACATACAGAAATTTTATACTGGTTCGGCAACGTGCCTACTCTAGTCCCCAGGATACACCTGAGAGTTCACTATCACCACCAACACTAGGTGGAATTTCCTACCTCTGCTACACCACAAAGGACTTCAACCTGCACCTTCACCAAGGTGACTAACTGCCTTTGAAAACACAAAGAAGTTCCTGTGCACCTCCAACTAAGGTGACTTACTGCCCTTGCAAACAACAAAGGACTTCCCTTGCACCAACAACTAGGTGACTCACTGCCTTTGACAACACAAAGGACTTCAACCTTGCCTTCAACACCGAAGGACTTTCTACCCTTGCCTTAGACCCTCTAAGAATTTCTTGCCTTACAAAAATAAGGACTTTGTATAAAAGATGTGGTTTTTACCAATCAAGAACTTAGATGCAACTAAGTTGGAACCTTGGTGGATTTTTCTCTCAAAGAAATAACTAGCAAAGCTAGGATAAACAGATAAAGCTCACTCTTTTAAGAATTACAACCTTTACCCAAATAATAATAAGAACTTGAGGTTTAGAGGTTGAAGATGAAGACAAATAAGGATTCAATTCGACAGCATTTTGGCACTTGTAAGCTTGGGTAGTCTCCTGAATTCTTGGGCATTGAGGTCTTCTATTTATAGAGAAAAGAGAGCCTCAATTTCGAAAATCATAGGTTTGATCTCCACCCTTGATTTGAATTTGTAATCTCTTGATCCAATGGTGAGAATTCCTTGATATGATTTGAAATTTGATCTTCCAAAAATAGAAAAATCAAATAAGAGAAAGTTTCATCTTGGCCATTGATTCAAATAATTCCCT
Source organism: Aeschynomene evenia (assembly GCA_013621005.1). NCBI lineage: Eukaryota > Viridiplantae > Streptophyta > Magnoliopsida > Fabales > Fabaceae > Aeschynomene > Aeschynomene evenia. Next base: position 9,189,829 of record CM024269.1, on the reverse strand, counting down.
TTAATCCAAAGGTTATTATTTGATCTTAAAAATGGAAACTCTGTAAGCAAGCATTAGAAAAGAGGAAACTTCATGTCAACCCTTGAATTTGAATTTGTGCCTTGATCTTGTGGTGTGCATTGCTTCATCAAATTTTCACAAAATCTTGCAAAATTGCAAGCTTGTTTGCGCCACCTTAGAGTGAGAAAAGGCTAGAGTTTTTAGCTTTTATTGCTCCACAAGTGTGCCTCCATGTTGGTACGAATTAGGATTTCACAATTTCTTATTTTTTGAAAATCCTAAAACACCAAACATGGTCTTCCAGGGAATCTTCTGAAGGTTGATTCTTGAATCTTGAATATTCTTGAATCTTGTATCTTGAGGCTTGAGATTCTTCTAGAATCGTGAGATTCTTCGAGATCTTGATAGAATCTTCGGGAATCTTCTGGAATCTTCACAGAATCTTCGGGAATTTTCTAGACTTGAAAATCTTGACAGAATCTTCTGAGGTCTTCTAACTTCGTGTAGAATCTTCAACAGAATCTTCTAGTCCCGCATGGAATCTTCTGGGAATCTTGTAGATTCATATAGAATCTTTAGGAGGCTCACAGAATTTTTTTAAAGTGTTTGTAAAAATATTCTGTTACTTAAATGCAAGATATATTCTAGAATAAATTCTAGATATTTATTTTTAAATCAATTGCATTTAATTCTCCATACAAGATCTTTCTAGATTTCCCATATATATATTTCGAAATTATTGTTTAATAATATGTAAAATAGAGATTTGATATTGTTTCTCTATTTTTTATATGTATATTTCGAAAATGTGTATATATATATGATACATGAATATTTAAATAGAGATATTTGCTAAAGAAGATTCTCTATTTAATTCCATGTATTTTCCATAAATAAATTTTTAGGGAATCATAGAGTCTTCCAATCAAACTTTCCTTAATTAGAAAAACTTTGACTTGGTCTTCAAAAATTAAAATAACTTGTACTCCAAGCTATATGTATGCGCCACTTTTGGACATTCTGTAGTCAAGATGTGTCTTTTCATAATTTCAATTAATTAGGTGTTAAAACACACTTAACAAACCATTAGTACAACCAAATTAAAACTTTTATTTTAATTTAGAATTTTATCATTCAAAACCTTTAATGATGAGGTAAAGGGTTCTTGGAGCTAACATTGGCAATCAAAGTCAGTGGAAAATATGTTGATAGGAATATTGGTGAGAAAAAAAAGGAAGAAAATGAAGGTAGTGAAACGTGAGAAGGGGGTTGAATCACGTTCCAACTATAAATCCTGTTTCTGAAAATTACTTAAAAAATAAAGATCAAGTATTAACTTGTCTTGCACAGCGGAAACGGATTGTTAGTAATAAATAGAAACTAGCCTATAGACAAGGCTATTTTAGATCTTGAAAGTATATTTACTTTCAATGTCTTCTAAATGATAAAGGTTAAAACTTTAACCTTCAACACTTAGACAAAAGATGATGATGTATGCGCAATATGTATATGTTGTGTATGCAATGATAAATTGTAAAAACAATAATAATAAAAGAGTAAGGAAGAGAGAAAGCACACACAAAAATTTTATACTGGTTCGGCAACGTGCCTACTCCAGTCCCCAGGATACACCTGAGAGTTCACTATCACCACCAACACTAGGTGGAATTTCCTACCTCTGCTACACCACAAAGGACTTCAACCTGCACCTTCACCAAGGTGACTCACTGCCTTTGAAAACCACAAAGGACTTCCCTTGCACCAACAACTAGGTGACTTACTGCCTTTGACAACTACAAAGGACTTCCCTTGCACCAACAACTAGGTGACTCACTGCCTTTGACAATTTCAAAGAACTTCAATCCTTGCCTTCAACACCGAAGGACTTTCTACCCTTGCCTTAGACTCACTAAGGACTTCTTGCCTTACAAAAATAAGGACTTTGTATAAAAGATGTCATTTTTACCAATCAAGAACTTAGATGCAACTAAGTTGGAACCTTGATGGATTTTTCTCTCAAAGAAAAAAACTAGCAAAGCTAGGATAAACAATAAAGCTCACTCTTTTAAGAATTACAACATTTACCCAAAAGAAAATAAGAACTTGAGGTCTAGAGGTTGAAGATTAAGAGAAATAAGGATTCAATTCGACAGAGTTTTTGTAACACCCCAAATAATTACCTCTTTATGCTTAAGTCATATCGAGTTAATTATCGGAAATTTATCATCTTGTTTCAGAGTTCGAGTTTGAAAATAAGAATACGCGGAAAATAGGGCCAATAATTTTCATAAGAAGACGTATTTCAAAATTCTCAGCTTGTACGTGACAAGGTATAATCTAATACACCGACTATGAGCTTACAATTTACATACAACCGAAATGACATAATACACATAATTAGCCCAAAACATACATATAGTTACACGCACCCAAGGAAATACATATAAACGTAAAATCCAAGATAGATATTACAATATTTAAATACTAGAATTTCTACGAGAACTATAAGCTTGTACAGACACTTATATTTCTCTTATAAATCCTTCTGAGTAAAATATAGTACATAACATGACATAATATCATATACGGAAATATCAAAATTCCTAATGTCCTAAACTTCTCGCATATCCAGGCTTCCATCTCCAAGCAAGTCTGAATCTCCTCTCTTAACAAGGTACCTGAATCTAAACAAAGGGTGGTGGAATTGGGGTGAGCTCCACGGACTCAATAGGGGGATCACTCCGGTTTATTTTGAAATAAGTGAGATATGCATAAGTCCATTTAATAAATATTTTCATAAATATAATGTGATTCCGGAGTGTCTTACCTACATGCATCTGGATAATTTATATGAATGTTATATAACAATAAAAAGGTAATAATATACTGACATTGGTTACTGAAAATAGATTCATTAGAGGTAACGGTTACACAGTCAATACCATGCTTACAGTCACAAGTCTAAACATAATTATTCATACAACAGTTGCACAATCAACATCATGCATACAGTTATATGTGTCATGTGTTATAAGTTTCTCAAATCATTGGCACTACCCTCTCTCTTTCTACCTCCGCATACACTTGGCCCCTAGGCTATGAGCTCATACCTATCTAGTTTTCTACTAGATCTCTGTGGGGAAGAGGGTTTTTATTCACTTTCTTTTACAAGTCGGTATTGGGGACCGAGGGTGCCAACCTCCCTTGCCAATCCCGTTTATAACATAAAGCTACTCATAAATCTCATTTTCTAATTCACATGACCTTTCACAGCATCTTAAATATATCAGCATGCATATTAGACATAATATACTCATCATATCACATATGTCACATACATGTAATCATAAAAACATGGATGATCTCATATATCATCTTTTCCTCAACTCCACCATGTTAAATAATCAAAATATATTTCTGAAATACTTATATACATATATTTATCATACTGTACTATTTTCAAAGATCACTTATAGAGTCAAAATCATTAAAATATCAAAAATATCAGAAAACACAATTCTGCAGAAGGTTCTGCGATCTGGTCGCTAGCGCGTCCATTAAGGCCGCTAGCGCCCAAGGCGGTTCAAGGTACCCGTTAGCGCCTGTAGCATGGCCGCTAGCGCGTACCTCGATCCTGCACTCATCTCAGCTTCTGAACAAAATTCATTTTTATACCAATAATGACATATACTCAATTCTGATGCATGAAAACACTTAAATACATAACTTAACATAAATCTAAACCCCTACCTCTTGTAATTTCTCTCTATCCAAGCTAGAAATCACTCTTTGTTCTTGAATTCCTTGCTTAATACTTCACCCAAGCTTTCTTAATGATGATGATGATCTACCTATGGTTTCTGATGATCTTTGTTCGATTATAATCAAAGGAAAGATGAGAGGAATCTAAATATGTGACTTATTCTTTGGTTTGATGAGGTTTTGGGTGATATTGAAGTAAGGTTTAAGTGTTTATGAGCTTAGGAAGTTTTGAGAGAGTGGAGGGAATGATTCTGATGGTTGAAGGCTTCCTCTGGAGTTATAAGGTAGGTTGGGACGGAGGGATCTAATGGAAAATATCAGAAAGATGAAGGGTGGGGGTGAATTGCAAAATGACAGAAATTCTGTTCTGTCTCGATACTGGTCGCTAGCGAGGGACATGCAGCCGCTAGCGACCATTAGCACCGCATTACCTGCTAGCGCGTTATCTCGGCCGCTAGCGACTAACTTTTGCCGCCTCACCCGCTAGCGACTGGAACTGGTCGCTAGCGAGCATCTGCTGATACATGACAGCAGCAGAAGCAGTTTCAAGCATCCAAAACTCCAAAATTCACCTAATACTCTTTAAACCGTTTCTAACACCCTATACATCATTTTCATACCTACATAAACTTATACATAACCATAAATACCTAAAATCTCTCATGATTGTTTCTTAACTTCCTTCTCAAGGTTCTTAATCCATTTTATTGTATTTAACTCATATGCAATGCATCTATCACACAATACACATAACACATATCAAATAACACATATACTTCAAAATACATCCCAATCACCTATATATTCCAATTACACCTTGATTAAAGTGATTATGACTAAATCCCTCTAATTAAGGTATAATTAGAATTTTGGGGTTTTACAGTTTTCGCACTTGTAATCTTGGGTAGTCTCTTGAATTCCTAGGCATTGAGGTCTTCTATTTATAGAGAAAAGAGAGCCTCAATTTCGAAAATCATAGGCTTGATCTCCACCCTTGATTTGAATTTGAAATCTCTTGATCCAATGGTGAGAGCTCCTTGATATGATTTGAAATTGATCTTCCAAAAATAGAAAAATCAAATAAGAGGAAGTTTAATCTTGGCTCTTGATTCAAATAATTTCCTTTAATCCAAAGGTTATTATTTGATCTTAAATATGGAAACTTTATAACCAAGCATTTGAAATAAGGAAACTTCATCTAGGCCCTTGAATTTGAATTGTGCCTTGATCTTGTGGTGTGCATTGCTTCAACATTTTTTCACAAAATCTTGCAAAAATTGCAAGCATTTTTACGCCACTTTGGAGTGAGAAAATGCTAGGGTTTTTAGCTTTTCTTGCTCCACAAGTGTGCCTCCATGTTGGTACGAATTAGGATTTCATGATTTCTCATTTTTTTTGAAAATCCTAAATCCCAAAACATGGTCTTCCAGGGAATCTTCTGAAGGTTGATTCTTGAATCTTGTATAGTCTTGAATCTTGTATCTTGAGGATTGAGATTCTTTGGGATCTTGATGGAATCTTCGGGAATCTTCTGGTGTAAGACCCCAAAATCCTTAATTATGCTTTAATCGGAGGGATTTAGTGAAAATCGCTTCAATCAAGGCATAACTGGGATATATGTGTGTTAATATGTATTTTTGGCATGTATGATTGATTAAATAGGTGTTATGTGTATTATAAGGAAAAATGTGTGTTAGAAATGATAAGAACATTATAAAAGGTTGAGAAGTTAGTAAAATACAAATTTGAGTTAGGAATGATGATCTAGGTAGGGAATTTAAGAAATAAATGGTAATTCTAGTAAGAGTATGGTTGCACAAGTGTATAGGTACTAGTAAGAACTGTTGGAAATGGTTTGGGATGAGTTAGATGCTTTTTAGAATTTTTGGGGGTATGTTGCTGCTGCTACTGTCATGTAGCAGTACCTCGTCGCTAGTGGCCATCTTAGCTCGCTAGAGGATGAGTCAGTAGAGGTCCCTCGCTAGCGACAGTATAAAGGGCGCTAGCAGGTAATGCGGTGAAAACGTCGCTAGCGACCGTGCGACACGCGCTAGCGACCAGTTCGAGGGCAGAACAACATTTCTGCAATTTTTGCATTTTCTGTCAAGTCCTTCTTCTTTTAAAAATTTCCTTTAGCCCCCTCCGTCCCCAAAACCTTGCCTAACCCTGAAGTAACCTCCCTATATCAGAAACCAACTTAACTCCATTTCAAAACACTCCAAGAACACCACCTCATAACCTCCATAATCACCAAACTCACCAAACACACCCATTTCATCACAAGCTACCAAAACTCACTTAAATCCGAAACTAAACCAACATCTAGGATCCCTACATCATTTCCTTTCATTCCAACCGAACGAAAATCATCAGAAAGCTTTGAAACTTCAGCCACCATCATCAAGAGCAAGAAAGCTTGGTAAACAAGTAGCTTAAAGAGGAAGTAGAGTGGTTCTTAGCTTTAGAGGGCAAAACTACAAGAGGTAGGGGTTTAGATTTATGTTATGATACATATTTGTGTGTTTTCATGCATAAGGATCGGTTAGAAATCATTATATGCTCGAGTATGAAGGCTGTTCTGAAACTGGTTTGAATGCAGAATCGAGACACGCGCTAGCGGCCAGATCATAGCCGCTAGCGAAAATCCACGCGCTAGCGACCAAAGTCTAGGCGCTAGCGAGTGGGTGCGTCATATTGGGCGCTAGCGGCCACAGAGAGCGCGCTAGCGGCCAATTCGCAGAATTTCTGCAGAATTGCCTTAAAGGCTGTAGTTTGTGATTTTTACATTTTATTGATTTCTAACCTTTTTCTGAGAATCTAAACTACTGTAACACTTTTAATATATGTGTGTAAAACAGAAAATGGTGATTATGGAATGAAATAAGCAATTTTAAAGAAAAATGACATGTAAATGCAATTAGGTGTTCAAATAGCATGTTTTAAGTGATTTATGAGCTAAGGATGCTATGTATAAATTGTAGGTAAATACAACATGATATTATCAGTTTATGTATGTGCATATATGATGTAATGCTATGATGAAATAGAATATGATGATATGATACCTTGAATATGAAAGAAAAGCAGTAAAATGTCAAAGTAAGCAATTGTAACCTTCGGTCACTAGTGTCATCAGTAAGGGAGGGTTGGCAACCTCGGTCACTGACATCACTAGTAAGGGAAGGTGAGAAACCCCTCTTTCCCCGTGTGTCTATTAGAAACTAGAGAGGTATGAGCTCATAGTCTTGGGATTTGGTGATGTGGAGGTAGAAAGAGATAAGAGGGTTAATGCCAATTTCAAATAAAGGTTTAATGTGCACATAACAAGGATAAGTCTACGTATATGTACCAATCAGAAATTAAATAAGTAGTGATGCTTTCAGATTTATATATTGCATACATATTAATCAAGATACATATAGGTAAGACACTCCGGATATAGATTAATTTATGAAATTTCCAATAATGTAAATCTTGCACATCACACTGTTTTTATATTAAACCGGAGTGATCCCCCTACTGAGTCCGTGGAGCTCACCCTATTCCACCACTTTTGTTTTAGATACAGACAGGGGTGCCGGTACATCTACAGGTTAAATGCTTCGGAGCATAATTGGAATCAGAGCTGGATTCCAGAAGATTTAGGATATTAGCTTACTTCCGTTTATGTCTAGTATTTACGTATTATGACTTTGTTATCTTTTTGGGAACCTTTAAGGAAGTTATAAGTGGTTGTACAAGCTTATGATTTCCTCAAAAGCTCTATCTCTATATACTTATACTAGTTATGGTGTTATATGTATTCTAGATATTGTAGAACTATATTGATGTACATGTGGGCCACCGTTGTGTATTCTAAAGTTATGTATTTACATGAGTAGCTCTTACAATGATATACTATTCATATCAGATATTCCGCACAAGCCGAGTTTTAAACTTCCGTTTTCTTTTGAAAAACAAATCGGCCCTATTTTCCGCACATTATTACTTTACTCAACTATAATCTCTGAAATAAGATGTTAATTTCCGATAATTAACTCAATATGACTTAAGCATAAGGAGGTAATTATTAGGGTGTTACATCTGGAATCTTCACATAATCTTCGGGAGTCGTCTAGACTTGAAAATCTTGACAGAATCTTCTGAGGTCTTCTAACTTCGTGTAGAATCTTCAACAGAATCTTCTGGTCCCGCATGGAATCTTCCGGGAATGTTGTAGATTCATATAGAATCTTTAGGAGGCTCACAGAATCTTTTTAAAGTGTCCGTAAAAATATTCTGTTACTTAAATGCAAAATATATTCTAGAATAAATTCTAGATAATTATATTTATTAAATAATTTGCATTTAATTATTCATACAAGATCTTTCTAGATTTCCCCCATATACATATAATTTCGAAATCTTTAAACAATATTGTATAAAATAGAAATTTGATTTTGATTCCTTATTTTAATGTGATTTTCGAAATATATATATATATATATTTATATATTTATATATAATAATAATTTTCGAATTTTGAGGAGAGAGAATGTAAAATAGAGATTTGATATTGATTCCCTATTTTAATTCTTATATTTCGAAAATATATATATTATACATTAAGATACATGAATGATTAAATAGAGATTTTCTATTTAAATCCATGAACTTTCCATAGATAGATTTTTGGAAAATCATAGAGTCTTCCAACCAAACTTTCCTCAATTAGAAAAGCTTTGACTTGGTCTTCAAAAATTAGAAATGCTTGTCTTCCAAACCTTGTATGTTGCGCCACTTTTGATGGTCCATGGTGGTCAAGATATGTCTTTTTATTTTATCAAGTAAATTAAATCCTAGAACACACTTAACAAACCATTAGTCCAACCAAATTAAAACTTTTATTTTAATTAAAAATTTTATCATTCAAAACCTTCAATGATGAGGTAAAGGGTTCTTGGAGCTAACAATCTCCCCCTTTTTGGTGATAACAATTCCAATTGAAATAAAGGTTTTGATTTGATTAAAAGTGAAAATATTTTCTTAAGACATGAAGCCTTAGGAAATTATTTTCTATAGAAAATAGAACAATAAAAAGAGAATAGAGAAGGGTAGAAGTAAAAAGATGTAAACTTTAATAAAAACATAAACTTTAATTGATAAAAGAAAAGAACATGTAACATGAATCAAAAACATAAAAACATAAAAACATAAAGCATAAAGAGACATAAAAAAATTGAAAATAACAAAGTGAAAGAACTTTAAAAACTAAAAAACAAAATTTAAAAAAAAAAAAAAGCTCCCCCTAGAGCAAGTGAATGTGTTCTTGAAAAAGTCTTGAACTTGAGTCTTCAATATCTTCAATCTTCTGAACCTTTATCTTCAATTCTTCTTCTCCCCCTTTGTTACATCAAAAAGGCTTCGAAACTTACTTCTTGAGAATTTGAAGAATATAACGAAACTCTTCAATAGTCACGTTCTCTTGAGATTCAACACGAGACTCTTCAAGTTTGAAGAACTTGAACATCCTTTTCAAGATTTCTGTAGGAATTAAATTCCCTTCAACTTGAAATGCATGAAGAAAAATCTTTTGAAGAATATCTTGATCAAGTAGCATAGGCTCCCCCTAAGAAGTACTTTCTTCTTGGTTGATGAACATAGGAGGGTTTGTTGCAAGCCATAGAATATCTTCTTCTTTCTCAGTAAAGTCATGCCCGAATGGAGCATCACTTTTGAACAGCTGTTCATTCTCATCAAGGCATGGATTCTCTTCAAAGAACTTATCAATGTTTGACAGAATTGATGAAGAAAGAGGTGTAGAAGAATGAGAAAGAGTGTAAGGACCTGTTGTAGCCTTTTTCAAAAGAGGTGTGCTTCATATAGCAATGGAAATACATGGTCTTTGGCATGGTGAAAGGTTGTGTATGGGTTGTATGTATGTGTATAGTTGGCGCAAGGTGAAGGAAAGAAATAGGAGTAGAAGAGAAATTGTTGTGTTTGATGGTTAAGGGATGAAAAATATATAGATGGTATATGAAGGTGGCTAGGGTGCGAAAATTTTTGGTGAAGGAGAGGGAGGAAATATTGAAAAAATTGTGAATGGGTGTGAAAAAGATATACCATGATACTCCATGAGATTTTATGATATAATCTACATTTCCTCTAGAAAATATGACTTGGATTCTAAGTAAAAATAAAATTTAATTTCTAATATCATTATTTATAAATAAATATTAATAATTAGAGAATCAAAAAATATTTTACCTAGATATGCATATGGGGGCGCAAATTGTATCATATGTGGGTCCCCTTGGCTTTTAATTTTTCTTCTATTGGGCCCATGTAGAGATAAGAGAGGCCCGTTAGAATAAAACTAAGCTCATAGCATATTAGAGGCCCAATATAGTCCATATAAGCCCTTAAGGCTTGCCTGAGGCCCAAAGCCCTATCATGACTTCTAGGCCCATTATGCGGCCCGAGGCCCATCCGAAAACCCATCAACTTTTTTTCATCTCAGAGGGTCTTCGAGTTGTCCTCAACAATACTGTACAGCCGGATTTTTCAAAAAGTCTTCCGATTGTCTTCAAACGGGATTCGAAAAATTTTCCGAAGCCCTGCTGCATATCTTCAAAAAACAAGTGAAGTTCAAAGTCTTCAAAAAGGCTTCTAATAATATGGGACAAGGCCCAATGTCTTCAAAAAGTCTTGGACTAGGCCCATTTTATTCAAAAATGGCCCACAGTGTAGTTGTCTTCATAAGTCTTCAGTTGACTTTTTGTAGACGTTGACTTTTCTATTAATTTTTTTTAAGAGGTTGACTTTTTGTTTGTCTTCAACCAAGTGTAGATTTTTTTTTTATTATTCAATTGTAGGTCTTCAAACAAGTGTAGAATAATTTAGGTCTTCAATTTGTAGATCGGTGGTAGATTGTAGATCTTCCCCTTTTTGTAGATCGTTGAAGACATATACTCACTTTTTGGGGTATACTTAAAGCTTTTAATTTTCAAAAAGATTTTCGAAAACAGTTTTTAAAAGCTCTTTAGGTTAAATAAACCTTTCAGCGTGCTAAAACGATCTTCAGCTAAAGGTTTTGTAAATATGTCAGACACTTGGTCTTCCGTACTTACAAACTTTAACTCAATATCGTCTTTCTGCACATGATCTCTTATGAAATGATGTTTCACATCAATATGTTTAGACCTTGAGTGCTGAATGGGATTCTTAGCCAAAGCTATTGCACTTGTGTTATCACACATAACAGGAATCTTGTCATACTTGAGATTGTAATCGAGTAGCTGATTCCTTACCCATAATATTTGTGATACACATCCAGCAACAGACACGTATTCTGCTTCAGCGGTTGAAAGTGCAATTATGTTCTGCTTCTTGCAGCTCCACGTAATGAGAGCATCCACAAAGAACACACAGCATCCACTGGTGCTCCTTCTGTCTACTCGATCTCCCACGTAGTCAGCGTCACAAAAACCTGTAACCACAGAGGAAATACCTTTCTTGTACCAAAGGCCAAGATTAGTAGTACCTGCCAGGTATCTAAGAATACGCTTGACTGCGGTTAAGTGAGACTGTTTTGGACAAGATTGGAATCTTGCACAAATGTCAACACTTAACTGTATGTCAGGCTGGGAAGCAATTAAATAAAGTAAAGATCCGATCATACCTCTATAGGTGCTTTCAGACACCTTTTCTCCTTCTTCGTCTTTGTCGATGACTTGCGAAGGGTGCATCAGAGTCTTCATGGGACTACACTTGTCCATTAAGAATCTTTTGAGAAGCTCCTTTGTGTACTTCTCTTGATGAATGAGAGTTCCATCAACTTGTTGCTTGATTTGATGTCCTAGGAAGAACTTCAATTCTCTCATCATACTCATTTCGAACTCCCCCTGCATTAGATCTGCAAATTTTCTACACAGAGATTCGTTAGTAGCACCGAATACTATGTCATCAACATAAATTTGCACAATTAATAAATCAGACTTATCAGTTAGAGTGAAAAAAGTTATGTCTTCTTTCCCACGAGTGAATCCATTCATAGTCAAGAAGCTACTAAGTCTATCATACCAAGCTCTAGGAGCTTGTTTAAGACCGTATAACGCTTTAGAAAAACGATAGACATGCTCGGGATAAGTTTCACTGATAAAACCTGGAGGTTGCTTGACGTAGACCTCTTCACTGAGGACACCATAAAGGAATACAGACTTCACATCCATTTGATATAGCTTTATTCCTTTATGAGCAGCGAATGCAAGAAGCATCCTTATGGCTTCTAGTCTTGCAACAGGCGCGAAGGTTTCGTTGTAGTCGATCCCTTCTTGCTGGTTGTATCTTTGTGCCACGAGTCTAGCTTTGTTCCTTGTGACCTTTCCGGATTCATCTAACTTGTTTCGGAATACCCATTTTGTGCCAATAATTGTTATGCCCTTGGGTTTCTGAATAAGCTTCCAGACTTCGTTCTTCTCGAACTGTTCGAGTTCTTCTTCCATGGCTTCTACCCAACTGGGTTCATCCTGTAACACCCTACTAGATAGCCCTTAGTGCTATAGTCATTTGGGGCCATTTCATAAGGGTCACCTCCTGTTATCATACTTATACTTGATTTTGAAATACATATACGCGTAAAATAGATGGGAGAATTTTTCGAAAATCTTTTGCGGAATATAAACATAAGGGCATTGCGTATAATATAACGATAATATATGACTCATGATGTAGTCTGAATAATACCTCATAAAATAAATAGAAATAAACAAACATGGTCTCCCCAAACATACAATCAAGAAAGTAAATAGTAATAGTAGGTGTCATCTCATGAGCCTAAAACTGAGACCCATAAGACTCCACGAATACAAACCATAACTGTAAAGTAAATACCGGCTAACATATGTCCGGACTCAAAGTAAATACAAATAAATGATAACATATGAAATAATATTATCCATAACGTAATAACGGGAACTGATAAGTATAGAAATAAATAAACTACATAAAACTAAAGTTGTGCGGGCTCCTCATCTGCTCCTGTGTCCTGCTGAATCTCATCATCTAAAATGGGGGGGGGGGGAAACGTGGGGTGACAACTGGGAAGTAACTCAGTAGGGGAGCCGCTCCGGGTTTATTAATAAAATCAGTGTAACATGAATGGATTCAATTTCAGTTATAAGTTCTAAAATCATCTTCCCCGGAACGACTTACCTAAGTGCCTCTTGTTCATTTTACATCATACATACATTATACATAATTATATCCTTCGTGTGTGTATACTCTACGTGCCATCTAGTCATATAGGGAAAAACTTAATCAAATATCATGCTATGTTCTCTGACACTTTACTGGACTGTAACTCATTGTCACTTTATCACTTATTATGTCTTATGGTCTATCCACCCTCCTGTAACCTCCGCTGCACCGACCCCTAGGCATGAGCTCATCTTAACGAAATGGGGAAAAGGGGGATATTCACCAACTGCAAGTGAAGGACCTGTAGTGCCGAGGATGCCAACCCCCTCCTACATCCTCTCAATCACAAGCCGAAGGCTACTAATTATCTTTGCGCCACCCAGTGACGTCTTAACAACATACATGCGCCACCCAGTGACGTCTCAGTTCACAACACATAACGTATACATTCATCACATAATTCACATAAACATGTGTTATCATAATTCATCTCATATAAACACAACATGTCAACACATCATCATCCAAACAGCATTTAAACTTGCATACAATTCATAATTAACTCATATATATCATCCATACTAGTTGTAGAATGCATTAGGGTACATAAAGGGTCAAAACGATTCATTTTCGCACAAACAGCACTGTTGTAATCGATTACACGGGCTGGTAATCGATTACTGTAATCGATTACGCAGCTCTGTAATCGATTAATAGAGAGCATCGTTTTCTCGCGATTGGAAATTCAGACATCGTAATCGATTACGAACCCGTGTAATCGATTACGACGTCGTGACATACAATTTTGGAGTTCCAAAAACACGATTTTCAATAGCCAATGGCCAAAGTATGAACCCAACATCGTCCCAATCGATAGAAAACATAGCCATATCATTAACAAACATAAAAATACTTTTAAAACGCTTCTCAATTCATAAAACCCCTTTCTTTTTCCAAAACCAATTTCATAAATCAACCCTTTCATGAACCCTAATGGGAAAAACAATGTACAACATTCAAACTTCATTAATTTACCAACAATTATGTAATTACATAACGTTTAGAATGCCTAACCCCTACCTCTTGAAGACAATCCTTGTTTTTAGACGAAACCCTAGCTTCACGAACGGCCCGACACCAACGATGACCCTTATCGGAGAAAAGCAACCGGTAGAAACGTCCGACTTGGTGAGAGGATCAAGAATATGTAATTATCTTTGGGGTTGGGTGAGTATTTGTGGTGTTTCTTGACGTGGAATGGCTATGGCTATGAGGGTTCTTGAGAGAGAAAACTATGGAGGCTTTGGGATGGTGAGAGAGAGTGTTTCTGACCAAATGAGCTGGAAAAATAGGGTTTATCTTTTTATATGCTGAGCTATTAGGGTTTAAGAGTCATCGTGGGGCCCACCCGTCACTTAAAAACGTCTGAAAACTCATTCTGCGCGCTGTGTAATCGATTACATCGAACTTGTAATCGATTACAGGCCTTCGAAAAAGTTCAAATCTGAAACTTGACCTGCTGTAATCGATTACCAAGGAGTTGTAATCGATTACTGGGCGTGAAAAACGCCCCAAAACACTTCTAAAGTGTCCCAACTCACATACTAACATTCATACACCCATAATAACTTAATGTAACATCAAAGCACACATAAATACTCATAAAAACACATAACATAGATATTTTAAACTGGGGGAAACGTGCTCACTCAATCCAATTAAGTTCCAATTAAAGTCCATTACCCTTAATTTCCTTTAATTAGGACCTAATAAAGATCGGGGTGTTACATTTCTCCCCCCCTAAAAAGAATTTCGTCCCCGAAATTCGTACCTGCAAACAAGGATGGAAACTGGCGACACATCTCGTCCTCCAATTCCCATGTGAAGTCTCCTAACCGACCTCCGCCCCAAGCCACTTTGACCAAAGGCACATCCTTCCGTCTTAACCTCTTTACGCTGCGGTCAACGATACTCATAGGGGGCAACTCAAAACATAAATCATCCCTTAGTTGTACACTTTCCGGCTCTAAGACATGACTAGGATCGGAGATGTACTTCCTCAACTGAGAAACATGGAAGACATCATGCAAGTTTGAAAGACTAGGAGGTAAGGCCACTCGGTAAGCGACTGACCCGACACGACTCAAGACCTCGAAGGGACCAAGGTACCTAGGGCTAAGCTTCCTAACTTTCATGGCTCGTCCTATACCTGTCGTAGGGGTAACTCGCAGAAAAACATGCTCGCCTACTGAGAACTCTAAGGGTCGTCTCCTCTGATCGGCATAGCTCTTCTGGCGGCTCTGGGCCGCGAGCATCCTCTCCCTAATCCTCTTCACCTGCTCAGCCGTCTCCCTCACAAGGTCGGGTCCTAGAACACTCGCCTCACCGGGGTCATGCCAACATAGGGGTGATCTGCACTTCCTCCCATACAAAGCCTCGAAAGGTGCCATCCCTATACTCGCTCGGTAGCTGTTGTTGTAGGAGAACTCTATCAAGGGCAACAACTTATCCCAACTCCGAAGACCATCCAGCACACATGCCCTCAACATGTCCTCCAGAGTCTGAATGGTCCTCTCGGACTGACCATCTGTCTGTGGATGATATGTCGTGCTCATGCTCAACTCCGCACCGAGAGCTTTCTGGAAGGCTCTCTAGAAGTGAGACGCGAACCTCGGATCACGATCCGAGACTATCGTCTTCGGCACACCATGCAACTTCACCACCTCCCGAACATAGATCTCTGCTAACTTCTCCAGAGGGTAGGTCATCCTGATCGCTTGAAAGTGAACCGACTTGGTCAGCCGATCAATGATAACCCACACCGCGTCGTGGCCTGCCTGAGTCCTCGGCAACCCAGACACGAAGTCTATGGATGTAACACCCCTTGACAACTTGAAGGCGTTGACGACTGTCCTCTGACCAACACGAGACTTTCCAGTGTGCTTTGTCCTCACTCGCACACTTTTTGAGAAAACTTCCTAGAAGGTCACCCATCTCAGAATTGCTCCAGGTCAAGCACGCTTAACCTTGGAGTTCTTAAGGGATAGGGTACTGAAAAGTATATGCATCTTGTTGGTATGAGTAGTGCAAATCAATTCCTTTAAGATATCCTAAACTGTATAGTCCCATACCTATACAGCCTTCGGATCCCTCTCATTCCGGTGTAAGTTCGATTCGTTCATGTGCCCCTCCCACTTAGAAGCCTGCCAGGAGCCGCTCCTTGTCCGTGCCTTGTGCACCGGCGATCATTCCCCGCCCTCGTCATTGCCCGGGATCCCTCCGCTTAGAAGTTTGCCAGGATCCGCTCCTTGTTCATGCCTCGTGCACCGGCAATCACTCCCCGCCTCGTCAGCGCTAGGGATGTCACATGCCCACCAGCTTCCGCTTGGTTCGTCCTCGAACCACACCGTACTGGGAGAGGTCAGGCTCTGATACCATTTTGGTATCAGAGCAGGTCGAACCTTAAGGCTTGGGGTTATGGCCTTCTATGCTTTTGTTGCATAGTAAGGTAGTTTCATGCTTGTAGTGGGTTATCGTAAGGCATGATTTGTCTATTTGGTACTGTGGTGTTTGTATATACCTAATATGATTATTGAGACTGATCACCTCAGTGATTGTGTTGGTGTGTACAGGTACAATGGCACCAAAAAGACGTCAGATGAGGTCGTCTGGGAGTAGTTCGGAAGGCAATCAGGGGACTAGTGAGGCATTGGCAGGGATGGCAAGGGCGGTACAACAGTTAGCGGAAGTTATGAGGCACCAAACCCCACCTATACCACATCCGGAGACAGATAGAGGGAATGCCCGATTTGCTGCGTTTCGGGGTGTGAATCCCCCAGTGTTCACAGGTTCTGTTGATCCAACGGTGGCAGGGGATTGGATAGAGGAAATGGAAAAGATATTTGCTGTGATACAGTGTTCGGATCTACAGCGTACTACCTTCGCCATTTTTATGCTGCAACAGGATGCAGGGAATTGGTGGAGAGGAGAAAAAGCACGAATGGATGCAGCAGGGATTCCTATTCCCTGGAATAGGTTCAAGGAACTCTTCTATGAGAAATATTTTCCCAGATCTATAAGAGAAGCTAAGGAGCGAGAATTCTTGAATCTAACACAAGGACGAATGACTATTGCTGAATACACCGCACGGTTTGAGCATCTCATTAAGTTTTCAGAGATGTTTCAAGGAAACCCTTTGGAATCATGGAAGTGTATGAAGTATCGGAATGGGTTAACACAGAAGATGCAAAAGACAATGAACCACCTTCACTTTAACAGCTATGCTCAGTTAGTAGAGGCATGCAGAGTGCATGAACAAGCGTGTCTTCTAGAAGATAATACCCCACCACAGGCTTTTTCACTCAAGAGACGAACATTCTTCACCGGCAGGCAGTCCCAATCTCGATCTCTTAGGAGTTCCCAACCTCATCAGGAATCACCTCCATCTCGTCCAATGATGGCTACCCGAGCTTCGGAGAAACCCACATGTGCATAGTGTAACAAGAAACATTGGGGAGTTTGTCTTGCTGGTCAGCGGGTGTGTTTTAGATGTGGTGAGCCAGGGCATATCGCCAAGGAGTGTCACCAGTCTCCTTCAGATCCTAGTACCAGGGAAGGACCGACACAGTGAGCGTGAATAATGAAATTCGATCCGAGAATAAGGCCAAGGGTAAGTACAATACTTACACGATCTGCGTTTAATTGTTTTTACAGATACGGAATTTCGGGGACGAAATTCTTTTAAGGGGGGGAGAATGTAAAACCCCAAAATTCTAATTATACCTTAATTAGAGGGATTTAGTTATAATCACTTTAATCAAGGTGTAATTGGAATATGTATGTGGTCGAGATGTATTTTGATGTATATGTGTTAATTGGTATGTGTTATGTGTATTATGTTGATAGATGCATTGCATACGAGTTAAATCAATAAAATAGATTAAGAATCTTGGAAAGGAAGTTAAGAATCGATCATGAGAGATTTTAGGTATTTAGGGTTATGTATAGGTTTATATAGGTGTAAAAAGGGTGTTTAGGGTGTTAGAAACGGTTTAGGGAGTATTAGGTGCATTTTGGAGTTTTAGATGTTTGAAACTGCTGCTGCTGTCATTTATCAGCAGATGCTCGCTAGCGGCCAGTTTTAGTCGCTAGCGGGTGAGGCGGCAGAAGTTCGTCGCTAGCGGCCGTGACAGGGCGCTCGCGGGTAATGCGGTGCTGTTGGTCGCTAGCGGCCGCATGTCCCTCGCTAGCGACCAGTATCGTGACAGAACATAATTTCTGTCATTTTGCATTTTAGGCCAAGTCCTCCAACTCTTTAATATTGCCTAGATGCCCCTCCGTTCAGAACCACCTTATAACCCCAGAAGAGGTTTCTGAACCCTTTCTTCACCTCTAAGGACTCCACAAAAGCTCTCTCAAAAACTCTCTAAGCTTACCAACACTCATACTTTACCTTTCATCACCAAAACCTCATCAAACCAAAGAATAAATCACATATTCTGATTCCCCTCATCATTTCCTTTGACTATAACCGAACAAAGATCATCAGAAACCATAGATAGATCATCATCATCATTAAGAAAGCTTGGGTGAAGTATTGAGCAAGGGATTCAAGAACAAAGAGTGATTTCTAGCTTGGATAGAGAGAAACTACAAGAGGTAGGGGTTTAGATTTATGTTAAGTTATGTATTAGTGTATGTTCATACATCAGATTCGATTATATGACATTATTTGCATAAAAACCATAGCTGTTCTGAAACTGATATGAGTGCAGGATCGAGATACGCGCTAGCGGCCACATTTTATCCGCTAGCGCGTGCACACGCGCTAGCGGCCATGTTACCGGCGCTAGCGGGTAGCTTGAACCGACTTGGGCGCTAGCGGCCACCTGGGACGCGCTAGCGACCAGATCGCAGAGTTTTGTGCAGAATCGTGTTTTCTGATATTTTTGGTATTTTAAAGACTTTAAACTTATATATGTTTTTAAAGGAAATATCATGATGAATATATATATATACATATATACATTAGGAATAAATATTGAATATTGGAAATGAGGAATTTAAAGAAAAGATGACATATGAGATTATTTATGTTATTATGATTACATGTATGTGATATATGTGACATGATGAGCATATAATGTATAATATACATGCTGATATGTTAAAGAAGCTGAGAAAGGTCATGTGAATCAGAAAATGAGATTTATGAGTAGCTTTCTGTACAAACGGGATTGGCAAGGGAGGTTGGCACCCTCGGTCCCAATACCGATTTTGTAAAGAAAGTGAATAAAAACCCCTTCCCCACAGAGATCTAGTAGAAAACTAGATAGGTATGAGCTCATAGCCTAGGGGCCAGGTGTATGCGGAGGTAGAAAGAGAGAGGGTAGTGCCAATGATTTACGAAAGTTATAACACATGACACATATAATCGTATGCATGATGTTGATTGTGCAACTTTTATATGAACAGTTATATTTAAACATGTGACCGTATGCATAGTGTTGATTATGCAACTGTTGCATGATAACGAACACATTTTTAAGTAACCAATGTCAGCATGATGATAATTAATTATTGTTGCATAGTATTTCTTTATATAATTAACAAGAAGCATATAAGTAAGACACTCCGGATTTAAATATGTATTTGTGAAAATATTATTAATATGGTCTCTACATATTTCACTTATTTCATCATAAACTGGAGTGATCCCCCTATTGAGTCCGTGGAGCTCACCCCAATTCCACCACCTTTTGTTTTAGATACAGATCAAGATACAGGTACCCGCTAAGTAAACGGATTCGGATTCGCAAGAGGATTGATGCCCGGACATCTAAGGAGCTTAGGACACTAGGGATTTGATATTTCCGTATACTATGTGATGTTATGTTAAGTTATGTACTATATTTTACTCATAGGGATTTATAAGGAAAGTATAAGTGTTTGTACAAGCTTACGGTTTCCTTAGAAATTCTAGTATTTAAATAATGTAATATCTACTTTGGATTTTATGTTTATATATATGTGTTGGGCCACTTATGTGTATTATGTTATCTGGTTATATGTAATTCAAACGTCCATAGTTGGTGTATCAGATTATGCCTTGTCACGCACAAGCCAAGATTTTTAAATGTGTTCTCTTTTAGAAATGATTGGCCCTATTTTCCACGTATCCTTAATTTCAAACTTAAACTCTGAAACAAGGTGATAAATTCCGGTAATTAACTCTATGTGACTTAAGCATAAAGAGGTAATTATTTGGGGTGTTACAACCCTCCTGTAACCTCCGCATCACCGACCCTAGGTATGAGCTCATCCTATACATATGGGTAGAAGGGGTAATTCACCTTCCGCTAGTGAGTCGTTACAACCGAGGTTGCCAGCCCCCTGTAACGTTCATCACGAACGGAGAGGCTACACTGTGTGTTTTAACTTTCTTTTCACTTTGCACATTAATCTCTTTACATAACATGTACTTATCCATCATATACAACATATAATCATTTCAAACAGCATATATAATGACATATAATCTATGGAATATTCATACATATCATTCATACAAGTTGTAGAACACATTAGGGTGCATAAAGGGTCAAAACAGTTCATTTTCGCGCAAACAGCAGTGCTGTAATCGATTACCACGGGATGGTACTCGATTACTGTAATCGATTAAAGGACCCATGTAATCGATTAAAAGAGAGCACGCGTTTCTAACGATTGGAAATTCACTTGCTGTAATCGATTACGAACTCGTGGTAATCGATTACAACGTTGTAAAAAATGATTCTAGAGTTCCAAAACACGATTTTCCATAGCCAATGGCCAAAATAATAACCTAGAATCGTTCCAATCATTAGAAAACATAGCCATACGAAAATCATTCATAAAAATACAATTTAAACACTTTTTAATCGGTTGAAAAACACTTTTTAATTTCAAAACCAATCGGTACAATTTTACCCCTTTCATGAACCCTAATGGGAAAAACAACAAGAACATCAATTTCATCAAAAATCATTATCATCATGCATGAAATTCAACATTTAGAATGTCTAAACCCCTACCTTTTGTAGACTTCCTATGTAATGCGTAGAGACACCCTTTCCCGACGTAGAACACGTTCTCACTTTCTCTCACTAGCCCCACGAACGGTAGGAATACAAAGATGGCTCCTTTTCAAGAATTGCAATCGGTAGAAGGGTTCTATTTGATGAGAGGATTAAGAATATGTAATTTGTTTTCTGATCGGGTAAGGTTTGATATGAGTTTGGTGTTGTGGAATGGCTATGGCTTTGAGTTCTTGAAAGAGAGGAAGAACAATGGAGGCACAAGGATTAGAGAGAGTGTTTGGAGTGTTTCTGAAGTGAGGATTAGGATTTCTCACGTGGTGGCTCGGTTATATATGGTTTAGAGTCATCGTGGGGCCCGAACGACACTTAAAACGTACTAAAAACGCACTCTGCGCACGTCGTAATCGATTACCACGAAATGGTAATCGATTACAGACAGGATGTAATAGATTACCGACAGCAAAAATGCCCAGATATGAAGACCAAAGGGCTGTAATCGATTACCATCCTGTGGTAATCGATTACAAGGCTACCAAATAGCCTCAAAGCACCTCAAAACGTCCTAACTCGTGCTATAAACATCCATACATCATTCCTTACATCATGCATCATCTAAACATCAATTAAAACACATATATGCACCTAAATCACCCAACATAAAATGAATGCACATGAACATACACCTAAATCACATAGCACATGATGAACACACACATAAATCATATAATACATATTCATACACTTAGATCACATAACATATAATGATTTAATAAAAGAAACTTGTCCACCCAAACTTAATTAAATTCCAACCAAGGTCAATTACCCTTAATCTCACTTAATTAGAACCTAATAAAAGTCCGGGTGTTACACCCCTCGCACACCGCCTTCAACACCTTTCCGAAATCCTCGTCCTCCTGCTGCGCTCGACACCTGAAGATGGCTCACTCTCACACTGGTGGGGGTAAGGGTAACTCCTAGGTCTAGGTTCCTAAACTGCCCTATCAGCTGGGCCTCTCTGACCATCATGTGGGCTACGCTCACCGTCCTACGACTCAACGCGTCCGCAACCACACTCGCCTTCCCTGGATGGTAGTTCAGCTCAAAATCATAATCCTTCAGGAACTCCATCCAGCGCCTCTGCCTCATGTTCAGCTCCTTCTGATCAAACAGATACCTGAGACTCTTATGATCAAAGAACACCTCGAACCTGACCCCATACAGGTAATGTCTCCACATCTTTAGAGCAAACACCACTGCCGCAAGCTCCAAGTCATGAGTCGGGTAATTAAGCTCGTGTGGCTTCAACTGCCGTGAAGCATATGCCACAATGCTGCGATGCTGCATTAGCACGCATCCCAACCCCTTCCCTGAAGCATCACAGTAAACCTCAAAGGGCTCACTAGGGTCTGGTAGTGTAAGCACTGGAGTCGAGGTCAATCTTCTCTTCAACTCCGTGAAACTACTCTCACACTCCTCCGACCAAACGACAGCAGCATTCTTCCTAGTAAGCTTCGTCAAGGGTAATGCTATCTGGGAGAAGTTCGAAATGAACCTACGGTAATATCCGGCTAACCCAAGGAAACTCCGGATCTCAGTCACCGTAGTAGGTCGCTCCCAGTTCATCACAACCTCTATCTTACTAGGGTCCACGGAGATGCCTCCCTTCGACACAACGTGCCCCAAGAACTTCACCTCCTCCATCCAGAATTCGCACTTCGACAACTTCGCGAACAACTTCTTCTCCTTCAGCACCTCCAGCACTACCTTCAGATGGCTCTCATGCTCCTCTCGCGTCTTCGAATAGATCAGAATGTCGTCAATGAAGACAACAACGAACCTATCCAAATAGGGTCTAAAGATCCTGTTCATGTAATCCATGAACACCGCAGGAGCATTTGTCAATCCAAAGGACATAACCAAGAACTCGTAGTGACCGTAACGAGTCCTGAAAGCCGTCTTCGGGATGTCCTCATCCCTCACACGAATCTATTGGTACCCTGACCTCAAATCAATCTTCGAAAACACCTGGGCACCTCTCAGCTGGTCCATCAAATCGTCTATCCTAGGCAGCGGGTACTTGTTCTTGATGGTCACTTTGTTCAGCTGCCTGTAGTCTATGCACAACCACATGCTCCCGTCCTTCTTCTTCACGAACAACACCGGCGCTCCCCAAGGTGATACACTCGGTCTAACAAACCTCTTCTCCAATAGCTCCTCCAACTGAGTCTTAAGCTCCGCCAACTCTCCGGGGGCCATCCTATAGGGTGATATGGATATGGGTCCCGTCCCGGGTACAAGGTCTATGGCAAACTCAACCTCTCTGGCTGGGGGAAACTCGGGTATGTCCTCAGGGAAAACCTTCGGGTAATCTCTCACTATGGGAAGCTCACTCAACACCTGACCCTTAGCAACCTCACTAGCGGCGAGAAACATGTAAGCGTCACTCGTAACCCCACAACAGTTAAGCCTAATGGCACTAACATACAGCTCTACGGGTGTGACTAACGCAGAAGGAATAGAAGGAAATATTACAGACTTTGCCTGGCAATCAAGCAAGACTCGATTGGCGGACAACCAATCCATGCCTAAGATAATGCCTAGACCTGTCATGGGCAAGCAGATGAGATCAAAAATGAATGCTCTATTATCTATATGAAACCTACATCTCATGCAAACTAAACATGTACTAAGGGGTGCAGTTGTAGGGGTAGATACTAGCAGGTCATATGGTAACTCTGACATATGCAATCCTAGGCTCCTAGCATGATCATGTGATATGAATGAATGCGTGGCACCGGAATCATATAGTACAACTAAGGATTTTCAAAAAATTAGACACATACCCAGAATGAGATCGTCTGACCGCTCTGCGCCCTCCGCTGTGACCGTGAAAACCCTGCCCTGGTGCTGTGGCCTGTGAGAGGAAGAAGGTTGAGATCCTCCAACTGGACACTCCCTAGCATAGTGGCCCGGCACGCCACATCGGAAGCACACGCACTGACCAGCTCTGCACTGACTGCCATGAGGCTTGCCACACATGGCACATGGAGGTGGAGCGGGCAGTGCTCTGGGTGCCGCTGCTGGCTACTGCTGCGGCCTCTGCTGCTGTAGTGGGCGAGGCTGAGGCTGAGGTTTACGGGGCTGTCTGTAAGGCTGGAAGCGAGCAGGGCGGTTAGATTGCTGTGACGCCGTGCCCTTCCCGGGAACCTCAACCCTGAGAGGAGCCACTGGACGCCTCATCTCCTCCACTATCCTGCACGTGTCCACCATCTCGCTGTACTCCTTGATCTTCATGTGCTTCACCATCCTCATAATGTTCTGGTTCAGCCCGGAGCATCAGAAGAACTTGGCAGTGTACTCTGGTATGGTCATGGTGCCCTGGCGAAGGCTCAGAAACTCCAGCTCCTTGTCCTGCCGAACTGACTCAGGAAAATACTTCTCATAGAACATGTCCTTGAACATGTCCCATGTGATAGGAATACCCGCCGCATCAGAAGCGCGATGAGCGTCAGCCCACCAGGAGCGTGCCTCCATCTGAAGCATGAAGGTAGTCAGCTGTGTCTTCTGGATCTCTGTGCATGAAACCACCGTGAAGATGTCCTCAATGCCCCTCAACCAATTCTCGGCCTTAGAAGGATTGGTAGTGCCATGAAAGGGAGAAGGGTTAGCCCTCCTGAAGTCAGCAAAGTAGGTGTGGCCTGTACCGTTACCCGCTGGTGGCGGCGCTGCGCGCTGCTGCTGAGTCATGTGGTCCACCATGTGGTTCATGGCCCTAGCCATCTCCATCAACGCCTCAGCTGAAACCCCGTTATCCGGCCCGTTCGTCTCAGGGTGCTCTGTCTCTAAATCGTCTCTAGCACGCCTGTGAGGTTCCATGTCCCTGTGCACACAAACAAGAAATATCGAGTTGATCAGGCTCCACATTACAGTTATGTATGAACAATTACAATGACAGCCAAACAGTACGTTCACGCACCTCAACACTAACTAAGACACATAAGAGGTATGCGCGTGATAACTAACGTGACATGCAACAATAGCATAACAGGTCCATTACCCCAAGCCTTGTAAGGAAGGACCCGCTCTGATACCAAAATGTAAAACCCTACTAGATAGCCCTTAGTGCTATAGTCATTTGGGGCCATTTCATAAGGGTCACCTCCTGTTATCATACTTATACTTGATTTTGAAATACATATACGCGTAAAATAGATGGGAGAATTTTTCGAAAATCTTTTGCGGAATAAAAACATAAGGGCATTGCGTATAATATAACGATAATATATGACTCATGATGTAGTCTGAATAATACCTCATAAAATAAATAGAAATAAACAAACATGGTCTCCCCAAACATACAATCAAGAAAGTAAATAGTAATAGTAGGTGTCATCTCATGAGCCTAAAACTGAGACCCATAAGACTCCACGAATACAAACCATAACTGTAAAGTAAATACCAGCTAACATATGTCCGGACTCAAAGTAAATACAAATAAATGCTAACATATGAAATAACATTATCCATAACGTAATAACGGGAACTGATAAGTCAAGAAATAAATAAACTGCATAAAACTAAAGCTGTGCGGGCTCCTCATCTGCTCCTATGTCCTGCTGAATCCCATCATCTAAAATGGGGGGGAAAACGTGGGGTGAGTACTGGAAAGTAACTCAGTAGGGGAGCCGCTCCGGGTTTATTAATAAAATCAATGTAATATGAATGGATTCAATTTCAGTTATAAGTTCTAAAATCATCTTCCCCGGAACGACTTACTTAAGTGCCTCTTGTTCATTTTACATCATACATACATTATACATAATTATATCCTTCATGTGTGTGTGTACTCTACGTGCCATCTAGTCATATAGGGAAAAACTTAATCAAATATCATGCTATGTTCTCTGACACTTTACTGGACTGTAACTCATTGTCACTTTATCACTTATTATGTCTTATGGCCTATCCATCTGTAAGCTCCAGAACCCTTCTGAAAGAATTAGGCATAATTCTCTTAGAGCAATGAAAGTTTTAATGATAACAAGGTAAGCCATAAGTATAAAAATTTTACTTAAGGTTTTGCTAATATGTGCGCTAAGTGTCTCAGAAAGCTTTAAATTATTGCAATACCATGAGCAAAGACCAAGACAAAACATCAAGTAGCCTCGAGATCAATTGATAAAATCATAGCGCCAAAAGATATCAGAAAGGATGTCTCAGAAGCGCAGAAGGTGAAAACATGTTTCTGAGGAAAGAACATTGTCGCCTTAGAAGGGTATCAGAAGACCTTGCGACTAGTAGTTCTCAGAAGGGTCTTCCCTCAGAAGGTTCGCCTCAGAAGTCCGTACAACTCTCAGAAAGTTGGACTCAGAAGCAACCAAGTGTCTGGACTCAAGGGATCGCAAGAAGTCTCAGAAAGCTCGCTACAACTAGCTAAGGAAGTGGGAACACGCGCACTGTGCAGTTCTGAAAAGTTCCTCATTTCGCGCTGACTGTAGCAGGGAGCCGTTCTGAAAAGGACACAGCCACATAACCAAAGTGAAAGCTTCTAATTTCGCGGCTCCTTGATGCCTATATATATGAGTTCAATTCCAGAGCAATGTGACGAAATTCTTGCGCTAAAAACTCTTGATTAAACGTGCAAAAACTCTGCTGAATTGAAAATCATCTGCGAAAACTTAGAACTTTCTCAGAAAGACAATTTTACGGAATTGTTCTTTCAACTTTGTGAAAATCTTCTAGTTCTGTATTGGTGTAAATTCTTACAATTGTAAGTTAAATCTAGAAGTCTACTAAGGGTCAAATTAAGTTTGTAACTTAATCTTAGTAGTTGGTTTTCTAAGCAAAAACAACTTTCCGAAAAACGCTAAGTCCTTCGCTGTTTGAAGGCAGTTTAAGTCCTCTAAATGTTTTGAGGCAAAGTTTAAGTCCTCTTAGTGTTTTGAGGCAAAGTTTAAGTCCTTAAGTGTTTAAGGCAAAGAAGTCCTCTAGTGTGAGGCAAGGAAATCCACTTCGGGTTGTGAAGTGGTGGAAGTCCTTTACTTGGTAAAGGCAGTGCTGTCTGGGAAGGCACTTTAAGAAGAATATCCAAGAACTCTCAACTGAAGGTTGAGGACTGGAGTAGGTTGGTTATAACCGAACCAGTATAAAATTCTTTGTGTTAAGCTTTTCTTCCTTGCTCTTTACTTGCATAAATCTTTGAGAAAAACTCTACCACGATTCTAATTAAGAGGTCTCGTGAAAACCTTATTGATCAAAATCAGAAAGCTTTTAAGAAACTCAAACCTTAAGTCATTTTCTTAAAATTCCTCAGAAAGGAACTTTCTCAGAAAGACTAAGTTCTCAGAAACTTAATCTTCTCAGAAAGCATTTTCCACTGCAAACTCTTAATCCTACCTTCTGAGTAAAAACAGCTTTCTAAGTAAAAGTTTTAAGAAGCAATTTTTAAAACTTGCACGATTCAACCCCCCCTTCTCGTGCACACATACACTTTCAATTGGCATCAGAGCTCGGTCCTTAAGGGGTTGAGCACTTCGCAGTGTCAAGGAAAAAGATCCACAAAGGGAAATATTAATTCACCACCTGCATTCATATCAGATGGGGCCTCAATAAACAGACCTCCGATGTTTCTCGGAGACAGCTTCGACTACTGGCGTGACAGGATGACGCTGTTCATGGCGCACACCAGTCTGGACCTATGGGATAGGATCGAGAATGGAGACTATCAGCCTCTGCAGACAATTGCAGAGGATGCTGTAGTTTCAACAGACGCTGAGCCAGGAGTGGCACCTCCAGCACTCAGAACCTATACAAGACGAGTCCCTAAGGAAGAATGGACTCAAGAGATGAAGGAGAAGATACAACTCAACTTCAAGGCTAAATACATTCTTCTCTGCGCCTTGCCCAAGGTAGAATACGACAAGATTGTGTCGTGTGACACCGCTCAAGAAATTTGGGAGAGATTACACATGCTGCATGAAGGAAATGATGAAGTCAAGGAAACCAAGGTATCAATGCTCGTACATAAGTACGAGTCCTTCTGCATGCAACCTGAGGAAACCATTGACAACATGTCAATAAGGTTTCTCCACATCATAAATCAGCTAAAGGTCTTGGGAAAGACCTACTCCAACGCTGAGATGGTGAGGAAAATTCTCATAAGCCTCTCTGCCAAGTGGCGCCCAAAGGTGACAGCGATCCAAGAAGCAAAGGATCTAAACCAGCTGGGTTTAGATGTATTGTTTGGCTCACTCAGAACTCACGAGATTGAGCTTGAAGGACTGCTTGGAGGACCATCTTCATCCTCAAGACCTCAGAAAGCTCTGGCTCTGAAAAGTCAGATCAAAAAGACTTCAAAAGCCCTAAAGGCTGAAGAAATATCTGAGTCTGAAAACGATCAAAACTCAGATTCCGATGAAGATGACATCTCTCTTCTAGTAAGGAAAATGAAGAAAGCTTGGAAGAGAAGACCAAGCAAAGACAAAGAGATCACCCCTAGAAAAGGAAAGTCAAAACCTTCTGATGCCACATGCTTCGGCTGTGGAGAAAAGGGCCACTTCAGAACGGAGTGCCCTCATAACAAGGGAAAGAAGAAGTTCATTCCCAAGAAGAAGAAGAAGGCAATGGCTGCTACATGGAGTGACTCAGAAGAGGAAGGCTCTGAGTCAGCAAGTGAAGAGGAACTTAATGTCTGCTTCATGGCCGGTACTGACTATATTCTGGAAACAGAATCTGAGTCAGAAGAGGTACCAAACTCTCCTCCTCTCTCACACTCATACAGTGAGATCTCAGAACTCTATGAAGAGCTTCTGAGAGACTCAAACGAATTAGCTAACAATTTCAGCAAACTAAGAAAGTCTTTTAAACACTTAGAAGCTGAAAATGCTAGACTAATTCAAGAAGTAGAGAACCTAAGGCTTGAAAGAGATGACTTTAAAAATAGATATCTTGAAAGTCACAACCTCTATCAAGCTTTAGAAACAATGTCTTCTGTAACTGTTGAAAAAGCTGAACTGGCTTTGATAGAATTACAAAAGACAAATGAGCTCCTCACTTCTGACTTAGTTAAGATGGTCAAGGGTGAAAAAATGATGACACTCTTGCTTGGTGGTCAAAGACCTTACAAGGATAAGAGTGGACTTGGTTATGAAGAAATCTTCGAACCAAATGATATTGATCCATCTTTAACTAAATCACTTCGCATGTGCATCGCATGTTTTAAAAGTGGCCATGGTTCTGAAAAATGTCCTATGTTGGATAAAGGAAAAATCTCTAAGCCTCAGAAGGCTCAAAAGAAAACTCAGAAAGCAAAGCCTTCTAAGAAGACTAACCCCTCTCAGAAGGGTAAAACTTCTCAGAAAGCAAGTGCTTCTGAAAAGGGCAAACAAAAGGTCTTTGACTCTCAAAACCATGACCCTTCTAAGAAAAGAAGGCAAAAGTCCAAGAAAGCTAACAAGCAAGGACCCAACAAAGAATGGGTACCTAAATCTGTTAACTTTGTGACTGCAGGTACATCATCAAGCGCTACTCCACCACCACGATGAGCAGTGGTACCTTGACAGTGGCTGCTCGAGGCACATGACTGGAAGCAAGCACTGGTTCAGAAGCCTCAAGCCCAAGAAAGGCGGAACAGTGCGATTCGGTGATGGCGCTAAGGGAAGGGTCACTGCAATCGGAGATGTTGGTAAGGATTCCTCTCACCAAATCTCAGATGTACTTTTGGTCGATGGTTTAACTCACAATCTATTAAGCATTAGTCAATTTTGTGACAAAGGCTTAAAGGTTGAGTTTTATGCCAAGTATTGTCATGTGATTAATCTCACAAATAACAAGATCGTTCTGGAAGGAAAACGTGTTGGTAACATCTATGTTATCCATCTGGATGATCTAAAGGATCAAAACGTGGAATGCCTTGTCTCTGTCCAAGAGGACAAATGGCTATGGCATAAGAAACTTGGTCATGCCCATATGAGACTTCTTTCTGAGCTCTCTCAGAAAGGACTTGTAAAGGGCCTTCCCAACATTAAGTATCAGAAGGATGCAACTTGCGACTTCTGTGAAAGAGGGAAACAGACCAAGGCTTCCTTTCCCAGTAAAAGTGGTATTTCTACTCAGAAACCACTGGAACTGCTCCACATGGATCTCTTTGGACCAACCAGAACGGCTTCACTTTCTGGAAAACGCTATGGTCTTGTCATAGTGGATGATTACTCCAGATTCACTTGGGTTTTCTTTCTAGCCTCTAAGGAAGAAACTTTTGAGAAGTTCAAAGCATTTGCGAAAAGAGTCTCAACAGAAAAGGATTCTCACATTCATACCATAAGATCAGATCATGGCAAGGAAATCCACTTCGGGTTGTGAAGTGGTGGAAGTCCTTTACGTGATAAAGGCATTGTTGTCTGGGAAGGCACTTTAAGAAGAATATCTAAGAACTCTCAACTGAAGGTTGAGGACTGGAGTAGGTTGGTTATAACCGAACCAGTATAAAATTCTTTGTGTTAAGCTTTTCTCCCTTGCTCTTTACTTGCATAAATCTTTGAGAAAAACTCTACCACGATTCTAATTAAGAGGTCTCGTGAAAACCTTATTGATCAAAATCAGAAAGCTTTTAAGAAACTCAAACCTTAAGTCATTTTCTTAAAATTCCTCAGAAAGGAACTTTCTCAGAAAGACTAAGTTCTCAGAAACTTAATCTTCTCAGAAAGCATTTTCCGCTGCAAACTCTTAATCCTACCTTCTAAGTAAAAACAGCTTTCTAAGTAAAAGTTTTAAGAAGCAATTTTTAAAACTTGCACGATTCAACCCCCCTTCTCGTGCACACATACACTTTCAGAAACGTGCTCACTCAATCCAATTAAGTTCCAATTAAAGTCCATTACCCTTAATTTCCTTTAATTAAGACCTGTTAAAGATCGGGGTGTTACACATCCAATGCTTCTTGAACTGTCTTAAGTTCGATTTCTGAAACTAGTGCAGCATTAGATTGAAATCTCAGGGATCTTCTTGTTTCTACCCCATGAGATGGATCGCCAAGAACTTCGTTATCTCTAACAGCTCTAGGATCGTTTATTTCAATTTTTCTTCTTAGCACGGGTTCTTGAACTTCAACAGACTCAACCCCTTGATGAGTAAAGGGTTCTAGAGCTACAATGTTTCTTGGTTCATCTCCCCCTGAATCGGGTGATTCCTTCATAACTTGATGATCATCTTCTTCTCTAGAAGATTGAACATGAATTTCGAGATCCTTGGTTGAGATTGTGAGATCCTTTAGACGTTCTTCGATGTCATCAACATTATTTTGAATATCTTGCTTGAGTTTCTTAAACTTGATATGGATGGTTTCTTCAATTGTCTTCCT
Source organism: Aeschynomene evenia (assembly GCA_013621005.1). Taxonomy (NCBI): domain Eukaryota; kingdom Viridiplantae; phylum Streptophyta; class Magnoliopsida; order Fabales; family Fabaceae; genus Aeschynomene; species Aeschynomene evenia. The sequence goes on along the minus strand of CM024269.1, from coordinate 9,158,455 downwards.
TTGCTTGTTGTAAACCCTGTAAGCTTTAGAAACAGCAGAATATCCTAGAAACACTCCGTCGTCGGAATTTGGAATCAAACTTTGAAAGCTTGTCCCTTATGTTTAGGATGAAGCAAGGTGAACCAAATATATGAAAATAGGAGATGTTGGGTATTCTTCCTTTCCAAAGCTCATAAGGAGTCTTGTTGAGACTTGCTCTTAGGAAAACACGATTTTGAATATAGCAGGTCGTGTTAATAGCTTTTGCCCAAAAACCTTTTGATAAACCGCTTTCTAAAAGCATTGTTCTTGCGATCTCAATGAGGCTCCGATTCTTTCTCTCAGCTACTCCATTTTGCTGTGGAGTTCTAGGAGAGAAAAATTCATGAACAATACCAAGATCCTCACAAAGATTTTCAAAAGCATAATTTTCAAACCCACCTCCATGATCAGAACGAATGGTGGTGATGTGAGAAACTTTTTTGTTAGAAACCATTTTCGCAAATGTTTTAAACTTTGAAAACGTCTCATCCTTAGAAGCTAAGAAAATTACCCAGGTGTATCTACTATAGTCGTCAACTATGACAAGGCAATAATACTTGCCTGCAAGAGAAGCCTATCTTGTTGGACCAAAGAGATCCATGTGAATTAGCTCAAGTGGTCTAGTAGTAAAGAAACCTTTCTTACTTTGGAAAGAAGCTTTGGTCTGCTTTCCCTTCTCACAAAAATCACAGGTCGTATCCCTGTCATAGCGGATCTTGGGAAGCCCTTTGACCAAACCTTTCTAAGATAACTCGGAAAGTAACTTCATGTGGGCATGACCCAACTTCTTGTGCCAAAGCCACTTGTCATCCTCAAGGGATGCTAAGTGTAACACCCCGATCTTTATTAAGTCATAATTAAATGAAATTAAGGGTAATGGACTTTAATTGGAACTTAATTGGATTCGAGTGAACATGTTTTCCCCTGGTTTAAAGTATGTGTGTTATGTGTTTTTATGAGTATTTATGTGTGCTTTGATGTTACATTGAGTTATAATGGGTGTATGGATGTTATTATATGAGTTGAAGTGTTTTAGGGCATTTTTCATGCCCAGTAATCGATTACAGCTCCTAGAAAATCGATTACAGCAAGTCAAGTTTCAGATTTGGGCTTTTTCGGAGGCCTGTAATCGATTACAGAACCATGTAATCGATTACGGTAATCGATTACAAGTTCGATGTAATCGATTACACAGTGCGCAGAATGAGTTTTCGGATGTTTTAAGTGACGGGTGGGCCCCACGATGACTCTTAAACCCTATTAGCTCAGTATATAAGAAGGTAAACCCTAATTTCCACCTCATTTGGTCATAAACACTCTCTCTCATCATCCCAGAGCCCCCATAGCTTTCTCTCTCAAGAACTCTCATAGCCATAGCCATTCCACGTCAAGAAACACCCACAAATACTCACCCAATCCCAAAAATAATTATATATTCTTGATCCTCTCACCAAGTCGGACATTTCTACCGGTTGCTTTTCTCCGGAAAGGGTCATTGTTGGAGTCGGGCCGTTCGTGAAACTAGGATTCCGTCTAAAAACAAGGATTGTCTTCAAGAGGTAGGGGTTAGGCATTCTAAACGTTATGTAATTGCATAATTGTTGATAAATTAATGGAGTTTGAATGTTGTACGTTGTTTTTCCCATTAGGGTTCATGAAATTGTTGATTTATGAAATTGGTTTTGAAAAAGAAAGGGGTTTATGAATTGAGAAGCGTTTTAAAAGTATTTTGATGTTTGTTAATGGTATGGCTACGTTTTCTATCGATTGGGACGATGTTGGATTCATATTTTGGCCAATGACTATTGAAAATCGTGTTTTTGGAACTCCAAAATCGTGTTTCACGACGTCGTAATCAATTACACGGGTTCGTAATCGATTACGATGTCTGAATTTCCAATCGCGAGAAAACGCTGCTCTCTGTTAATCGATTACAGAGCTGCGTAATCGATTACAGTAATCGATTACCAGTCTGTGTAATCGATTACAATAATCGATTATCAGCCCGTGTAATCGATTACAACAGTGCTGTTTGTGCGAAAATGAAAATAAAATGCAAGATAAAGGGAAAATCTTTTTGTTGTTTTTATTTTTAAAAAGAACAAAGAAAGGAAAAGAAACAGTTATGTACACTATTCACAAATCAAACAACTAGTGATTTCTTTCATCGTCATTCCCTGGAAACGACGCCAAATATTTGATGGTTGTTGTCGCAACTCCCATAAATTTAATTATTTACAAAATCAAGTTCCCCTAATATAGTTTAGTGGAAACCAGGGTCGTCTCTCACAATGAATGGCTAAGAGAGCAATACGCAAGACTAGTTGTATGAGGGTTGTCACAATTGGGGGTTTTTTTATGCAAGAAATTAAATTGGAATAAAATTGGAATAATAAAAACAGTGGTTTATGGAGTGGAACATTCATTAGGGTGTTTATCATTGGCTACAAAAGAATGAATGAGTTGATTAATTACGCCGGAGTTAGATCTAACTCCTTTGTTGTGATTCTAATGGTTAATTGCCTATAATGAGATTAATCAGTGAGATCTCACCTTTAGTTTCACTTTCAACAATTGTTAAAACCAATCACATTAATCTAATTAAAGAGACTAATCATCCAATAAATTAATCATTACCAAATCCTGATATGTCATGCATCAATTAATCAATTAACACATAAACACATGCCAATGAATTAGCCTAACTCAATCGAGTAAGCCAAGACAAGGTTAAACACACAATTTAAGATCTCAAATTATATGCCAAGGTTTGATAATGAAAACTTATGCAAGATTAAGAACAAAGCCTCAATTTGCCCGAATGATGTTCACACCCTCATAAACCACCAAGAGACTTAGTTACTCATGGAGGAAATAAAAGAGAAGAAAATAAATTAGAATTAAAAGCAAGGATGGAATGAAGAAAGTAAATAACTTGAACAATAAAGAGGAAAGTAAAGAAAATAATTGCAAATAGAAAGATGGAAAAACGAATAACTGAATTAATTAAAAGAGTAACTTACAAAACCCAAAGGGCTAGACGAATAACGTTGGAAATACAAATGAGGGAGCTAGAGCTACACTAGGAAAAAGATGGAATCCTAATGGAGAAAAAATAACTCTAACTAAAAGCCTAGGGTTGAAAGTATGTAAAGAAAATATATGAAAGTAGTAGGTATGTAGAGGTGTCTTGTTTCTGATGCATTAGCCTTCTTTAAATAGAGTGAGCAGCCTCCAAACCCTAGCTAATTGGGCCCCCAGCTCGGCCTTGCAGATAGGTCTCTGCTGTAATAGAATCGCGGCGCTGGGACGCGTATAGCTCGCTAGGGCGCCAGTGCTGTGCACGTGATGGATTCAAGTATGTTTTGCGCGCTGGAGCGCGCTGTGGGCGCTGGAGCGCTCGATGCTGGTTCTGAATTCCACTGCTCCGCTTCTTGCTCAGTTCCTGATGTCTACTGCTCCAATAATACCTATGACCTGTACCAAAAATACAAAATATCCAAGATCAAGTGCAAAGGTCATCCTTGAATTGCAAAAACATCATAAAACTTGTTACTTTAGCCTTTATTTCTATTAAGTCCAAATTAATTCCAAATTGTATTAAATACAACAAAAGGCTAAAATAGAGCAAAGAAATTCATACAATCATTCAAATTAAGGACATAAATTATTGGCAAAAACCACGTTATCAAATATCCCCACACTTGAACAATTGCATGTCCTCATGCAAAAGCAATGATTCCAAGCATCTCTCAAAGTAAAGCATTGTCTAACACATCTAACACATAAGTCCTAAAAAAATAAAATACTACAGATGATGGAAAGTTATTCAAAACAGCACACCTTGGTCAGAATTATGCAACACCCACAAACATATTACAAGTTGGCATTAAGAGAAATTCATGAGTTAAGAGAATCAGTTCATGTTATGCAGAGTTGGTTGATTGGCCCTCACCAGTGTGTTTTTTCTCTCAATCACTCAGTGTTTTGGCAAAGCACTCGATTGAATAAAACACACAAGTATTCACATTCCATAAATTTGCTATACTCCTAACATTGCAATTCTACAAACATGGTGCATCAAGAGGTCTTTTCAAGGTTGTAACGGGGCTTGGGACAGGTGTGGCATATATGGGAAGTGGACTCAATTCCAAGAACTAAGACTTCATGGTTCGATTAATCCTAGATGACTTTTATTACTAAAGAAAATATGGAGAGAGAAGAGATGGAGAGAATAGAAACACCCAAAATCAATAAACTCATAAATTCTTAAATTTAATATTCCCAAGGTTCCCAAATAGTTCCACATTAATTTCCAGGAACCCAACAACCTTTATTTGCAGAATTCACATATTTTTCTTTGATTTTCTGTATTTTTCAATTTTTTTTTATGGATTCCTCATCTCAATTCCTTTGGTAATTGAAATGAGGTGGAAAAGAAAATAACAAAAGACCACTTATGTACAAAAGCTATCCTTTACAGTTACATTCCCATATCGTACAATTTATTCCAGTGCACAATTTAACCCAATTTCCCACACTTAAGACCTTTGCCCAATCATCAAACCATGTCCTCCTAGTTTCTCAGAAGGGATTTTTCATTGTTTTTCTGTCTTTGGCTTGTAATGAGCTTAGTAACAATAAAGGGATAAAGGCTCAAATTGGCTACAAACAATGGGAATTGTGTATAGGTTGGCTATTTGGCTAAGTGGCTTTTAGATGTAAAACAAAATCATGCCTCAATCACACGCAACATGTATAAAACGCAAAACAAGAATCAAGCAAATTCAGGAATAAAAAATACAAGTGTGTGTGTGCCCACAGAAAGAAAGTGATCAGTTGATGTATATAATCACAATTAAGGCCCAAGTCTCACAGGTAATCCAAAGAACCAAACAGAGATAACACAAACAATTCAAACTCATATGGGATAATTATGGCAACATTTCTGAGTTAAATTCAAAGGGTAAAGTAATTTCAGACCAAAAGATGCTATAAAGAAAACTACCCAATCATCTACCTAGAAACGCATAAAACCAAAAGAAAATAAAAAGAAAATAAAAGAAAAGAAAAAGAGTTAGGCATGCAATTATTTACAAAAGCCAATTTTTCTACACCCTCCCCACACTTGAATGAGACACTGTCCCCAGTGTCAATAAATTAAAGAACAAAGAAAAGGGAATAGAAAGGACCTACGGAGGACTCAATCGTCCTCTGAACCATCATCATCCTCGTCATCATCCTCCTCCTCTTCAGCCTCATCATCCTCATCATCATCGTCGTCCTCGTCCTCATCGACATCAATAGGAGCCTGGGAATGTCCCGGAGCTCCATAACCGGTGGAAAAGCGCTGGTCGACGTAGGACCGGAAATCTCTCTGTGCCTCAGCAAATTTCTGGTCATAATAGCCTTTCGCGCTGAGCGCGCTGGAGCGCGTAACCCAAACGCACCGTTTCATTAAACGGGACGCGCGTGCTGGGGCGCGTATATGGCGCCCGGGCGCGGCTTCCTGATGCAGAATAGGTATTTTTTTACTGCTATGATCCTAGAATGCATGAAACTATCCTAATTAATTTTAATGCATGCAAAAATTAAAGATGCAAATAAAATACGAGAAATAAATACGGAAATTGAAATACGGAAATTAAAAATATTGAAAAATAAAAAAAATCGGTGGGTTGTCTCCCACGAAGCACTTTGCTTTAACGTCCCTAAGTTGGACGGTCGACCGTTTCAAGGCTACTTTGGTCCAGGATTATCAGCACCAGCTGCTCCGGTCATGATGTGGATGGCACTCACATTCCCCTTAGGATTAGGAACTGTCTGAGATGAGATCTGTGAGGTGCCAGCTTGTTCATAGGCTTGTGTGGCCGGATTTCCCTTCATTTGGTTGACCTCATTCTGCAAGCTCAGCATCATCCTTTGTTGCTCCATGAGTAATTTCATCACATCACCGATAGTTGGCTCGTTAGGATTCGGAGGTGCAGACAGAGCCAATTGTTGCAGTGGTGGAGGCAAGGCCATTGGAGCCTGGTATGGAACCTGGGGTTGCCTTTGATGAGGAGGTTGGTACCGAACCTGCTGAGGTTGCTGGACTTGTTGTGGCTGTGGATTGTTATTCCACCTCAGGTTCGGGTGATTCCTCCAACTTGGGTTGTAGGTATTCCCCGCAGGTTGATTCTGTGGCTGAAACTGAGGCTTTCCCAGAAAAGTGTTTGCAGCTGCCACCATTGTTGCCTCCTCTTGAAGGTGTGGGCACTGGTCAGTTGGATGGGATTCCAAAGAACATATCCCACACACCATTGCTTGGCTGGAGGTTCCCGGTTTGGCTTGGTTGATGGCCAATTGCTTCATGAATGTGGCAATCTCATCCAGCTTCTGGTGTAGGCCACCACTCTCCTGTTGAGCTACCTCATTCACCCCTTTGGTCACGGCAGTTGCCCTTGCACCAAACTGCTGTGAGTTCACAGCCATATTCTCGAACAGGAGCCTTGCTTCCGCCGGAGCTTTGTCCATCAGAGCACCACCACTAGCGGCATCAATCATGCAGCGATCTATACCCGTCAGACCCTCATAATAATACTGGATCAATAACTGCTCGGAGATCTGATGGGTTGGACAACTTGCCACTAGTTTCTTGAATCTCTCCCAGTACTCATGGAGAGACTCACCTTGGAGTTGGCGGATGCCACTGATGTCCTTCCTTATGGCAGTTGCCCTTGAGGCTGGGAAGAATTTCTCCAAAAAGATTTTCTTCATGCCAATCCATGTGGTGACAGCCCCATTTGGCAGATTCAAGAACCATTGCTTTGCTTGACCGTCCAGAGAGAACGGAAAAGCCTGAAGCTTCACGTGTTCCTCGTTGACTCCTCTTGGCTTGAGAGTCTCACACACCACATGGAATTCTTTCAGGTGCTGGTGTGGGTCCTCTCCGGCCAATCCATGGAATTTAGGGAGCAAATGGAGAATAGCTCCCTTGAGTTCGAACTCAGTGTCCAATAACCTTGGGTAGGTAATTCCCAAAAGTTGTTGACTGAGGTCAAGAGCTGCAAGTTCCTTCAGGGTGGGCTGATAGTCTGCCATGATCGAATTCGGACCTGAAACACTAACAGACAAATATGAAAGTTCAGGACCAGTGAAAAGTAGCGTTTCAAACGGTGGATCTTCCGGTTGCCCTTGAGACTCAGTAAACCCTCTCCTAGCTTGCCTTATTTTTCTCTAAGTGTTTTCAATTTCAGGATCAAAACCAGCAAGCTGGGGATCCGGTTGAGATCGAGTCATGCGCAACTACAACTTTGCAGTCGCAGTCGGGCGCTGGGGCGCTGTATAGGCGCTAGAGCGTGAATGACAGCAGCAGACTCAGCTGTTCTTGGAACAGCAAGTCTGGGAAGAGCAAATGGAAATACAAAAACGAAAATAAAATGCAAGATAAAGGGAAAATCTTTTTGTTGTTTTTATTTTTAAAAAGAACAAAGAAAGGAAAAGAAACGGTTATGTACACTATTCACAAATCAAACAACTAGTGATTACTTTCATCGCCATTCCCCGGCAACGGCGCCAAAAATTTGATGGTTGTTGTCGCAACTCCCATAAATTTAATTATTTATAAAACCAAGTTCCCCTAATATAGTTTAGTGGAAACCAGGGTCGACTCTCACAAGGAATGGCTAAGAGAGCAATACGCAAGACTAGTTGTATGAGGGTTGTCACAATTGGGGGGTTTTTGTATGCAAGAAACTAAATTGGAATAAAATTCGAATAATAAAAATAGTGGTTTATGGAGTGGAACATTCATTAGGGTGTTTATCATTGGCTACAAAAGAATGCATGAGTTGATTAATTACGCCGGAGTTAGATTTAACTCCTTTGTTGTGATTCTAATGGTTAATTGCCTAGAATGAGATTAATCAGTGAGATCTCACATTTAGTTTCACTTTCAACAATTGTTAAAACCAATCACATTAATCTAATTAAAGAGACTAATCAGCCAATTAATTAATCATTACCAAATCCTGATATGTCATGCATCAATTAATCAATTAACACATAAACACATGCCAATGAATTAGCCTAACTCAATCGAGTAAGCCAAGACAAGGTTAAACACACAATTTAAGATCTCAAATTATATGCCAAGGTTTGATAATGAAATCTTATGCAAGATTAAGAACAAAGCCTCAATTTGCCCCAATGATGTTCACACCCTCATAAAGCACCAAGAGACTTAGTTACTCATGGAGGAAATAAAAGAGCAGAAAATAAATTAGAATTAAAAGTAAGGATGGAATGAAGAAAGTAAATAACTTGAACAATAAAGAGGAAAGTAAAGAAAATAATTGCAAATAGAAAGATGGAAAAACGAATAACTGAATTAATTAAAAGAGTAACTTACAAAACCCAAAGGGCTAGACGAATAACGTTGGAAATACAAATGAGGGAGCTAGAGCTAGACTAGGAAAAAGATGAAATCCTAATGGAGAAAAAATAACTCTAACTAAAAGCCTAGGGTTGAAAGTAAGTAAAGAAAAGATATGAAAGTAGTAGGTATGTAGAGGTGTCTTGTTTCTGATGCATTAGCCTTCTTTAAATAGAGTGAGCAGCCTCCAAACCCTACCTAATTGGGCCCCCAGCTCGGCCTTGCAGATAGGTCTCTGCTGTAACAGAATTGTGGCGCGGCGCTGGGGCGCGTATAGCTCGCTAGGGCGCCAGTGCTGTGCACGTGATGGATTCAAGGAGGTTTCGCGCGCTGGAGCGCGCTGTGTGTAAGACCCCGAGATTTTAAGTATTTAGGATCATGTATAAGTTTATATAAGTATATTAAGGTTGTTTAGATGATTGGTGATGGTTTGGGAACCTTTAGAGAGAAATTGAAGGTTTAGAGCATGAAAAACAGTTTCTGCTGCTGTTGCTGTCATGTATCAGCATTTCGTCGCTAGCGGCCGCAGTAAGCTCGCTAGCGACCAGCTCGATTGCAGAACAGAATTTCTGCATTTTCAAAATTTCTTTTCAAGCCTTCATCTTTTAATAATTGCTATTTGGTCCCCTCCGTCCTTAAGACCTTACCTCAACCTGAAGGAACTTCATTCACTCAGAAAAACTCCCCTTAAGCATTTCAAACTCCCTAAACTAAAACCACACAACCTCCATAATTCCATACACTCAAACCTCACCATCTCTTCACCAACACTCACCTAAATCAGAAACTAAACCCATACACAGAATCCTTACATCAAATCCATTAGTTCTAACCAAACAAAATCATCTGGGAGCTCTAGAATCTCAATCACCATCATCAAGAGTGAGGAAAACTTAAGAAGCAAGTAGCTTAAAGAAGGTTTTGGGAATTCTTAGCTCTAGGAGGCAAAACTACAAGAGGTAGGGGTTAGATTTATGTTAGATAATGTATTCCTATGTTTTTCATACATTAGATTCGATTGTATTGGTGTTATGCATCAAAAATCATAATCTGAGATGAACTATGCTGAGAACAGAGTCGCAGCACGCGCTAGCGGCCAAACTCTAGCCGCTGGCGGAGGTACACGCGCTAGCGGCCATACTACAGGCGCTAGCGGGTGTTTAGCCGCCTTGGGGCACTAGCGGCCACTTGCTGCGCGCTAGCGGCCAGGTCGCAGGATTTTCTGCAGAATTTCAGTTTTCTGATGTTTTTAGCATTTTAAATGATCTTAATTTCATGGTTATATTTTCTGTGGTACAGTATCATAAGCATATATATATATATATATCAATACAAACTTATCAATAGAAGTTCTTAATGATCTATTAAAAAGATTTGCAAATGAATATGTTCATGCATTCATGATTAGAGTTTTAATGTAAGTAAATCAAAAAGTATATGCAAATATATGTGCTGTATGAGTATGTTGATTGACCTGAACTATGATGAAATGTCATGTGAAGTGAAAAATAAGTTTATGAGTAATTTTCTCTGCAAATGGGATTGGCAAGGGAGGTTGGCACCCTCGGTCCCCAATATCATATTGTGAGAGAAAGTGAATAAACCTCTCTTCCCCACAAATTCCTAGTAGAAACTAGAGAGGTATGAGCTCATAGCCTAGGGGACGGTGACGCGGAGGTAGGAAGTAAAAAGGGTTGTGCCATTTATAACAAAAGATCATGACACATGACATAAGTCAAAACTATACAAACCATAGAATTTTAATATATGCTGATGTTGAGTTCATATCCGTTGCATTCATCTATATAAATGTTAAGATGCATATAGGTATGACACTCCGGAATTCCAGATATTTTTCTGAAAACGACATTAATATGAATTATGCATGCATCACTTATTTTATAACAAACCGGAGTGATCCCTCTATTGAGTCCGTGGAGCTCACCCCAATTCCACCACTATTTGTTTTAGATTCAGATCGAGGTACATATTCGACTACTAGATGAACGAGTCGATACTATCAGAGGATTGAAGACTTGGACTACTTTGAGAGATTTACATTTTAAAGTCTTGTTTTCCTTGATGTTTTGTATTATTATGTTATGTATTATTTGACGCTTAGTTGAGTTTATAAGAAGATCATAAGTGGTTGTACAACCTTATGGTATTCTTAGAAACTTCAACATTCTACTATTGTAATATTATTCTGGATTTTATGTTTATATGTGTAATTCCTATGTGTAACTGAATCTATATGTATGTAATGGGCCACTTACATGGATTACTGTATTATGGTTATGTGAAATTCACAGTTTCATAGTTTGATGTATCAAATTATGTCCCAACGCGTACAAGCCACGATTTAGAACTCCCGCTTTTTATTTTGAAAACTTTACGGCCCTATTTTCCACGTACCCTTATTTTCAAAATTTGACTCTGAAACAGAATGTTAATTTCCGATAATTAACTCATTATGACTTAAGCATAAACAGATAATTGTTAGGGTGTTACACTGTGGGCGCTGGTTCTGAATTCCACTGCTCCGCTTCTTGCTCAGTTCCTGATGTCTACTGCTCCAATAATACCTATGACCTGTACCAAAAATACAAAATATCCAAGATCAAGTGCAAAGGTCATCCTTGAATTGCAAAAACATCATAAAACTTGTTACTTTAGCCTTTATTTCTATTAAGTCCAAATTAATTCCAAATTGTATTAAATACAATAAAAGGCTAAAATAGAGCAAAGAAATGCATACAATCATTCAAATTAAGGGCATAAATTATTGGCAAAAACCACGTTATCAGTAAGTCGTTCCGGGAAAGATGATTTTAGAACTTATAACTGAAATTGAATTCATTCATGTTACACCGATTTTATTAATAAACCCGGAGCAGCTCCCCTACTGAGTTACTTCCCAGTACTCACCCCTTGTTTTTCCCCCCATTTTAGATGATGAGATTCTATAGGACACAGAAGCGAATGAGGAGCCTGCGCAGCTTTAGTTCTATGCAGTCTATTTATCTTTAGACTTATCAGTTCCCGTTATTACGTTATGGATTATGTTTATTTCAGATGTTAGCATTTATTTGCATTTACTTTGAGTCCAGACATATGTTAGCCGGTAATTACTTTTCAGTGATGGTTTGTATTCGTGGAGTCTTATGGGTCTCAGTTTTAGGCTCATGAGATGACACCTACTATTACTATTTACTTTCTTGGTTGTATGTTTGGGGAGACTATGTTTGTTTATTTCCATTTATTTTATGAGGTATTATTCATACTACATCATGTGTCATATATTATCGTTATATTATACGCAATGCCCTTATGTTTATATTCCGCAAACGATTTTCGAAAAATTCTCCCATGTATTTTCCGCGTATAAGTATTTTAAAAACAAGTATAAGTATGATAACAGGAGGTAACCCTTATAAAATGGCCCTAAATGACTATAGCACTAAGGGTTATCTAGTAGGGTGTTACACTAAGCATTTCACATCTTGATCTAAAAGGTCCTCAAGATAGATGACATAGGTGTTGCCTAGTCTTCTTCCCTCGAGAACAACTTTACCTGTCTTTAGATCAATGACGCTACAATATTTGGCTAGAAACTCAACCTTTAAGCCTTTGTCACAAAACTGACTAATGCTTAAAAGATTGTGAGTCAAACCATCAACAAGTAATACCTCAGATATTTGATGATCATTGGACTTACCAACATTTCCCTTGTCGACGATCTTGCCCTTAGCTCCATCACCGAAACGCATTGTCCCCTTTTTCTTTGGTTTAACTTCTTTAAACCAGTGCTTGCTTCCGGTCATGTGCCTTGAGCACCCGCTATCCAGGTACCACTTTTCATCCAGCCACCGTTGTTGTGGCTCTTGATGGTTGATTTGCGCTTGAAGTTCCTGCGTTCACAGATGAAGAATTTTTAGGTACCCATACCTTCTTAGGTCCTTTCTTGTTAGCCTTTCCAGCATCTGGTTTTGGCTTTTGAGACTTCCATGTATTTTTAGGTTTTCCCTTCCATTTGCCACCCTTGGCTTTTGGAGGTAGTTCCCTTTTTAAGAAGTGGACATTTCTCTCTGTCGTGTCCATGTTTAAAATAAAATAGACATGTAGGAATAGGCTCTCTGTCTGTTGGAGGTATCAAAGTATCCTCATGAAATACTGGAACATATTGAAGACATGTATGATTTTTGTTTGGTTTTTGACCTCCTAACAATAGATCGAGCATCTTAGATCCGTTGACCATTCTTTCAAGATCTTTAAGGAGAAGCGCATTAGTCTTCTGTGCATGGTACATGGCTTCCTCAGCCTTCTCCACAAGCACAGTAGCTTCTGTCTCTAGAGATAGCCAGCCCTCACACAATTTATCTTTACTGTCTTTGAGTTCTTGACATTCTTTCTCTAGTTCCTCCTTTTGAGATCTTAATGACTTATTTTCTTATTCAAGGTTTTTCAAAGCTTTTTTATTCATCAGAAAATGAGTCGTCAGATTCTTTGAATCCTCTAGCAGTTCATCATAGAGGTCCGAAAGTTCCTCGTATGATGGTGCAGAGTTTTCAATACATACCTCAAATTCTTCTTTATCAGATTCTGAGTCTGTATCATACGAAGCATCTGCCATGAAGTAGAGGTTTGCTTCTTCTTCTGAGTCTTCGTTTTCAGATTCATCAGAATCTGAGTCTTCACTTCATGTTGCTGCAAGTGCATTCTTCTTTTTTAAGAACTTCTTCTTTGACTGCCTATTTTTAGCACAGTTGGTCTTGAAATGGCCTTTTTTGCCACATCTGAAACACGTTGTGTTTTCGATGTTCGTTTTGTTCTTCTTATCCTTCTTAAAGAAGGCTTCTTTATTCTTAGTGAAGTTTGTCTTGGACTTATTTTTCCATGCTAGTGACATTTTTCGCACGAGCATGCTTATGTCTTCTTCATTAAGGTCTTTGTCTTCGTCTTCACTGTCTTCGTCTTCTATGTCTTCAACTTTTAGCGCTTTTTTATTTGTCTTCAATGTCTTCTTAGTTGTAGAGGTCTTGAGCGCTAATGGTCTTGGTCTCGAAGTTGTAGAGTCTTCTTAGGCTTCTAGTTCGATTTCATGAGTCTTGAGAGACCCAATCAATTTGTCTAGACCTAACTTAGTTAGGTCCTTGGCTTCTTGAATAGCGGTGACCTTAGGTCTCCACTTTGAAGTAAGGCTTCGAAGGATCTTCCTTACCATCTCGGCGTTTGAGTACGTCTTGCCAAGAACTTTCAATTGATTAACAATATGTAAGAATCTTGTAGCAAGAGTATCAATGTCTTCGTCTTGATTCATCTTGAACGACTCGTACTATTGTACGAGCATGGAGATCTTCGTTTCTTTGACTTGATCTATGCCTTCATGTAGGGTCGCTAAGCGATCCCATATTTGCTTTGCAGTTTCACATGACACAATTTTATCGTATTCAGCTTTAGGTAAAACGCATGGAAGGATATACTTAGATTTCTTATTTTGTTGCACTTGAGTCTTTTGTTCTTCAGTCCTAGTTTCTTTGGGCCGAAGGGTGTAGGATTGTCACCGACTTCTACGATGTCCCAAAGATTGAGACTTGTGAATTGAATGAACAACGTCATTCGATATCTGCAATACGCATAGTCATCACCGTTGAAAGGTGGTCTGTTGGTGGAGGCTCCATCAGCAATATACGCGTTCTTTGGGTATGTATTGGGTAAAGAGTTCTTGGAGCTAACAGAAAAAATAATGGTCCTTTTGTAGGTCATACATAAATAGTATATAACTATTTCCTACTCTTTTTTAACATCTTCCTTTTCTTTTTAATTTTTGATAGAGCACTATTGTTATTGTTGCATTATCTATATTTCGTTTTACCTTATGCTTGCTTTCATTTGTATGACTATAAAGTAGGATTATTGGGCACTTCTCAAGTTTTGAACTTTTCAACTACAGGTTATTCTTTGAAAGAACTCTCACTTTTCTTTCTTCCCTCTTATTTATCTGAATCTGATGGGCTTGGATGTATAATAATATGGAAGTATTAATTACATTAGAAATGTTTAGTGTTTTAATTTGTTAAGCAAAGATTATTTGAACATGTATAATTTCTAAGAAACTCCTTTGTGGAACATATATAACCATTGTTTACATTTGTATACGAGAATTTTTGTGTGTACTGGTTTAATTTTTCGGCTCAGGCTTAACTTTAGGATGTGTTGCAGAGGATTGAGGGGAGGAGGAGTTTATTTTGAAGATGAATGCAACAGGGCAATTGACAACAAGTGTCATGAGAATGATTTCATGAGGGTTCTATTATATGCTTTATGCATATCTTTTACAGTGAGGGTGTGATGATCTGTTTATTGAAAATTGATGTTGTTTAATTTTAGACGAAGTTGCATTTAGTGATGGGATAGAATCATTTGAGCAGTTTAATTATATACTGTACAGTTATATTCGAGTTTTAATTTCACTGTAATTTTCATACAAGTGTTTTATTGAATGTATGAATTTAGGACTATCATTATGTATTTACACTACAATTTACATTAAAGTGTTTCATGGTATGTATTTGAAGGTGTGTGTTAGCACGAGAAGGGGGGTTGAATCGTGCTTAAATTTTCAAAATACTCTTCTAAAACTCTTTCTTTCAAAAACACTTCTCAGAAGGGTATCCTTCTGAGTCGCAGCGGAGAGTCCTTCTGAGAAAGTAAAGTTTCTCAGAAACTTTGCTTTCTGAGAAGATCAACCTTCTTGGTGATTTCTGAAACTTGTAGATTATAACTATCAAGTGTAAATACTTGAAGTCATAATGAAAGAGAGTTAGTATAATAATAACTATATTAACATGATAATATATTCAATATATACATGAGATATTAACATAGTTGTAGCACATAGAAACCATGTATAGAGATACTTTCTAGATAAGTTATCTAATATGAAGAATTAGGAACTTATTCTAGATAATATCTATGCACATAATAATATACTATAAACTTCAGAAACACATTCTAGTTCAAAGAGAAATGGTCATAGAGACTCAGAACCCTCATAGAAGTTTCTGATATTACTTTCTGGTGAGAGCATAATTTGTACTGGTTCATTACGTTATTAATATCTCTCACCCCAGTCATCGAATCAAAGATCCAACCGGTCAAATGTTAGAACTATGTGTCCTTAACATTCTCACAAATTTTCAGCTCGATCCAACGGTTAACGAATCCGTATATGAAGAATTACGATGACTGGTTTACAGAAAATCTGCTCTAAGAACTCATTATGTTCTTGCACGTTTTCACTTCAAAAGTTGTGTTTCTCACTGATGTAATTTTCTGATAGAAAAAACTAGTTAATATCATGCATCTTATACTTTATATAGAGTGTGAATTAAGATAAAGATTAAGCAACTAGAAATTAAACTAGCAATCAAGTTCAGAGAGAAGTATAGAAAGTGAACACAATTTTATACTGGTTCGGCCAATGATGCCTACATCCAGTTCTCAAACAATTGTTTGAGTTCCACTAACTTTCTTCAAAGTTACAGATATTATCAAGCCTTCTCAGGCTCTCTCAAGTATTCTTTCTTCTAGCCTCTTCAGGCTTTGCAGTGAATATTCTTTCCACAAGCCTTTCCAGGCTAAGCATGGATATTCTTTCCTATCGAAGCCTTCCCAGGCTCCCTCAGGATATTCTTCTTATTGTGCCTTCCCAGACAACATTGCCTTTAACACGTAAAGGACTACTACCACTTCACAACCCAAAGTGGATTTCCTTGCCTCATTACGAGGACTTCCTTGCCTTAAACAATTAAGGACTTTTTACCCCACTCTTATGAGTAAGAGATTAGTATTCTTTCATCAAGCCACTTCTGGCTTCTCTTGCTTAACTCAACACCATGAGCAAGACTAGTATTCTTTGATTGGCCTCTTCAGGCTACTTGCTCATTCACCATGAGACTTTTACAAGTATTCTTTTCCTAGCCTCTTCAGGCTCTAATTGCTCAGCTCCACATGAGTGAGACTTGTACAAATAAATACAGATTTGTGTTTGAAAAGTGTGTGCGTAAAGCACTTACAAACAAATACTTAAGGACTTTGAATGAACAAAGGATATCCTTAAACAACTCCTATTCAAAGCTTGCAACAGCAAGAATATTATCTAGTGAAAGGATAAGAATAGAAGATTTCAAGAAATTTTCTTTTGAGAGAAAATTTCTCTTTTACAGAATCTCGGGTTTCTCAAGGAATATGAGTAGAAAAGATTTGATTTGATTCCTTAGAGTGACCCTAGATGTTGTTAGTGATGTGTTATAAAGTTGAATTAATGTTCTAACATCACTAGGAAATTTGGCAGCATTGCAGCAACGTGCAAACTCCCTTTGTGTCTTGTTGGGAGCTTATTTATAGCCTTTTCCAGATTATGGCCGTTGTGCACAGTTCCCAAGACTTTCTGATATGTCCTTCTGAGAGACTACCTTCTGAGAGCTTTCTGAGAGGACTGCTTTCTGAGAGCTTTCCGAGAGTACTGCCTTCTGAGAGCTTTCTGAGAGGACTGCCTTCTGAGAGCTTTCTGAGAAGACTGCCTTCTGAGAGCTTTCTGAGAGGACTGCTTTCTGAGAGCTTTCCGAGAGTACTGCCTTCTGAGAGCTTTCTGAGAGGACTTCCTTCTGAGAGCTTTCTGAGAGGACTGCTTTCTGAGAATTTGTGCTTCTCACAAATTCTATTCAGCCTTCTGAGAAAACTGCTCTCTCATAACCAAGTCAGCACTTCATGAGAAGGTTGATGCATCTTCTTGATGTGTTTTGACTAACCCAATGAGAAGTTTCTGAAAGAATTTCTTCCTTGCTTAATGATGTATCTTCTCATTCAAGATGCCTTGATTAGATCAGAGGGTGATTCCTCAGATGTAGATTTTTCTCAGCTTCTTGAAGGAACTTCTTAGACAGCTTTCTCATAAGGTCACAGCTTCTGAGAGCTTCTCAGATGCTGGCTTTCTGAACCTTCTCCGGAAGGTGTATCTTCTGATACTTACTCAGAAAGTCTCTTATGCTGCCTCAGAAAGTACTTTAGTATAGATCTTGATTTCCTTGAGTGCTTTCTGAATGATTCTTATCAGAATCCGATGCTTCCATTTAATCTTCTAGGACAGCTTTCTGAAGCTCGGCTTTCTCAGAAACTTTCAAGTCTTCTTAGAAGACTTTCTTGGCTTCTTGGAGGATGCTTTCGAGAAGTCTTCATGGTCTTGATATCTTCTCGGTTTATGAACAGTTTCTTTATCAGAAACTTGAACTTCTTAGTTTCCAGAAACCTATTCTTGAAGTGTTCTGATATTGCAGCTTTCTCCAATCTTCTGGATGAGGTTGCCTTCTGAGAACTCAATCATTCATAGCCTTCTAAGAGGAACCCTTCTGAGTGAACATCCTTTTGAGAGAAGGTCCTTCTGAGAAACAAAATTTGCATGGTCTTCTGAGACCCTTCTGAGTAAATTTTGTTTCCTTCTCAGAAACACTTTTTCACCTTGTTGCTTTCGAGACACCCTTTCTGATGCCTTCTTAGCTTTGAATATGTCTTGATACTTGAGGTTACTTAGTGTTGAATTTTAGCCTTCCACATATGAATGACAACTCATGCAATCCTTCTAAGAAGATTTTGAGTGCATTTCTCAGAGCGCTTTCTCATGTCTTCTTCGCAGGTTGCTCAATAGCTTTCTCATGCCTTGATTTCCTTTTGAGAGGCTTTGTTCTTCTTTCTTGTGTATTTTAGCTATCTCAAATAGCTTTTTCACTGCACATATCAACACCCATTAAATTATTCTAACAAAATATTTTCTTTATATTAATTTGTTATCATTCAAAACCAAGTCTTTAATGATTTCCAATCATTAACACTTCTTGGAAGGGTGCTGGAGCTTACAGTATTGTCCCTAATAGATCATATCTTCATAATGTATTTTAATTGATTGTATTTATTCATAAATAAAAGTAATGAGATCATATTGTAATAATAAGTATTTTTTAAAATATAAAATTAAACAATTTTTTTTGTATAATGGGATTATATTTTCAAGATAAGTTAATAAGTATATGTCATTATAATATTCATATTCTTAATGATTTTGATTTTTTTTATCACTTTAAACATATGAGAAAGGGTGATTTTATCTTTTATAACGGATCATATCCTAATAACAAATGATTTTAGAAATATAAATTAAATATTTTTTTTTACATAACAGAGGGATTTTGTTAAAGAGATTGTGTAGATGATTAATTAGGCTGTTTAATTTTTTTTTACATAACAACTTATTAGTCTTTATTTTTATGTAAAGGCTAACTTTTTCGCATATAATAATATGTTTATAAGGAATAAGATTGGGCAATTTTATCATTATAAATAACATAGTTTTTTCTTAATTATGTTTATTAATAGAAAACATCTCAATTATATTTTTCTATGTTAAGTATTTTGACTCTATTATTTAACAATTATAATCTTGAACATCAAAGTTTAATTGGAGTTTGAATTATATAGAAAACTTTTTTATCATGGCATAAATCTACAATGGAATTGTTTCGTGAGCTACTCAACTACTTATCATGTGTTAATAAAAAAAAAACTACTTATCATGTTTATGTTTATTTAAAATAATTATTATTCGTAATGAACTTTTACGGAATAATAAGTTTAGTATGTTAAACTAATTTAAGCATTAAGTTATTAAGTTATGCAAAATATCATAATGTATATTTTTTTAATTGAAAAATTAAAAACAAATTAAACTCGTGCATCGTAGAGCAAGCAAAATATACTAGTATGAATATATAATAAATGTTAAGCAATATAGTCTTACTATCTTTGCATTGTGTATTAGCATATAAAAAATTAAGCATAAAAATATAAAATAGGTAAAATTGCTGGCAAAAAAGTGTTTTAAGTAGGTTTAAGTTTTTAGCATGTGATTGAGCTATGTTTTGGAATTCGCGCGGCAAAAAAAAATTATGGCAGGCCTGGCGCCCTACTACTACTATATATATATATATATATGAGACTCACTCATTCTCCAATTGACCCTATTGAAAATTTGAAATCCACCTTTCTCTCTTTTCGATTCTCCGCTCCGAATTCCACGTACTCTCCTCATTTCTGCCAAATTTCTTTTTCGATTTTCGTTTGTTTCCGCTGCTTGGAATGAGGTTTCTCTGTTTTCTTCTTCTAATATGCTATTGTTGTAAAATCATGTTTTCGTTCCTTTTGGATTCTTGTAAAACATGCCAAAAGTCATGTTTTCATTTCTTCTTTCTCTGTTCTCTGTTTTGGATTCTATGTTTTCTAAGTTGGTGTAAAATTGGTTCTGGTGTGTGCTCAATGTGTTGTTGTATGTTTATTGTCTGCTGCTGTTCTGGTGAAGGGTAATAACTGTAATGGTGGGTGTTTATGTTTGTTGAGGTTTATGTTTGTGTGCATCGGGAGTGTACTGGTCCTGTATTGGTTCTGTGTATTGGTCCCGTGTAAAATTGGTTCTAGTTGTATGTTCATTGTCTGTTGCTGTTCTGATGAAGGGTAATAACTGTAATGGTGGGTGTTTATGTTTGTTGAGGTTTATGTTTGTGCATCGGGAGTGTATTGGTCCTGTATTGGTTTTGTGTATTGGTCATGTGTAAAATTGGTTCTGATTGTATGTTCATTGTCTGCTGTTGTTCTAATGAAGGGTAATAACTGTAATGGTGGGTGTTTATGTTTGTTGAGGTTTATGTTTGTGTGCATCGGGAGTGTATTGGTCCTGTATTGGTTGTGTGTATTGGTCCTGTGTAAAATTGGTTCTGGCTGTATGTTCATTGTCTGTTGCTGTTCTGATGAAGGGTAATAACTGTAATGGTGGGTGTTTATGTTTGTTGAGGTTTATGTTTGTGTGCATCGGGAGTGTATTGGTCCTGTATTGGTTATGTGTATTAGTCCTGTGTAAAATTGGTTCTAGCTGTATGTTCATTGTCTGCTGCTGTTTTGATAAAGGGTAATAACTGTAATGGTGGGTGTTTATGTTTGTTGAGGTTTATGTATATATATATTTGGTTGCCCACAGTGTCCGGAGGTTCGCCCCGACTAATCCGTCGCCCCGGGTCGCGTACCTGGGATACGAATGTAACCTCGGCTTGAAGAATAGGATGCAGAAACCGACTCTATGAAACCGACTCTATGAACTTGATGGAAACCTATTATTTTCATATAAGTTGCACAGTCCATTCAAGATGCAGAACATAAAAAAAAATGGGAAATTCTCTGCACATGACACGTTGGATTTTGCTCCCATCATCATCTGGCTGCATGCATGGGTTTTATAACATGATAAAGGATAAGTTCAGGGATGAAAAGCAAAAGTATTGACGTTTTATCATAGAATTAATTTCATGTTGTTATTTATTTCTTAGTGACGCTTGCATGTTAGCATCACTAACATATATTTCTAGCGTAATGAAATGTGCAAGAAAAAGAATGAAATGATCTTTGTGATTAATTGTACATGATGATTCTGCTCATCTTCTTTCAGTTCAACCAAAAATAGAACATTATACTTTTAAGAATACAAAATGGATCGCAAGCGAGTAAATTCTCTTGCTGAAGTAATATCGACACCAAATGCCTGGCACAATCAAAAGACACTTGTTTATTTATAACCAAAATAAATAATTACAATTTCTTTCTACTGAAGAGGTTTTGCTTCTAGTCCCTCAAAAGTAGTGATTATTATATTCCCCAAAAGTGGCGATAATAATCCTCAAGATATGGTGATGTATTAGAGCAGCAACAACAAATAGGACTGAAGTGCAGGAGTTAAAAATTAAAGGTAAAAAAAATAAATAAATAAAAGAGCTAAACCCCCCAAAATATAAACAAAACCGACTAAAACTACTTAATGAATAATACTTCAAATGCGCTAAAGCGTTGTTTTAGTGTCTTTCCCAAACCATGCCATGGATTCTTCTGCTTTATTAGGCTCGGCATAGGATTGCTGCCATGTCTTTCTCTGTATTTCATAAAGGGACAACTCCAAATAGGTAGACATTGATACCAAGGAATCCATGTAGTTACTCCTGAACCGTCAAATGAAATCATTGCCAACCTAATAAAAAAGTAGAAATTCTTAGATAGGTGATTGATATATATAAAATCAAAACATTATATTCTCAATCCAAATCTCAACAAAGTAAATCCAAATAGATCCAATCTCAATCCAAAAAAAAATGATATCAAAGTTGATTCAGACAGGTTCATCACCCATTTAAACAAATTTATCACCGTTCAAACAAATTAAAATCATAATCGCCTTCCAAAAAAACAACAATCAAAATATATTCAAAAAGTCTGGTCGTACGTCAAGAATCAGCCAACGACCAGCCAACGATTAATTGCAACTATTAATATTCCTAAAATAACTTTATGTAATTATGGAAAGATAATAGTAAGGTATAGGTATTAATTAGCAGCAAATATATTGAATATCTTATTTAGATTTATTATATTCAAAATTTGATACTAATCCATTTTTAAGAAGTTGCATTTTTCTATTGCAATCAGCACTCTCTCTATACGCTATCGTTATTTATCCTACTTTTTATCTTTTTTTTCTTGCATGGAGTCATAATACCCCATTGTCATGACTTCCTTGTTCATGAGCATGTAATGGTTTTAATTTATTTTTTTTTCATTCAATAATACCTTTATTTTTTTCGATTCTTCCAACTTATGTTACAGCTCTTTTTTGGATATAGTGTTATCAAGAACACTAGTCAATGAAAGAATCTAGTAAACAACTCATTGGTAACAATTTTAACCTCAATGCTCTGTATATTGAGTTTTATTCATTATTTTAGCATATATAATTCTTTATGTGGTATGTTTAATCATCTTTTATATCAATATATGTGTAATGTCTTTCATGTGATATGTGTAATGCTCTTTATGTTGTATGTGTAATATCCTTTACGAAGTATGTGTAATATCTTTCAAGTGGTATGTGCAATATCATTTATTTGATATGTGTAATACTCTTCTTTTGATATGTGTAATTGTCTTATTATGGTATGTGTAATATTCTTTATTAGATATGTGTAAGTATTATTATAAGGTATGTGTAATACCATTTATTTGATACATGTACTTTTATATATGTGATATGTGTATAATTTATATATTAATATAATAGTAACGTAATTCCAACTTCTCTAATTAAATAGAACATGAAAATGATTGATTGCTCACATGTTTATTTTATTTTAATACTAAAGCACATCGTATCATAGAATACACAACATAAATCATAATATATAAGAGACGATTTGCGTATAGCTATTATTAGGGAAGATATGTATCTTCGATGATTATTTTTTATTTTGCAGGATATGTGTATTTCAGGATTCTATAAAAAAGATTTACATATTATATTTTCTGATTTTAGTAGGATATGTAATCTACATTGTATTAATTATATGTGTAATATCTTTCCTTTTATTAACGGATAATAATATAAATTACACAGTTAAAGTATAAATTATTAATTCGATGGAATGTATAGTATTATTGAAATATATTATTAGAACTCAAACAATTACAACAGACCAAAATAGAAATAAATAATAAAAAAAAAGATGAAAAAGCTCAAATAAAAGAATCAAGCCAATGTCTTATGCAGAATAAAAAACAAAGAGGGAGACATGGGTTGAGACACAACCATCTTTAGGAACACCATAGCCAACCACCATCATCATGCATAATCCAATCATAATTCGGAATGAACAATCCAAACACAAATCCAAAACCACAATTCCATAAAAAATAAATCCTAATCCATATACAATCAAACCAAAACCAAACTCAGATTAAAAAAAAAAAAAGGAAAGGCAGTGATTACAGAGAGAAAGAACCATCACCATCCACTGCCCAGTCATCTTTATCATTATCACCAAATGTCACCCTCCAGCCTATTATCACCGAGGGCAGAGAATAAAACAGAAAATTTGCAATAAAAAAAAAAACAAAATTAGATCACATGAGATAAATCAGAGAATAAAGAGAATGACGATCAGAATCCAAAAGACATTAGAACAACAAAAGCAGACAACAGAAAAGGGACTCGGTGGTCAGTTATAATTACAGAAGCATGAGGAGCACAAGAATGGAAGAACATACATAGAACATAGAGAGCAACACACGCATACACACCCCTTAATACCGCATAATCCGAAATTAAAGGCAAAAATATTTCATCCAAATACAATCAAAATCCAGTCCATAAATGCATTTCATACACACAAAGAAATAAATAACAATCAGCATTACCGTTATCATCTATCGTCACTTTCATCTGTATATCATCTATCCTCCATCTCATCTTTTCATCATTATCATGTTAATTCATTATTATCACAGACCACCTTGACAAAAAAAAAACAAAATGAATCATCAAATATAGAGAAAAGAACATAAACAGAGCCAAAATAGAACAATTTCAAAACAAAAAAGTTAATTTCTTTCCTTTGTATGTGTAATTGGCGATAGAATGTGAATTCAAGTAAAGTTTTGTGGAATATGAAATCTAATGTTAAAAGGAAAAATAAGTGAAACCCAATAGGTCAGTAAAACTACAGAGCAAATGTACAGCAAATCAAGTACTTTTTTTTTTTTTTCATGAGCCTTAGGTAGCTCCTGTTTTGATTTTTCTAATTTCAACAACTCAGCAGAGATCTCAAAAGTCAAAATGTAGAGTTTGTAAATATTTATTAACAATTTCCGCCATAGCAATCTTAGTAGCAATATTCATTCAATTCAATAATAATAAAAACACAACAAAGAAATAATCATAAAACAATATCAAATTCAATTCTATCCACTCAATAATGGAACACCCGTCTGAGGCAACCAACTATCCTCCTGCAAGAAATTAGTCATAGTAAAATTAGCAGCATCTTTGCCACCAATAACATGATACCCAGACCATGTAACTCAGTTTGCAGTGCTTGAACCAGAGTCAAGGATTCCTTACCTTAATCATCTTCTTCATTATCATCAACATCACCACCATCAGTCGTTACCATGTCATTCTTTTCACCACCATCTTCCATAGATCACCATATCCATCACCTAAACCAAAACAAAACAAACCAAAAGAAAAAACACATAACTGAAGTCAACATCATCTTCATATATAGTTATTCAGACCAAAAAATAGAAATCAGTACACAACAAACAATAAAAATGAAAGCAATAAAAATCAAAACAGGGAGAACCCCAACCACCATCAGCACCAAGCAACAGCAGCAGCAGTCGCCTCCATCGCGTCTGCCTAGGTCGCGCCTCCAAAGACAACAGCAACGGTAGTCGGAGTTGTAGCAACAACAGCCAGAGTCGTACGGGAAAAAGCTCCAGCAGTCTCGCGCTCACCACCATCGTCGACGCACCTACAGATCTCGGGACCCTTCATAGCAGCGGCGGTCTGCCGCAGTCATTTCCCGTTGTGACCAGTCTGTAGCTCAGTCGTCGTTCTTCATATCGGCGGAGCGAAGCAACCGCCTCCATGGCCATCATCCACTATCTCTCTCTTCCTCCTTGCAGGCCACCGCGGCTCCTCCGCCATCACCCAGTGTCTCCTCTCTCTCCTTCCCTCACTGCCGTGAAGCGGCAACTCACTTTCCCACTTTCCCCCTTCTCAAACATCCCTAAACTTATCCTGTGAGAGAAGCCAAAATGGGAGCAGCAGAACTTAAAAAATTTGAAACAAAAAGACTTGATGGGAAGATAAGGATGAAGAGAAGACAACAATGTAGATTAATGGAATTAATAGAAAGTAAAATAAAAATCTTATAAAATCTGATGGGTATACTATATAAACCTGATGGGAAAATTAATGGATAAGATAATGGACATATATCATATATGAGAAAAAACTTAAACACTGAGCCAACCCAACACCAAGTAAAAATATCAATGGAAATAAAAAAATGCTTGACGTACAACCAAAATACGTCCAACTTATATCCAACTTATGATATTCATGTTATAAGATGTGTGCTATATGTATAACACATATACGTATAATACACATCTTGTAACATATATATATATATATATATATAGCACACGTTGGATACAAGTTAGACGTATTTCTGTTATACATCAAACCTTAATGATAAAAAAATACAAAAATTATAAGAATCCAAGATAAAATGGCAACCCTTCTACGGGTGACACGTCGGATTTTTATCAAGAATCACCTAGCTGGAGGAACAGGTTTTATGGATATATAAAGGATTTTATGGATATATAAAGGATTGCTTATACTTAGGGACGAACTAAAATAACAAATTATAATAATAAATTCCTAACCCTTTGTTTTATAAAAGTACTTGTCCTTTAATCCGTGCAATGCACGAGATGATACCAAATTTTATGTTTGAAATATTAAATAATTAATGAAATAGAAATATTTTTATAAAAATAAATTAAATGAAAATATATTATTTTTAAAATTTATTTTACAAATATAAAAAAATACATAAATAAAATTATTCTTATATCAGTAAATGTACACAAAATTGAAAAAGAATCTTGATGAAGTGTCTAAGAACTACTTATCATATAAAATAAATATGTAATTTTTAAATTATTTTAATAAACAAATCATATATATTGAATCAATATATATGAAACATAGGAAGTGATTATTGCCACACCCTTTTATCACTCACAAAAAATCAGCAAATTCTTATTCAATCATGTAATTATTTTTTTCAATCTCGAATTCGTATTCATAATATTCATATTTATTTTCTTTCAATAATCAACTAATAAAAATGTTAATAATTTACGGATTATTAATCACTAAAATTACTGAAATCATAGAAAATATTAAAAATTACTCATTATCAATCACTAATAATTACTAATTATTCATAAGTATTTCCATCCAACAATCAACAAAAATATTGAAAAATTACTTATTCACGTTCATAATTATTCATAAGTAAAAAAATATTAAAAATTTCTAATTATATTTTAATTACTAAGTATTCATAATTATTCTTTTTCAACAATAAAAAAATCCAATAAAATAATATGTTGATTATTTATATTTTTCATTTCCCGTGAGAAATAGTGCAAAATGATGTAGAAACATTATTACATGCTCATCTAGTAAAATCATTTCGATCGATGACTCATCAGACACATTTTTGAAAGAGGGATTAATCTTGATTAGAGCATGAATTAATGTACAACAATGAAGTGAATAGAGAGGAATTTAGAAGTGACATGTTGCATGCTCTATGATGCATTAACTCTATTTTACAATAATAAGAGAAAAGAGAGATTAAAGAATATAATTTTGATTTCTAATAAGAGAGATTAGCCTTGATTAGAGCATATAATTTTGATTTTTATAAGAGAGATTAACCTTGATTAGAGCATGGATTAATGTACAATAATGAATTGAATAGAGAGGAATGTAGAAGTGGCATGTGGCATGCTCTAGGAGGTATTAACTCTATTTTACAATACTACTAGAAATAGAGAATAGAGAATAGAGATAGAGATAGAGATTGAGATTGCTGTCCTTCCTTTAGATAAGAAATTTTCCCCATTTGTTTGACCTATATTTTGAAGGGTTATGATCATGGTTGTATAAATTGCGAGTCAACTTGTAAACTCGAAGGAGTATACGTTTTCAGGTCATAGAATCGAATTGACTCATATGCAAATTCATTTTTGGGTAGACTCGGGTGGACTCGGTCAAACTCGCGATTCTACGGCTGAGTTTACGAGTTTATGATGTCGGAGCAAAATTACTAAAATTTTATGATTTTGACACATGAAATTACAAAAGTACCCCTATTTTTTAAGAAATTTTAGGGTTTTGATTTTGAATAACCCGTGCGTGCCATCATTTCATCCCTCACTTCTCAAGGTCAACGGCGCCTCTCCTCTCCCCTACCGTGCCGCCGCTCAACTCCGGCAAATCTCCACCGCGCGAAGCCGCGTCTTCACGAAGCTCCGCCTCGTCTGTCTCGCCATCATCACGAAGCCGCACCGCGCAGAGAAACGAAGCCGCGCCTCCACTGCACTGAGAAACGAAGCCGCACCGCGCTTCCACTGCCGTTGCCGAAGCCGCGCCTCACCACTGTCGTCGTGCCTCCGATGCCGTTGCCGAAGCCGCACCTCATACTTGCACTTCCTCTGTCTCACCTTCTCTGGCTCTGTCTCTGAATCGCCGGTTTGGGTCGCGGGTCGCCGCTTCATAAATGTGCCATCCTCTCAACCCCAGTTCATCCTATTCCACTGCTTCAACAAGAAATTGCCAAAATTAGTCCACCAGACAGGGTAATCTGCTCTGTACAACAGCAAGCAACGATCATGGAAGGTCGACGACCACGGAATCGAACTATCTCCTATTCCTTCAAGAAATTGGGTTCCAGTGCTACCCATGATTCCGTAGCTTCAACTTTCGCTCAAAGGGGCACTCCTTCGACCTCTGATTCCAAGGTCCCCAGGGTTGGCTTCAATGCAGATGCACAAATCTTTTCCAATTTTGAGCCCTTAGCTGGAACTTGTCCTTACATGTGCCCAGGTATATACAAAAAAAAAAAAATGAAACAAAATTCACTTGTGATTGTTGTGGTGTTAGCAGTGCAATTTTTTCTTGAAGCTAATAGAGTAAGCAGAATAAGGTAGTTTATGTTTTCACTTGTGCTTGTTGGGTTTACATGAACATAGTTGAAAACTGTACTTATCTATGTGAATAAGTGAATCTCGGATGTGGGTTTGGTTTTCAGAAAACAATTTTCAGTTTTCATTATCCGTTTCCCTGTTTTTAATAATTTGTGAAGAAACAGTGAAAATTAGGAATTGTTTCATATGTTAATCGGTCATTCTGTTTCAATGTTTCTTTGTAATTCTGCAAAAGGGCATGCATCTTATGATAATAGTTTGAGCTGTCAATACAAATTTCCTAATACTCTGAAAACAGATATATCACCTATGAGACTAACTATCTTATTGGCCTTGTCAAGGAGCTAGCTTGCTAATTGTTTCTGCACATAGTAACTTTTTTGGTGGCTTTGTATGGTGGCTTTATGATGCATGACTTTTTTACATTAAGTATAAAAAACTCCCAACAAACAGTTACTATTGGCTTTGATAAGGTTTAGGGAAAATTAGTGTTAGGAATGTAAAATATTTCTAAAGCCAACAACTAACCCTTGTTTTACTTCGTGAGGTTGGCTATAAGCATCAACGATATTAGTGTGTTGTATAATAACATAAATCATGTCTATAGACAAACCATTATAATCTAAACATGATCTGAATCGAGGACAATGAACTAAAGTAGATGGAGAATATCTACGTGTAGCTTTTATTTTCAGGTTTATCTACCTGATATTGTTATTGTTCATAAAAAGTTCATATAAAACATATCTGCCTGAAGCTTTTATTTTCAAAGGTTTTCACTCTGTCTACAGAACGAGAGAGAATTCAGCGTGAAAAACTCCGTGATTTGGCAGTCTTTGAGAGGCTTAATGGCAATCCTGGAAAATCATCCCATGCCCTTGCTGTAAAAAAGGTAAAACTGAGTTTTTCTATTTTGTCTTGTTTTACCTTATTAAATATACACTTGTCTACTTTAGGAAGGATCTACTCTCAAGAACCATGCTGAAAATACTTTTTTCAGCTATTTTTTTATGACTTGCCGTGCTTTTAAGGGTTCTGCAAAACTTTAATTCTGTGAATCAAATTGATGATGCCAATGTGTTAGCAAACCATCTATATGTTAGGCAGATTAAGGATGAGCATAGCAGATTAGAATAACTCCATAACTGTTAGATTTTATCAAAATGAAATCCCCAACTGTCAGAATGAAAAAAAATCTAACAAACAGTTAACAGACTGTCAAGAATAGTGACAAATGAGATGAGGCGTCAGTTGAGGGGGTCAATTTTAGGTCAGTTTTGGTGTGAGTATGACTCACGATCAGGGAGAGCTGCAGGACTCTCAATTGTCCAAACATTAAGCTTTTTCAACAGGCTTAAGCATTTATTACAAGAAATAAGGTTTGGAGATATTAATTAAATTCAACTCATGTGATAAATTAAGACGCTTTGGACATTGCCTTGAGTCTAAGGGTCAATGAGAGGACCAAGCATACAAAAGTTGAGAGTCACTTCATAGTAGAAAACAAAAAATCAATTTTGATGCATTCCTATTTCCTACGCTTTTTGTCAATTTAGATGATCAGTTAGTAGAGGTATTCGTAAATCTCCTAGAGGACCTCAAATTATTATTACATTTATTGTAACAAACTTTGTGTATTTGATTTTGTTAGGGGCTTGGATAGTATGGGATGTTCAAGTCTCACATTGTGTAGTATGGGATACTTAATGTTGTATATAAGGAGAGTGGTTCTCCCATCTTAATAGCTAGCTTTTAAGGTGTGGTTCTCCACTTCCCTTTGATACTTAACAATGGTATCAGAGCTTGGTGGTCGACCACACAGAGAGGGCTACCTAAGGAGGGTTCTAACCGGAAAGAGGCAGAGTAAAGTGCCGTAGAGTGCAGCCGCCGGGACTTCGGCTCTCCAGGGGCGGTGTATTGTTAGGGGCTTGGGTAGTATGGGATGTCCAAGTCCCACATTGAGTAGTATGAGATACTTAATGTTGTATATAAGAAGAGTGGTTCTCCCACCTTAATAGCTAGCTTTTAAGGTGTGGTTCCCCTCTTCCCTTTGATACTTAACAGATTTATATGCTTTATTAGCTTGAAAATTATTATTACATTTATATGTTTTGAGTTCTAGCTAAGTGCATTATTGGGAAGTGTATAAAACAACTTAAATTTTTAAGGAAAGCTGTTTTGAAAAAAAAAAAAGATGTTTGGATAGTTTAGATAAATAATTAAAGCTGCTTTTAAGGAGAAAAAAGCTGTTTTAGTGAAAAAATTTAAAGCTCAAAGTTGAGCATTATATTTTGGAAAAAAACTGTTTTCTTAAATATGCAACATTGGTATTACCAATTTGCCCACACTAATTATATTAACCAATTTTAATTAAATTATTTCATACCTATTCTAGTAATTTGTCACAAAAAGCGGTTATTTTTTAACAATCCAAACATCATAAATTAACTTAAAGTTACTTTTCAGCTAAATTATTCAAACATAAATTTATCCTTAAATAAGCGATTATATAAAAAAGCGATTGTATAAATTTATCCTTAAACATACCCTTAGTCTTCAAAAAGTGACAGAGTTGTCTTGAAAATAATATGGTCATTGTCATCATTCAGTCTTATTGTAAATAGTATTAGTTGATGTCTCTTGTATATAACTATGCCTTTGATGATTGAATAGAAATAACAAATTCTGATAATGTTTTCATGGACTATCTTTTCCAAAAGCTTAAGCTGTTGGGTAGATGGTTTTATATCTCAAAACGTCTCCTCATGCAGGAGCTTTGTGCTCAAGTGTGGACCTGAATCTCACCTACCTTGTGTTGAAATTTTGCTTATTTATTTGGAATGAGGGGTGCACCAAGTATTGAACTCTAGATAAATTGGTTATAGAGACTTTGATACTGTTGTCATGAACCATCTTTCTTAAAAGCTTAACTTGAATAATTGTTTTCCAAAAAACTATTGCATAGAGATTAATGTATGGTTTTATATCTTATCAAATTCTATTGTTCTTTGGTTCTTATTCTTTAACGCCCAACATCATTTTTAATTTTTAGTTGCAGGCTTACAGCTTATAAGTTACTTGGCTTTTACTTAGTATCATCCTATCCGTAATTCAATATCTATTGTTTTTGCCACTTTTCATCTTGCATTTTGCTTATCAGTTTTGCAGAACTATATCCACGAAATATGTCCAAGCATCTGATGTGCGACCTCTTACTGTATTGGAAGATACTCTAAATTACCTTTTGAGCTTGCTGGAATCTAAAGAGCATCCTTTTGAAGTGGTTCATGACTTTGTTTTCGATAGGACAAGGTCCATCCGTCAAGATCTTACTATGCAGACTATCAATAACAAGAAAGCAATTTACATGTACGAGCAAATGGTATAGTTTTCTCCTTTAAATTTCTTTATGTACTTCATGCATTTCATTATTTATTGAAGTCAACCTTTCTCCTACAACCACATTAAGATTGATGATTTTAATTACACATATTATATATGATTTTGCAACGGCAGCCTAGACCCCAGACTTGGTGACTGAAAATAAGAGTATATTATATCCAATGTGGGTTCAGATATGAATTTATATAGATAGAATAGAATATACTGGAAGTGTAAATAAGTACAAAATACAAATAGTGCAAAGCATAAAGGGCTTAAACACACTTAATCACAATAAGCTTATGCTTAACACATATACTTAACTGAATAGAGACTAATTGCATCTCTTGCCCCTCAAGAATGTGGATAATACTGTGTGTTGTTTGTGTAGACTCAGTTCTGCATCGATCTTTACAATGTTTTGCTTCTACTTTTGTCAAGAATTCATTGGTTCGCTTTATTCCAAATTATTCAGCGTACCTTAGGTCCTTTGATAAACTTTGAGGATTAGAATTCCTAGAATTGTAGGTTTGGGGTTAGGGAAAAAGAACGATTGTGTCGAAAAATATTGCCTTGGCAGCTGAATGGCCATGGCATTTTCCTGGAGTAAAGATGACTTGGACAAGAATGGGTGGGATGCTATTGCTGCCCATGCTTTTTATTCTAGGCCCTAAATTTATTTCTCAAGGTTTTACTACCTCTAAGTCTTTTCTTTCCTTGAAGAGACGTAATTGTTCTCATTTTAACTTTTTGGGAGCATTGTTATCAAATCGGGATTAGAATTGTGGATCGGAAAATTTATTTTTTGGATCATGAATTGAACCATACAGTGAATCGTAAGGTTCGAGATTAATTATTAAAAATTTGCTTAAAGTATATTTTTAAGTAAAGAAATGTGTAAAACAACTATATATCAACATTTTGAAAAGATTGTTGTATAACTAACAATCTGAATTGTATATTTTTGGTGTATGACCAAGAGGGCCAATCGTATGTTGAATTTTGTTTTCATGATACATTAGGTAGCGATTGTTTATGATACAATACAATACAAGACAGAAATACAGATACAAAAAATACAGATATATAAAATTTGTGTATTGTGTTTGTTATCTTTTACAAGACAGATTTTATTTTGTGTCTTGTACTCTTGTATTATGTTTGTTACATGAGACAATACACACAATTTTATTAAATTGTCTAAAATACCCTTAATAAAAATGTAATAAAATGATACTTTTAACCCTAACCCGACGCATTGTCCCTGATCCGGATCCGGATCCCTAACCTTTTCTCTATACCCTCCTCCCCTTCTCTCTTTTGCGCTGCAAAGAAGGCAGCAGGCCAGCAACAACAACACAAGCACCATTGACCATACAAAACAAACCATTTTTCCCTTATCACTTTTATTATTTTATTTTTCTTATATTAGTCAAAAGCCATGGAGCTTAATCTTCATCTTTCACTGTCTTTCTCTCTCGTTCTCAGCCATAGAAGGTGGTGGCTGGCGCGGAGCCTCTGGACCGGAGGCGAAGTAAGGTGGTGATCTTGTGGTGGTGGTGGGTGCTTCATCTTCTTCTTTACGTCTCTCTAGTTCTTAGCCATTGAAGGTGGTGGCTACAACAGCCGAGTTCGAAATCGGAGGCGGTGGGTGTGGTGATCTTGTGGTGGTGGGGGTACTTCATCTTTTTCTTCATTGTCTCTCTGATTCTTAGCCATGGGGAAGGTGGTGGCTGGAGCGGCGGAGCCTAGTACTGGAGACGGCTGGTGGTGATCTTGTGGTGGTGGCTGTGATGACGGAGTGCGAGATCGGAGGCGGAGAAAGGTGTCAAGGTGGTGATGTGGTGGTGATGGTGGGGTGGTAGAGGAAAATGGTCATGTTGCAGAATCAAAGATGATGATGATGTTGAGGATATATTTGAAATAATGAAAATACATCAGGGACAAACTAAGAATGAAATTTTATTAAAATTTCTGTATCTGCATGTGTATTTTGTGTACCTCGTTTTTGAAAAGACAGAAAATACAGAACTTTTTTATACAGATACACAAATTTTTGTATCTGTCTCAGCAAACAAACACTTCAAATCCTGTATGTGTATCTGTATTTGTGTCCTGTATCACTAAACAAACACTGCCTTAGTATTTTACATATAATTTGAGGATGAAATATTAATGCTAGGTAATGGACGTAATAGTAAGAATTCATTCTCAAAGTTCCCCGGTTGTGTATTACTGAATATTAGGTAGCATTTGGTAAGGGGGACAATGAGCACAGATATACTGAGACAAAGACTAAAATGTTGTGTGAGCTATTTGGTTTTGGAGTCATTGATATTTGGGGACAGAGACATAGTGTCTCACCTCAAAAAATTCGAATTTTGATGTGCACTTTTGAGGGAGGCATACTAGAGATACAACTCAGAGACACAACATATTTTACCTTTTTAATCCTTCCAAAGGCAACCGCCCATCGTGTCAGCCTTCACTTACAGTCGTCGACCACCGCTACAATTGCTACCAACACCGTAGACCACCACCCATCGCCGCCACCACCTCCACCACCACCACCATCGGTCGCCACTGCGACCACCCATCAGCACCACCACCATTACTGACCTACCACCCACTGCCACCACCGATCGCCATCACTACCACCCATCGCCACCACCACCAATGTCGGCCACTACCCATCGCCACCACCACCTCCACCACCACCACCACCAACACTAACCACCACTATAGCCACCCACTGCCACCACCACCACCGGTTGCTATTACCCACCGTCACTACCTCCATTGCCAGCCACCACCACCTCCACCAGTGACCACCACCCATTGCCACCGTTGCTGGCCACCACCACCGCACCACTGCTGCCGTCGTCAGCCACCACAACCATTGATAATCACTTATCTAGTCAGGGGTATTTATGTCCAATTCAAATATTTTATGTCTTTTTCCTCATTTTTACCAAACAAGTGTAGAGACACTATGTCTCAAAGTCATGTTCCTAATGTCACCATCTCTTATGTCCCCAATGTCTCTATGTTCACTGTCTCCCTTACCAAACACTACCTAGGGCTTCAGTAATACATTGAGACTAATATGTGTAGATTGATAACCAATTCTCACAGGTTATGTATATGTGATATCGAGTCTATGCATAGGTACGCCATGGTGATGATGTATTGGACAGACCCGAGAGGCGAACACTGCATGGATTGTTACATAAATGTCATAGGTGATTCTCATAGTGATAATGGTGTATGTGGTCCTTTGACTTGAAATCACTACGGCTCCCTATATTAGGAGTTGTATGCTTTAATGTCGTCAAACGTCAACCGTAACAGGGTGATTATAAAGGCAGTCATTGGGCATGCTCAAATCATGCGGAGGGATGTGAGTGACGTAGATAAGATTTATCCCTCTTATTATATGAGAATTATATCTGCGAACTCCTTGATGACTAAGACTAAGAAAATGCATGGTTGTGCTGAAATGAGTCAATGTGGGACATTAGACTTATTTGTCATGGTCAGTCTTCTTGATTGTCAAGAAACCACGATTTAACAATACAAGGTGACATTCCATGTTTGTGTTAAAATCGAGATATATAGATAGAGAGATTGAATTACATGGTAACATTAGTCGCAGAAAAGGTTGTCAAAACATTGACTTTCTTATCATTTGGGTAGCAGTGATGTGTTGCTGGATACCACTCCTTGTTTATAATATTAAATGAGTTTTAATATTATTGTTAACGTAATAAGACTCTATTGGGTTGCACACTAAAATGGGCTTAATGGTGCAAAAGAAATTTCTAGTTAGCCCAATTGAACTTTGGGACCCAGGTGAAATCTATTTTTTCTGCACTATTGTTTCTATTTTTTCTACAAATCACCTTGAGGACAAGGTGATTCTTTTAGGGGGGAGGTATTGTTGTGTACCATTCTCAGTTATCGATCGCGGATAGCGGTCGACCCCAAAAACGCTATAGTGTATAGCGGATAGCGGTATAGCCGCTATTTTGATTGTAAACAACTAACATATATAATAATTTATAAGAAAGAAATTATACAATTTTGTCTATTCATTCATGATTTATATTCAAAACCATCCACAATTAATCCTATCACTCTTAATTAATTATCATCATCCATCAAAGACGTATCTCTATCTCTCTCATCAGTATCACTTCTAAAGAATTGTTCTCCATGATCCTCATCTTCGATTCAGAGTAAAAAAGCGAATAAGAAATTAAACAGAGTAGTCAAAGGAAAAAAATAGAGTAAGGGGAAATAGAGAAACTGTGAAAGAAAAAATTAAAACAGAGTGAAAAGAAAAAATAAAACAGAAAAGAAAAAAATAGAGTAAACCCCCAAACTGGTCCCTGACAATTTTCGCGCCGGACAAGTTGGTCCCTAACAATTAGAAATACCCTACACAGTCCACATAATGTCAAACCTCGGACACGCTAAGGTCCCTAGACGGATTCCGTAACGTTTGTCCTACGTGTCAGTCCAAAACAGTGCACCCGTGTTGACTTGGCCATTTAATGCTTGAAACGACGTTGTTTCGTTAGAAATAATTAACATTAAACATGTTTGTTGTTGGATTTGAGTCACAAATCACCCCATCCTCAGTAGTAAAAGATGTTTAATGTTAATTATTTCTAACGAAACGACGTCGTTTCAAGCATTAAACGGCCAAGTCAGCACGGGTGCACTGTGCCGGACTGATACGTAGGACAAACGTTACGGAATATGTCTAGGGACCTTAGCGTGTCCGAGGTTTGACATTGTGAGGGACTGGGTAGGGTATTTCTAATTGTTAGGGACCAACTTGTCCGACGCGAAAATTGTCAGGGACCAGTTTGGGGGTTTACTCAAAAAAATATAAAACAGAGACAATGAACAAAGCTAGCAGTGAAAAAATAAAATAGTTGAAGTGTTGAACAAAGTATAGAACGAGGGAGTTGTGAAACAGTGAAAAAATAAAACAGAATGAAAAAAAAAATCTGTACCAAAAAAAAAAAGAAAAAAAAGCTAACATATTTGTTGATCAGTGAATGGGTATAAGAAAAAAAAATAAAGAACAAGAGGGGAAGAGTGAAACAGTGAAAGAATAAAGAAAAAGCAAAGTGATGGAAAAAAGGGGAAAACGAAAGAAACTTCCCATTGATTGCTGTCGCCTGAGCCACTGTAGCCGTCGTCGCCGCCGTCGCCGGTGTCGCAGTAGCTGAATGTTCAGACGTGATAGAGGGAGAAAAAGCAGAGTATGCTTTGAAGCCTTCCAAGAGAAGGTATGAACTTAAGGGAGAATGAAAGTCACACACTGTGACTCTTTAATTTGATGGGAAATTACATTTAAAATTTCCTAAATGCATTGAACAGCCTAATTAGTGAGGTTAAAATAGACTTTTCCCCCTTTTTTCCAAATAGCGGTGCTACTCCCGCTATTTGCACCGCTATTCAGTCCGCGATTGCGGCCGCTATTACCGCTATTGCATTCCGCTCCGCTACGCGTCGATTTGAAGCGGCGGACTACCGCTACGCTAGTCCGCTATAGCGGCGCTATCACGCGCTATTGATACCAATTGTAGTGTTTAAAGGGAGAGAAATAGAAAGTAAGGGTAATTGGGGAAAATAAATTGTAATTCTGCTAGAGGATAATTGGGAAAAAGGAAGTGGGGTGAGTTTGTTAGTAGTGGGAGAGGTTTATAAATAGGAAAAGAAGAGAGTCTTGGAGGCAGGGAATTAATGGAGTGAGTTTGGGGAGAGTACTTGGCCTCTCAAAATGCCAAGATTACCTTTCTGTAATTCTTGATATTGTTCATACATACACTGAAATATACATACAGTTGCAGGATGAGGGATTTATCACTCCGATAACCCTTCCCTTGTATTTTCCTCTATACAACTCTTCTAATCTTCTCTTATCTCTCATCTCTACCCTATTATTTTCTATCTTCTGTTTGTAATCTGAGAAATACCTTAACAATATGCTGCACTGCGTGTGCAGTATATAGCATGCTGATTGAAGCCTTGGGCATACGTTCATGTTCCTCTGAAATTATTTATGTTTCCTCCCACAGCTTTTCATGCATTTGAATTCTAATAATGAGATGAACAATATATTAATCATGCAGGTGAAATTTCATGTTATATCACATTACAAGCTCCATCGTTCTATGAATGATCCGATTATTGCATCAATGCATCATCTCAACTTGGAACAACTTACGAAGACATTGACATCTCTATTTAGTCTCTACGAAGCAAATTGTAGTTCAAATTATGTGCATGAGAATGAAGCTGAGTTCCATTCATTATATGTGCTTCTTCATCTTGGTTCTTACAGCAAACCAATGGTTAATCTCTACATCATTGGTGTGATAAAGTTTCTTTTGCTTTTGTTAATTTCAGCCTTGTAGGGTCCTAAGTTATTGTAGCAATTTCTGATCTACAGGGTGAGCCACTTTCTTTGTGGTTTAGTCGTGTATCAGCCCCACTATTGAAGTCGAAAGAAATGCAATTTGCTAGGAGAATCTTACGGTAACCTTTCTCTTAATAATTGACTCTTTTGTAATACTTTAATAAATAGATGGATGTTTGGTTGGTTTTCTCTTATATTAAATGATAACAATGAATACATGTCCATTATGGACATTCTCTTTCCTCTTAACAGATCTTTCCGACTTGGTAATTATAAGGATTTCTTCTGTACTGCTGCAACCCGGTCATCATATCTGCAGTACTGCATTATGGAGCCTTATATCAATGAAGTAATTACTTAAACTAGAAAATGCTTTCTTCACCTTATATTCTGCCGTATGTTTTTCCAGGTGTTCTTGTCGTGTTTGACTGATGCATGCATGCTGCACTTAGGCATTTTTTTTTCTATGTGCATGTTTTTTATTTGTCTTAGCATGAAACCCCTGTTGTTATTGTAATATCCTTCTTTAAAAATACTCATAAAAGGCTAGTTAATCATCTACAAAGTAAATAAAGGGCAGTGGAAAGACATGGGACAAGAAATGAGACATTTCACTTTTTTACCCAAAATTACCCCTCAGGGTTTTCCTATTTCTTTAATATTCCAATTGAACCAGTTAAAAGTGCCTAAAATTCAGCCCTTGCTGATTATATCATCTAAAAGCAAGCTCAGTGTCTCTAAATTTCTAAAACAGATTATGTGTCCACATGCAAAATTGCAACTGCCATTAATATGTGTTGTTAGAATTTTCCTTGCTCATGTAGGTTAGAGGCACATGAATTGTTTTATATCTAATACACCTCCTCAAGTAATGTAAAAGACCACTGGCCTTGAAACTTGGACAATGCACTGACCCATTTTACTGTGTTGAAATTTAACTTTTTATTTAGTTTAATGTGGGAACATTGGAACAAAAAGTATCAAACACTAGATTATTTTTGGTCATATAGACTCTTATGGTATTGCCATGTTAGATATGAGGTCTAACTCTACCCTAAATGCTAGCTCAAGACGAAGGATGTTAGATATGATGTGATCATTACTTGAAAAGACAATGTCATACATGACACCACAAGATAGATACTTTGATTAGATTTCACGAACTCTTCCAAATTATGCCTGGGGCCATACATATATTTCTTATAACGTTCAAACAAGACCTCAATAAACCCAAGTGGTTGCTACCTAGAAAACTTCTTATGCATGAATCATGTTTTATCGCCAAATGGTACTTTGCAATTGCAATTCTAGATAGAAGAGAGGGTTTGTGTTTTGTAGTCAACATTTAATGTTGAACTTTGTCAAGTCCTTAAGTATAGGAATAAAGAAAGATGAATAGATAAACACTTACTGACATACATAAAGAAAGAGCTATCATATGTTGTGGGCAATTTTGTATCTTGTCCAGTTGTCTCTTTTCTATGTATTGCATGTGATTTAATAATTAATAAATGAATCTTTTGTCTTTTTTTCTTCTTAGTGCTTGCATGTTTGGTTGAAGAATAAAAGTTACTGATAGGATCATTAGGTAGTTAGGAAGTTAATAGTTAGTTAGTGTTAGTGGGCTATAAATAAAGAGAATGGAGAGATGTTTAGGGGTCTTTTGTCAATCATTTGGTATCTTGTATTGTTGTTAGTTAGTAGTAGAGGGATATTCTCTCATCAAGGAGTTAATCCTCCATTGTATCAAGATTGGGGATTTTGGGATTTCCCCTCCCTGTTATCAATAGAAGAGATTTACCCTTCCCATTGGCTGGTTCTATCAATTGGTATCAGTAGCTCTTGGATCCTGGTGTTGTGGTTGGTGCAATCGCAAGATCCGAAGATGGAATCAATTGATTCACGTTTGTTGAAGATAGATGCTCAATATCAGCGTATGGAGTTGCACTTGGACGAACGCCATGCACAACTTTTGTCACTCGAAGCAGCGGCACTTTCGTTGAAGGAAAACGCTTTGAGACCCGCTTTGATCGTGTGGAAGCCAAGAATCTTCAAGAACGTTGCTGGAGTCGCGACAACGCTCCACAATACGATGTCCGTCAAGGACCATTGATCGGGAAGACAGTGGACAAGAAGAAGGATAAAGAAAATCCACCGAGCGAGGACGATTGGGGATGGGGGTGGAATGACCCAACCTGGTTGCCGATGAAAGAAGGTCGAGGGGTGGGGAGCGTCGAAGAGGGAAAAAAGATTAAAGACACCCCAGCAAAGGAAGGATGTTCTACGAACCTGAACCCTTGGGGCTTGGTCGCAGTCAAAGAAACACAAGCACAAGAGCAGAGGCCTCAAGAAGAGCAAGGCAAGGAAGGGAGGCAAAAACAAGCACCACTGGGATGGGCGACGAACCCTATCTTGGCGAAGGCAGCAACCATGTCGAGCATGAGTGCAGTGGTTAGTGGTGTGCCTTACAAGGTTCCGAAGACAACTGCAGTAGAAATGCATTCTGAGGCGGCAGCGGCAGCACTTGAGAAGGCAGAGGCGGCGGCAACATTTGCGAAGACATACGTTGTGGTGGAAAAGTCACGAAGAAGAGAGATGGGAAACGCCAAAGGAGAAGAGGGCGCTGGGGAAGGGCATGAGGAGGCAGCAACCGCGACCAGAACTCAGGCAGCGGCCAGGAGAGCTCCGACGTCGGCGACCCTAATGGCGGCAGCAGCGACGCCAACAGAGGTAACTGAAGCGCACGAGGAGTTCGTGACGAAACTGAACCTAGATGGAGGAGAGACGGGTCGCAATGCACATGCTGAAATTGCAAGGGTCAGCGAAGTGGGCGATAAAGAAGAGATGGAAGACGATGGTGGACATGACGTCGAGGGTAGTAAGGAAACCCAAGGAAGACGGCAGCATCCTAAGCGACCAGAAAGAGAAGGAATTAGCGAAGGACCAGCTCGCACGTTCACCGCGATAAGCCTCCGACTGGTGCCCGGTGGTGGACACCTCTGGTCAGCGACGACTACGGCAGCTCTCTTAGGTCTTGACTGGCACTGGACGGTGATGAAGAAGGAGGCAGCAGCTGGGGAAGCATTGCAGCAATGTTACCCTTGGTTTACCCTAATGGGCCAGGCCCAAGTCCACACAGTCAAGAAGCTGGATTGTGGTCAGATTACTTACTCCTCATGGCTCATGGGCCAAGCCCACATTGGAACAACTAAAGAACAAATAGAGTTTCCATTTGGGTTAGTTTCTGGAAGGGCCCAAAACCTCCATTCTGATACAAAAACACTATTAGGCTGGGCTCTATTTGAAGAGAATAATTCTTTGTTTTTTAATGTGCAAGGTCCTAGCATAGAGGGGAATTTTAACTCCTTAATTTTTTGGCAATGGGATCCAGGTGGATTTTTATGTAATAATTTTTTTTTTTTTGCAGTCCCACCTTGAGGACAAGGTGGATTTTTTAGGGGGGGAGTATTGATAGGATCACATTAATAATAGATTAGTTAGTTAGTTGGAGGAGTTGGTTAGTTAGGGATTTAATTAGCTATAAATAAGAGAAATTGGGAATAGTTTACAGTCTTTTGATAATCATTTGGTATCTTGATAGTTTGTAGTTAGTATTGTAGTTGAGAGAATTCTCTCTAGGAGGTAGTTCCTCCATTGTAGCCTTTATAAGGGATTGGGGATTTCCCTCCCTTTTATCAATAAAGAAAGATATAGTC
Source organism: Aeschynomene evenia (assembly GCA_013621005.1). Classification (NCBI taxonomy): domain Eukaryota; kingdom Viridiplantae; phylum Streptophyta; class Magnoliopsida; order Fabales; family Fabaceae; genus Aeschynomene; species Aeschynomene evenia. The sequence goes on along the minus strand of CM024269.1, from coordinate 9,116,769 downwards.
CCTCCATTACCAAGGTCCTATCAGTGATCCTATCATAAACTCTTCTACTTGTCACCGTATCCATTATCTTCATAATATATGTTTCTATATTTATGGTAAGGGTTTTGTTTATAATTACATTTTTGTTGTTTAAGGTTCGTGCAATGGCCCTGTCTTGCATAAATTTTGGTGGCTACAAGCTTCATCCATATCCTTTGTTCAACCTTTCGAAACTCCTGATGATAAAGGTACATAATTTATTCCTTTCTATGGGGTGCACTTTGTTGTCTGAATTCTGATTTAATAATAGACTATGCAAGAGGATGTGTTGAGAAGTAACATTGTCCTATTAAGATTGTTTTAATTTTGTTGCTCTGAACAAAGCGGTTGGCTAGTTGAACTTTATCCAACAATGCAAATAATTTAGCAAAGGTGAATAGGTCTATTTTCCAAAGCCCAAACTTTCATTGAAGATTATAGATTCAGCGGAGCTGAATTGAGAAAAGTGGTGTAACTTGTAAGAAGAAGTTGCAGATTTATCATCTAATACACAACCAGTGGCTGACGGCCACTTGAATAATGTTAGTTGCTCGTTACTGCCATGAAACTTTCTCTCCTAAAAGCTTAAGTTTAAAAGTAGAGGCATACTAATGGTTTTGTATTTAACATGTCCTCTGCCATGAATACCTCTTTCAAGTTTGAAGTGTGAGCATCTTTTATCACAATAGGGGATAACAAGGATCGAATCCTTGAGCACCTGGCCATGAAGGCTTTGATACTATGCCATGATCCATCTCTCCCAACTTAGGTGGTATCATGAGTCACAACAGTTAGAAACTCAAATAAGCAACCTATATTTCTGACAACCTCCAACCAAAATCATAAACTCTGTTAAAGGAATGTGATGTGTATCAGTCAGTTAGACTTTGTTATAACGAATCTGATAAGCTAACAGACTCAATCTAGCTAGTGTGCTCTAGAAGCTTGTTCTGTATAATGTCTATATATACTGTAACTCATCATTCATTGAAATTGATACAACCCTCTAACCTGACAGAATCGCCTTGCTTTATTGATTCACTGGGGAGGGAGAACCCTAATCCCCAAATTGTTTATACAGAAGGAACTACCTCCTTGAGAGCAAACTCTCTCAACAAGAAGCTACCAAAATGTACAAATGAATACCTGCCATCTAATTACTCTTAACTAACTATTTATACTAGCAGAAAACTAACCGCTCGCTAACTAAACTTGTCAACTCAGCAAGGTCTCCTAGTATACACTTTTCCAAACCTTCTTTCCGTATCAATACTCCCCCCCTGGAGACTCACCTTGTCCCCAAGGTGAAGGTCTGGAAAGAGTTGCTGCAGCTTTCCTTCCTGTTCCCAGTTGTCCTCGCACTCCGGTAGGTGCTTCCAACGAACGAGCCATTCCTTGACTCCATTTTTGCCTGTCCGCTATCCTAGAACCATCACTGGTTCCACCATCAGCTCTGCATCCTCTGCTAGGGAGGGCGGCAGCAGTTGGGCCTGCTGATCATGAGGGATGGCCTTTTTCAGTTTACTAACATGAAATATCGGGTGGATCTTGCAAGAGGATGGCAGTTCCAACTTGTACGCCATTGACCCGATTCGTTCCAGCACTAAGAACGGGCCATAGAACCTCGGAGCTAGTTTCTCATTCGGTCTTCTAGCCAAAGAGCGCATTCTATAGGGTTGGAGCTTTAAGTATACTGAATCTCCTGCTGAAAACTCTACCTCCTTGCGCTTCCTATCTGCAGATTGCTTCATGCGATGCTGCGCCTGGAGCAAATTCTCTTTTAATTCTGCCAACATAGCATCGCGAGATGCTGTGAGGGCTGCCACTTCCTCCACCTTAGAGGGGAATGTCTCACCTCTAAACAAAACCGGGGGGTCCACTCCATACAAAGCTTGGAATGGTGTCGACTTGGATGAAGCATTAAATGTGGTGTTGAACCAATATTCTGCCCAAGGGAGCCATTCCACCCATTTCTTGGGGCACCCACCCGAAAAACACCGGAGGTACGTCTCAAGACAGCGATTGACGACCTCGGTTTGACCATCCGTTTGCGGATGAAATGCTGTGCTGTATTTTAGCTTCGTACCAGCCGCTGAAAATAGCTCCTACCAGAACTTACTCATGAAAGTGCGGTCCCTATCTGAGATGATGGATTTAGGAAATCCATGTAATTTCACCACCTCCTTCACAAAGGCATGGGCTACTTCTTTTGCAGAGAATGGGTGGGAGAGGGGAATGAAATGACCGTATTTGGTGAGTCGGTCAACCACCACAAAAATAACATCCATACCTTTTGACTTTGGTAGTCCCGTAATAAAATCCATTGAAACATGCTCCCAAACTCTTTCTGGCACCGGAATTGGTTGTAGTAACCCGGATGGCTTAAGGGCCGAATACTTGTTCTGTTGACATATATGGCATTGTGCCACATAGTCTTTCACCTGCTGCCTCATTCCCCGCCAAAATACTACTGCTGCTATCTTCTTGTAAGTTCGGAAGAATCCGGAATGCCCTCCTGTACCGGAGTCGTGAAACTCGGCTAACAAGGTAGGAATTTGGCTGGAGTTAGCCGGAATTACGACTCGACCCTGGTAGAATAATCTTCCCTTCGTCAAGGAGTATCCTTGGTAGCCTTCTGAGCCCTGCTGCAATGCTGTGATCACTTCTTGCAGCTGCTGATCTTGCTGGATTTCCTCCCCAATAGTCTCCCATAGGTTTGTTTGCACTACCGAAATTGCCCCATTCATCATTTGTCGAGACAACGCGTCTGCTGCTTTATTTTCCAGGCCGGGCCGATACTGGATATCGAAATCCAGTCCCAACAGTTTAGACGTCCACTTGGCATAATCTTCCCCGACCACTCTCTGTTCCGTCAAGAATCGTAAACTCCTCTGATCTGTTAGAATGGTGAAGTGCCTCCCCAAAAGATAATGCCTCCACTTTTGCACAGCAAACACCAATGCCATAAGCTCTCGTTCATAAGCCGATTTCAACTGAGAGCGAGGGGACAGTGATTGACTCAGAAAAGCAATAGGTCTCCCGTTCTGAGACAGAACGGCCCCTAATCCTTGGCTTGAGGCATCCGTTTCCACAACAAATTCCTGAGAAAAATCGGGGACTGCTAGGACAGGTAAGGCTGCCATCACTCCTTTTAACCTGTCAAAGGCCGATTGCGCTTCCGGAGTCCAGCAGAATGCATTCTTCTTTGTGAGATCAGTGAGAGGTTTGGCTATTTCTCCATACCCCTTCACAAAGCGTCGATAGTACCCAGTGAGGCCGAGGAAACCTCGAAGCGCACGAACATCCCTGGGAACCGGCCACTCCAACATTGCTGTGGTTTTGGATGGATCTGCTGCCACTCCTTGAGCTGAAACCACGTGCCCCAAATATTCTACTGACTGAACCGCGAATGAGCATTTCTTTTTATTGAGTACCAGCTGGTTGTCTAACAAGACAGTGAAGACTTGTTGGAGGTGCTGTGCGTGGCTGGCTTTGTTGGGGCTGTAAACTAGGATATCGTCAAAAAATACCAAGAGGAATTTCCTTAAGAAAGGGCGTAGGAGGTCATTCATGAGTGCCTGAAAAGTGCTCGGTGCATTGGTTAATCCGAAAGGCATAACCAAGAATTCGTAGTGCCCATCGTGCGTCCTAAACGCTGTCTTATGTACATCCGCTTCTTGCATCCGGATTTGGTGATAGCCAGCTTTTAAATCCAGTTTAGAGAAAATTACGACCCTAGCAAGTTCATCTAGCAGCTCATCTATCACTGGTATGGGAAATTTATCGGGTATGGTAATGCGATTCAAAGCTCTGTAGTCGATGCAGAAGCGCCAACTCTCATCCGTTTTCTTAACCAGCAAGATGGGACTGGCGTATGGGCTAACACTGGGTCGAATGATACCCGATAGGAGCATTTCTTTCACCATCTCTTCAATTACTGTCTTCTGATGATGAGGATAACGGTAGGGCCTTATATTTGGAATGGTAGAGCCTTCCAAGAGAGGGATCGAATGATCACATCGTCGGTTAGGAGGAAGTCCGGATAGGGGTTGAAATACCTTTTCATTCTGCGTTAGAACTTGATGAATTACTTCTGGTATTTGTGTGTTCGGAGGAGAGTCGACCTCCATAGGCCAGAGCTGGACCAGGAAAGCATCGTTACCCTCCTTAAGAGCGGTAACCGCCGAATGTAACCCCATACCTCCATAACAAAGTTCTGGGTCTCCTTCCAACTTAACCCACGCACCCTCAATCTGAATGGATAGGCACGAATCTCGAAAATTCGTGCGAACCTCCCCAAGTTTATCCAGCCATTGCAGCCCCAACACGAATTCAGCACCATCGACAGGAAAGATGAAGAAATCTTCCGTTACAGAAAGATGGGGAGATTTTAGTGAAACTTGGCGACACACTCCTCTACCTGGAACCCTCTGTCTATCTGCTACCTTTACCACGAAAGACGAGGACTCGTCGGACACCAGCCCTAGCTCCGCCGCCGTCTCGGTGGCCACGAAGTTGTGAGAAGCTCCGCAGTCGATTAATACCCTCACTCTCTTCCCGTTCACGCATGCCCACGCTCTGATCGAGCGGTGACCCTTCTGGGAGCTCATGAGTTTCAATTCTAATTGACTCACGAAGGAAGTGGGTTCTAGCTGTTCAATATCACCCGGGTCGGGTTCCACCATGGATGGGTCTTCTTCAAGAAACATGACTTTGAGATGTTTATTTTTGCAATGGTGTTCAGGCCCAAACAACTCATCACAAAAAAAACACAACCCTTTGGCCCTTTTCTCCTGATATTCCTCGTGGGTTAAGTGACGGGGCCCACGACTTTTAACTGTAGCAGGAGCCTTCACTTCTTCTTTGGGCCCAATTGTGGCACTTGGCCCAACAGCTACTGATTTAGCACCCACTCGGCCCAACAGCTACTGATTTAGCACCCACTCGGTCCAATCCGCCAAATGGCCCACCTTTGCTCCTCGTTCTAATGAGACTACGACTCACTACACTGTTCTTCGCCTCCACCGCTTTTGCGAGATCCATCAATTCATCAAGGGCCTTGAATGGAAATAGCTGGCACTCCGCCGCGACCTCCGGCTTTAAGCCGGTGAGGAAAAGTCCGATCAGGACCTGCTGGTCGGCCACCCGTAGCGGACTCCCGAACGACTCGAAACTATCGCGATATTCTCTCACTGAGTTCTCCTGTTTGAGCGCCGAAAGGAGGTGGAACGGATTCTTCAGCATCTCCGGCTGAAACCGCCGGAGCACCGCCTCCTTGAACTGGTTCCACTCTGGAAATTGCGCTGTCCTCTCCCACCACCGGAACCATGTCAACGCGCGGCCATCCACTGCGTATGCCGCCACTGACAACCATTCCGGTTCCGGAATCATCCGTAACTGGAAATACTGTTCCAACCGATCTAACCACCGGAAAGCGTAATCTCCTCGAAAGATTGGAATCTCAATCTTCCGCCATTGTTCTTTCATCGATTGCTTCCGCTGGTCCCCGTGGGAACCGCTACCTTCATTCGGACTGCCTTCGCGCTGTTGTTCTACTTTCTCCATGCGCGATTCCATCTTTCTCATCGTCTCTGTCAAAATTGAGACCACATCTTCCATGCGCGAACGATTCCGTACGGCTTTGCAACTGCGTGAGGATCGATTCAATTGACTCCATTCTTCGAGCACATGATTGCACCATCCACCGGCTCAGGATCCAAGAGCAACTGATACCAATTGATACAGCCCTCTAACCTGACAGAATCGCCTTGCTTTATTGATTCACCCGGGAGGGAGAACCCTAATCCCCAAATTGTTTATACAGAAGGAACTACCTCCTTGAGAGCAAACTCTCTCAACAAGAAGCTACCAAAATGTACAAATGAATACCTGCCATCTAATTACTCTTAACTAACTATTTATACTAGCAGAAAACTAACCGCTCGCTAACTAAACTTGCCAACTCAGCAAGGTCTCCTAGTATACACTTTTCCAAACCTTCTTTCCGTATCAGAAATCCAATTCACTATTCAGGATAACACTTTCTCATCTTGCTCTTCTCTCCTTTTCTCTTCTTCTCTACCCTCTGCTTTCTCTCTTCCCTCTGCTTTCAACATGGTATCCAGAGCTTGAGATTGCGCAAGCATGGATCCGGGGGACTCGAATTCGAGTTCATCTGAAGGTTCTGTTGAGGCGCACTCTGATCCAAAATCATTGAAAAATGATGGAACCAAGATCTATTCCAGATCACACAAAGCTCACTCGAGATCGAAACTTGTACAATTTAATCATCCGATGATGATCAAGCTGGGAGAAAAGAATTATGTTCTATGGCGTCATCAAGTTTTAGCTACCATCAAAGGTCATAATCTCATGCACTTTCTTGAAGAGAATGTGCAGAATCTCAAAGAATTATGTCAACTAATGATGGACCTGAATAAGCTGAAGCTGAATTCTCACGCTGGGAACAACAAGATCTGCTCATTCTCTCATGGCTAGTAGCTTCGATCAGTGAAAACATTCTTGCGTTAATCATAGAATGTGAGCCTTCTTGGCAGATCTGGAGTACACTTATACAATATTTTGCTTCTCACACTCGAGCTAGAGTTCAACAGTTGAGAACTGAATTACGAAGCATATCGAAAGGTAATACACCAATTGATGAATACCTGCTTAGGATAAAAAATCTTATTAATGCCTTGGTCTCAATTGGATCTGGAATTTTTAAAGAAGAACAAATTGAGATCATTCTTGGAGGTCTTTCTATGGTGTACCGGCCATTTGTTACAACTATAATGACAAGAGCTGAACTTGCTTCCATCATTCAGATCGAAGCATATCTACTGACTCAAGAAGCTAGACTGGAGAAGTTAAACTCAGTTTCTAAGCTTTTAATGCAAGCACACATGGCTAACACGGCTGGATTAGCAAATGACTCCACTGGATCCAACTTTGGATCAAACACTCGAGGACACTTAAGAGGCAGAGGTATGTGTTAGAGACCACATTCCCTCTAGTGGTCTCAAGGTGTATAGGCGTAGGAAGTTCAGAGGTAGAATGGGAAAAATAGGAGATAATGCTGAGGTGGGCAGTGTAGTGGGCCCACAAGATCCTAACTGAATTGTAGGAGAGTGAGGGGAGCAATTCGGTTAGAATATGCATATAGTGTGCAGGGGGGGAGTGAGAGGGCATCTTGGTGTAGAGATCATTTGGTTAGGGAAATTGAGCTGCCTAGTGCTCTAGCTGTTGTATTGCTGGGTTGTCACCGGGTTCAATATACCTCATACTACTCTTTATCCCTATCAATTGGTATTCAGAGCCCTTTCCCGGGAACTCTGTTCGCTGTGTTGATTGTGCCGATGGAAGGAAGGATGGCGGAGTTGGAACGGAAGCTTGACCGAGTGGTGCGTTTGGTGGAGGATCCCCGACGTCGGCGTGAAAGGGGGCGTTCGCCGCCCCCACATCAACGACCAGTGGGGCAGGAGGATCGATGGAACGAAGGTTCTAGGAGAGGAGACGGATCACAGCGATCCCGTTCTTCCTCCCGCAGCGAGCACCGTGACTCGAGGTCTCGCGACCGCGATGATCGGAGCTCCCTTCGTTCACGAGTGGATCATCCGCCTCACTGGGAGGAACAGACGCCATGGACCCGACGACCACCGCCTCGAGATCGTGGGGATTCGAGGGATCGCTACCGACACCGAACGCGATTTCGAGAGGACTCCAGAGGAAGACATCGCGACAGGGAGGGTGAACGGAAATTGGACCTACCACTTTTTGCCGGCGAGGATGTGATGGGGTGGTTAGTGAAGATCGAGCGGTACTTCACTGTGAATGGCATTTACGGCGACGACCGGTTCAGAGATGTGTTGGTGGCGTTGGATGGGCGAGCTCTGAACTGGTTCCAGGCGTGGGAGAGACACTTGGAGTACCCATTGTGGCGGCGATTCAAGGAGGCCATAACACGGCGTTTCCAGCCGGGGACGGCGAACGATCGACTGGGCCCTCTGTTTCGTCTCCGGCAGAGGGGAACGGTGATGGAGTACATAGATGAGTATGAGAAACTAACAAGCCAGATGTTGGACGCGGACCCAGAAGTTCTGATGAGTGGGTTCTTAAATGGGCTTAAAGGGATCATTCGGGCCGAATTGAAGAGCTCTGGATTGGGCTCGTTAGATGCGTTGAAGGATAAGGCCCTGCTTCTTGAAGAACGCAATAATGAGTGGAAGGCTGAAGGAACAGGCCCAATAGAGCGTCCCGTTAAGTCTTACACACCCCATCGTCCTTCCAACCCTCCGCTGCGTTCGCAAGTGACGCGGGATAGTGGAGGACCTCGTGATCGCAGCGGCGCCGGAAAATCGCTGTCGCAAGAAGAGATAAGGGAGAGGAGTCGCAAGGGCCTCTGTTTTAAGTGTGGGGAGCGTTGGGGCCTGGACCATATTTGCAAGCTCAAGAATTACAAACTTATGCTTGTAGCGGGGACAACCGAGACGGAAGAGGAGCATAGTGAGAAGAGCGGCGACGACGATGCAGAGCCCGATGTGGAGGAGGAAAACGAGGTGGTTTTGCGATCGGTAAAAGTGCAGAACACTCACACGCTTAAAGGATTGGTGACTGTGAACAGATCCTTTAAGGTGCGAGGCACTGTCAAGGGCACCGAGGTGCTGGTACTGGTCGATACAGGGGCGGATTGCAATTTCATTAACGACAGGATGGCTGAGTTACTCGGGGTGCGTACAACCCCAATTCCGTTTCAGGTTGAATTGGGGTCCGGGCAGGTGGATCATGGTGAAGGGCTTTGTGAGAATATGGAGCTTGTTGTCCAAGGCCATGAAATTGTTCAACCATTTTTCAAACTGCATCTGGGCAGTGCTGATGTTATCCTGGGGTACGGGTGGATAGCTAGCCTTGGGGACATCAAGGCTAATTTTGGGAAGCACCGTATTGAGTGGAGGGAAGGAGCTGAGTGGAAGTGCATTCAAGGAGACCCCTCCTTGTGCACCTCTAGGGCCCAGATGAAGAAAATGTTTAAGGCCTTAAAAGCTGATGAGGAGGCTTATTACATTACCGCAGATGGTGGGGGTTCGCAGGCTGAGTTAGCTGGAAGGGAGGTGCTACCTGAGGGAATCAAGAAACTGTTGGTCGAATTCGATGATGTTGGGCAGCTGCCGGAAGGGTTGCCCCCGCCTAGAGAGCGCGACCATGCTATCAATTTGAAGGAAGGGGCAGCCATACCTCACTGTCGTCCTTACAGATATCCTTTCATGCAGAAAAATGAAATTGAGAGGATAATCAATGAGATGCTGGCTGCTGGGATTATAAGGGACAGCATCAGTCCCTTTTCAAGCCCTGTTATATTAGTCAAGAAAAAGGATGGGAGCTGGAGGTTCTGTGTTGATTACAGGGGGCTAAACCGGGTCACAATACCGGATAAATTTCCCATTCCGATCATCGACGAGCTATTGGATGAGCTAGGGGGTGCGAAGGTCTTTTCGAAACTAGACCTTAAATCTGGTTATCACCAGATTCGGATGCGTGAGGCTGATGTGGAGAAGACTGCATTTAGAACTCATGAGGGGCATTATGAATTCTTGGTTATGCCTTTTGGACTGATGAATGCGCCATCCACCTTTCAGGCCCTGATGAATCGTGTACTTAGGCCTTATTTGCGGAGGTTTGTGTTGGTGTTTTTTGACGACATTCTCGTATTTAGCAAGGGGCTGGAGGAGCACCGGGAGCACTTGAAGAAGGTGTTGGAATTGTTGAGACAGCATAAGCTCTTCATCCACAAAAAGAAATGTCAATTTGCTCAACCTCGGATTGAGTATTTGGGGCATATGATATCGGGGCAAGGGGTGGAGGCTGATCCGGCCAAGATTGAAGCTATGCTCCAATGGCCAGTGCCTACGGATCTGAAAGGGCTGCGAGGATTCTTGGGCATTACAGGGTACTACAGGAGGTTTGTGCGGGGATATGGGAAAATCGCTTGGCCACTTACTCAATGTTTGAAAAAGGAAGGATTCAAGTGGGATGACAAGGCTCAAACAGCATTTGAAGAACTTAAAAAGATTATGACCAGCCTCCCTGTTTTGGCAGTACCTGATTTCACCAAGCCTTTTATTGTGGAGACCGACGCTTCCGGGAAGGGATTGGGTGCGGTTTTGATGCAAGACGGAAGACCCTTGGCTTTCCTCAGCCAGAAACTTTCAGACAGAGCTCAGCAAAAGTCAGTATATGAGAGGGAGCTTATGGCCATTGTGATGGCAGTCCAGAAGTGGAAGCATTATCTGTTAGGAAGGCGATTCATAGTGCATTTAGACCAGAAGAGTCTGAAGTTCCTGGTGGACCAGAAACTAATGGGCGAGGGTCAGCAGAGGCTTGTAGCTAAATTACTGGGATTTGACTTTGAAATAAAATACAAAGCGGGAAAAGAAAATGGAGCTGCTGATGCACTTTCTAGGCAGCAGTTTGCTGCAATATCAGCTGTCACTTTTCAGGATTGGGGAGGCTTAGAGGAGGAGGTTCAATCCGATGAGAAGCTGAAAGGTATTCTGCAGGATTTAATTCAAGGTGGTGGAGAAAAACATCAAGGGTATGAGGTGAGGAAAGGGCGACTGTATTTTGAAGGGAGGATTGTAGTTCCCAAGAATTCCCCAAGAATCCCAATTCTTTTACATGAGTTTCATGATTCTGTTGTGGGGGGGCATTCGGGATTCTTTCGAACATATAAACGGCTGGCCGGGCTGGTATGGTGGGAAGGAATGAGGAAGGTGATTCACAAGTATGTCCAAGAGTGTGAGGTGTGTTGTAGGAGCAAATACCAAACCCTTTCTCCAGCGGGTCTTTTACAGCCTCTACCGATTCCGTCCCAAGTGTGGGAAGATATAACCATGGATTTTGTTGGAGGACTCCCTAAGGCACAAGGAGTTGATACAGTGCTGGTTGTGGTGGACAGGCTGTCCAAATATGCTCATTTTTTGAGCCTATGTCACCCCTACACTGCTAAGGAGGTGGCTGCTGCGTTTGTTAAAGAGGTGGTACATTTGCATGGGTTTCCTGCCACGATTATTACTGACAGAGACAGGGTGTTTATGAGCCAATTCTGGACTGAGATCTTCAAACAGGCGGGCACAAAGCTGAAATACACCTCAGCTTACCATCCTCAGACGGATGGTCAAACGGAAGTGGTGAATAGGTGTTTGGAAACATATTTGAGATGTTTTGTGGGTACTAAAACCAAGTCATGGCCTAGGTATCTCAGTTGGGCGGAGTTTTGGTTTAACACTAAATACAGTGCTTCGAGTAACACTACACCTTTTAAAGTGCTGTATGGCCGGGATCCACCCATTTTGTTAAGGGGAGAACCTGTGACATCTGCTGTGGATGAAGTAGGCAGATTGCTGGAGGATAGAAATGCCATTATTGATGAGTTGAAGTGGCACTTGAATAGGGCACAGGAGAGGATGCGGAAGCAAGCAAACAAGAAGCGGAGGGAAGTAGAGTTTGAGGTGGGGGACAAGGTCTATGTCAAAATCCAGCCTTATAGGATGAAGACCTTGGCGGCCCGGGTAAATCAGAAGCTCAGCCCAAGGTACTATGGGCCATATGAGGTGCTAGAGAAGATTGGAAGGGTTGCCTACAAACTGTTGCTGCCATCAGAATCCATGGTGCATCCGGTCTTTCACGTTTCTTTATTGAAGAAGTGCATCACTCCAGGGGTAATTTGTCAACCGCTGCCACCAGGTCTCTCAGCCGATTGGGAGTTGAAGCTGCTGCCTGAGGAAGTTCTTGCAGTCAGAATGAACCAGCAAGAGGAAATGGAAGTACTGATCAAGTGGAAGGGGGTTCCAGAGTTTGAAAACTCTTGGGAACTTGCAGCAGATATTGAGTTGGCTTTTCCGGAGTTCCACCTTGGGGACAAGGTGGTAGTTCAAGAGGGGGGATATGTTAGAGACCACATTCCCTCTAGTGGTCTCAAGGTGTATAGGCGTAGGAAGTTCAGAGGTAGAATGGGAAAAATAGGAGATAATGCTGAGGTGGGCAGTGTAGTGGGCCCACAAGATCCTAACTGAATTGTAGGAGAGTGAGGGGAGCAATTCGGTTAGAATATGCATATAGTGTGCAGGGGGGGGAGTGAGAGGGCATCTTGGTGTAGAGATCATTTGGTTAGGGAAATTGAGCTGCCTAGTGCTCTAGCTGTTGTATTGCTGGGTTGTCACCGGGTTCAATATACCTCATACTACTCTTTATCCCTATCAATATGTTTCGCGGCGGACGAAGCAACCATGGAGGCAGAGGACGTGGACGAGCTCGTTCTTTTGGTAGAGCTTTTGTAGTATGTCAACTTTGCAGCAAACTGGGTCATACTAGCTTTAATTGTTGGCACAGATTTGAACAAGATTTTCAACCGTCCACTACACCTCCCCCTCCCTATGCTCATCTCATCACAACCTCACCGCAACCTCCACCCTCACCCTCACCCTTACCTACCTTTAATACTGTAAGATCTTCTTAACCTTCCACCTATAACACTGCTATGGAAGCTACACCTGAAACTGTGGGTGATCCGAACTGGTACACTGATTCTGGTGCAACAAATCATGTAACTCCGGAGTTTAACAATCGCATGCATGCACAACCTTATCATGGTTCAGACCAACTTCATGTTGGCAATGGACAAGGTTTGAGAATTTTAGGAAATTCTAACATTATTTCACCTAAAAACTGCATATAATTTAAAACTAAAAGATATCCTGCATGTTCATGACATCACAAAGAATTTAATGAGTGTTTGTAAGTTTGCTAGAGATAATTGGGTATATTTCGACAATCTATCCACACCTCTCCTATAGAACCTTCACACCCCACCACACACTCTTCATCTCACCATGAATTAACTCAGCCAGATTATCCTGCCCCAACCCTTCCACCCATTAATCATATCTCTTCCAACACCACAACCCTGTAACGAAATCACCAACAATCTCCCAATACCCAACCTACATCCAACCAGCCAAATCATCAGCAGCCTTCCAAACCTTTAGCTAATTGCCATCCTATGCAAACAAGAGCCAAGTCAGGAATCTTTAAACCCAAAATCCCGCCAACTCTTCTCTTGACCTATACAGAACCATCCTCAGCCAATGAAGCTTTGGCCTCACCTCAGTGGTTTGCTGCTGTGAAAGAGGAGTTTGAAGCTCTCCAAAAGAACAACCCTTGGTCACTTGTTTCTCTACCCTCAGATAGAAAGCCCATAGGATGCAAATGGGTGTTTAAGGTGAAACAAAATCCAGATGGGTCCATCTATAAGTACAAGGCAAGACTAGTTGCCAAGGGTTTTCATCAAAGAATAGGATTTGACTACTCAGAGACCTTTCTCCCTGTTGTTAAACTAGCAACAATAAGAGTAATACTTACTCTAGCACTCTCAAAGAGTTGGGTGATGACACCACTAGATGTTAACAAATGCCTTTCTCAATGGCATTCTCCAAGAAGAAGTGTATATGCAACAGCCTGAAGGCTTTGTACAAGGAGAACAAAATCTGGTTTGCAAATTACACATCTTTATGGGCTCAAGCAAGCCCCAAGAGCATGGTTTGAGAGATTGGTACTGCACTCAATGGCTTGGGGTTCATTGGCAGCAAATGTGATCCCTCTCTATTCATACATACACATCAAAATCAGCATACTTATGTTCTAGTATATGTGGATGACATAATAGTAACAGGTTCCTCTCCTTCCTTTATCAACAATCTCATCAAGCAGTTGAACGATCAATTTGCACTCAAAGATCTTGGCAATCTGCATTACTTCCTAGGAATTGAAGTAAATGTCCTCAAAGATGGGTCTCTGCATCTCTGTCAGCAGAAATACATAAAAGATTTACTACAGAAGTGCAACATGGACAACGCAAAAGGCACACCAACACCAATGGTCTCGAGTCTCAAACTCTCTAAGTATGGTAATGATCCCCTTGAAGACCCTTCTATGTACAGATCAGTGGTAGGGGCTCTGCAATATGCCAAAGTGACAAGATCAGTAATCGCATTTTCAGTAAACAAAGCATGCCAATTCATGGCCGAAGCCCTGCATTCACACTGGACAGCCGTGAAGAGGATACTCAGGTATCTTGCTGGAACATCCCATTATGGTCTCCACATGTTAAAACCCTCTCACCAACTCACATTCAGAGGTTACTGTGATGCTGATTAGGCTACGGATGTTGATGATAGAAGGTCTACATCCGGGTCTTGTGTATTCTTAGGGCCCAACATGGTTTCTTGGTGGGCAAAGAAACAACCAACAGTGGCTAGGTCAAGCACTGAGGCAGAATACCGTAGTCTAGCTGATTCCACAACGGAGATCCTGTGGCTCCAATCTCTCATGGAAGAACTTCACCTCAGCATCTCTAAACCTCTAGTCTACTGTGATAACATTAGCACTAATCATGTTGGCTCATAATCCTGTTCTGCACTCCAGGACAAAACACATGGAGTTGAGTCTGTTCTTTGTTTGTGAGAAGGTTATGAATAATCATTTACAAATAGCACTGACTGATGAAACCGGCTGACATAATGACTAAACCTGTCTCCAGCAGCAAGTTTGGATACCTTAGAGACGAGCTTGGAGTCAAAGACCTGATGAGTCTTCAGGAGAAACTCAGTGAGAGGACTAGTTGAGATTGAGGGGGCATGTTAAAGGAATGTGACGTGTATCAGTCAGTTAGACTTTGTTATAACGAATTTGTTAAGGTAACAGACTCAATCTAGCTAGTGTGCTCTAGAAAATTGTTCTGTATAATGTCTATATATACTATATCTCATCATTCATTGAAATCCAATTCAATATTCAGAATAACACTTTCTCATCTTGCTTTTCTCTCTTCTTCTCTTCTTCTCTACCCTCTGCTTTCTCTCTTCCCCTTGCTTTCAACAAACTCAAAATAAAGAGGGCTGCTTGAAAACTAAGCTCAAAGCTAATAATTCGAAGCCAACTCTCAAAGCTTTAATCTTTGAAGCTTTACGCATTTTATCAATCTATAAGTGATTTTTTTGACAAGTTTGTCCATTATGTGTATTCTAAGCTGAAAATTAGTTATGTTATTATGATATGTGCCAGTTGCTCTGTACACACATATTCTTACTATATTCTATTTTCAACTCTTCACGCCAGGAATCGGATTTGGAATCGTTTTGCCATTCTTGTGGTCTTGAGACTTGCACAGATGAATCTGGAAATAAGTTACTTCCTACAAAGCAAGCTACTTTTACTAATCCCAAGGGTAGGTTCCAGAGCTATAGTTTCTTGGGCTTGCAAGAATATGAAGGTCTCTTTTAGATCTTGCATTTCTTGTATGTTGTGTGTATTGGGAGGCTGGAATGAGCATGATCAATAATTATTGCATTTTATCTTCGTTATTTCCCACTTGGTATCAAGATAACACTGCATGATGTAATGTGTAAGTATGACCACTAGCAGCATTGTTATAGATAGATTTGGAGTGACTCATGTGAAAAGAGTGATTTGTTATAAAACTGAGATGAATGAATCTAAATCACATAGCCATACATAGATGATCCATATTGAAAATTATTACAAAAAAGTTCTCAAGTTCTCCTCAAGGAAGAAGAAATTTCTTCCTCCACATTGCATCATTACCATTTAACTCTGCTGGATCCCACTCCTTACACACCTTTTATGATTTGTTTGGATGGTGTCAGATGAATGAGGATGAAAAAAAGTTGAAAGAAAAATCTGTTAAAAAGGTTAGATGACTTTATGCTTTGATGATATTGGCCCTTTATGTAAAATTTAAGTGTTAAAGTTTACTCTTCTCATTCTTACAATAAATCACTCATCATTTGAATCACCCCTAGGCACTAGTCGTATCTATTTGTTCCCCTATTTGAAAAGGCAGGAACAATTTGTACTGTACACATCTAACTTTTCTAAGCTTGTGGTTGTGAATTAAGCACATTTTATGCACCAGTTATGTAATTTTTTTGTGCTATTTATGACCTGAGTTACATTCTTTTTGCGAGGCTTTCTAAGTTTTTAACTTGCAGTAACACTTCATAGGTAGCATTGCATTATAGGAATCTTCTGTCCCCCCTCCCTATGTCTCACTGTGTTGCCAATAGAATTCTGTCCCACCATATGAAAAATCTCAAACCAGATTTGGATTTCAAATGGTCTTAATTAGTAATTAGTGTTGTTTTTGGTAAACGCAGTTGACCCTGAAGCCCTCTCCCTCTGCATCTACCTTTGTCGTTCAAAGACAGGTCTCCCTCTAGGAGAATATTTTGCTTGTCGTGGAGCACATATTTTGATTTAAAGTTCAATCTCAAATTGGTCCTGAATATATGAATCCTTTAGATTTTTCACATTATCTATTATTAACCAAATTAGTACCCTTCGACCTGAGGGAGGTAAGAAAATGAATAAGGTAAGTATTAATCAAATCAGGGATAAATTAGGAAAATAATTCAAAGAGAATGGAATTTCAAAAGATAAAAGTATCAATCAACTAATTTTATGTATAAGAATTATATCATCACTATCATTTATTTATAGTAATAAGTACTATTTCCTAATTGGACTATTGATCCAATATTTTACTCCTTACAATACTTTCTACTTAAAAACAACCTTGTCCTCAAGGTTGTGGTAAAAACATCTAAGGTATATCCTAATTATAATTAATAAAAATATAATTAATTTTAAAAATAATATCCCTATCTTAATTTCATGCTATTGTTAAAAAAAATTGCCACCTGCCATTGATAAAATTTATATTCATCTAATTAAAATCAAATAAAAGTTAGATTATGCAAAACATAGGAGTTGACCCAATAATAAAATTTTTGATTCAGTCTTCATTTTTATTATTTGGGTTGTGGCAATGAAGATTAGACCCACAAAAGTTGATTCTTGATTCTCCTAATTTTGAGCTAAGCAATGGCCCAATAGGGTGGGAGTTGTCACGCTCAAGTCTTTACTCTGCTTCCAGATTATTCTTGTCATCAGAGTTGCTCCCATGGTGTTCCACAACACTGTCATTCGAAGACCGAACCTGATCACTAGTGTCGCAGTTGTGGATACCGTCGGGCACACCTTCTACATCATTGTCTCCAACGATGGTCGACATCCACGAGGCGTGCGGGCCTCTGCGTGTTCCACCGGCCCTAATGCCTTCGATTTCACGATTCGCTCCTATCACCACCACCTTGTACTCTTCCATCTTTGTTTGATCCCTACAGTCGAGGTCCCAAGGAAATGATGCCGCCATGAGTGGAGGTGGCTTAGCCACGATTTGAAGGGTTCGATTGAATCACCCTTACAGCGATGAAACCTTCCACCACTCGTTCCAGGATCACTGCAAGTCATGATTTCCGGTGCACCCTGCACCTCTTCCTTCATTGCCGAAAAAGCACTGACCTCGATGCTACCTACCACCGCGTGCGCGGCGCTGCTTCTGCTCAGAACCCTGTCGCTTCTTGTTTCAAGATCCTTGGTTTCTTCCATCGGCGCCATCTCGATCGCCACCACAATTGATTAATCGTTGCTGTAACTTAGGTCGTCCTCATAGATTGCTTGAAATTGTAGTTGTAGACATAGGTTCTCGTCTTAATCTCCCATTTCTGAATTTTGCTTTCCAATTGAATTTGGATTATTTGAAATTGATATTTGATTTTTTTTTTGTTTTTAATTTGGGAACTGAATTTATTACCCAATGAATTTCTGGATTAACTTATGAGTTTTGTTGATCTGAATATTCTGGATCAAGAACTATTTGTGCATCTTGCTATTGGTAAATTGGTTTTTCCAAATTATGAGCTATGATTGAGTTTGAATTTGCTTGCAACTCTTGCTTCTCATCTGCAATTCATAACTCACTTAATCTTTCAACGAACCAAACCTGTAGAATAGATTTGGCTTTTTACGTATAACCCCAAAACGGATCTCGACTTTTAATCTGCTGTTAAAGCAATTCAACATTATCTTAGGATCCGTGATATGAACATTCACAACATAGATCATGAAATCATCATGATAGTCATTCACTGTGTTGATTTTCTTTGTGAATGAGTTCGGTAATCCATCATGAAAGTGGAGCATGGCGTTAAATGAAAACACCATTGAAAGAGGTAAGAAAATGAATATGGAAATAATTAATCAAATCAAAGAGGATTTGGGAGAATAATTTCAAGAGAATGATATTCCAAAACAGGAAAATATCAATCAACTAATTGCATGCATAATGATTATCATCACTATCACCTATTTATAGTAATTACCACTATTTCCTAACTGAGCTATGGACCCAATAATTTACTCCTTACAATACCTTCACCTTAAAGACAACCTTGCCCTCAAGGTTGTGGTAAAAACGTACAATGTCTATCATAATTACAATTAGTAGAAAAATAATTAATTCTAAAAATAATATTCCTATCCTATTTCTATGCTATTGTTAAAAAAAACTACCACAAGGATCCCATTGATAAAATTTATTTTCATCAACTAAAACCATATAAGAATTAGGTTCTGCAAAAAATAGAAGTTGACCCAATAATAAAATTTTTGATTCAGTCTTCATTTCTATTATTTGGGTTGTGGCGATGAAGATTAGGCCCACAATAGTTGATTCTTGATTCTCCGTATTTTGGGCTGAGCATTGGCCCAATGGGGTGGGAGTTGTCACCCCCAGGTCTTCACTCTGCTTCCAGATTATTCTTGTCATCAGTGTTGCTCCCATGGTGTTCCACATCACTGCCATCCGAAGACCGAACCCGGTCACTAGCGTCGCAGTTCTCGATGCCGTCGCGCGCTCCTACTACATCATTGTGTCTCCCATGATGGTCGCCATCCACGAGGCGTGCGTGCCTCCGCGTGTTCCATCGGCCCTAGCGCCTTCGATTTCACGATTCGTTCCTGTCACCACCACCTTGTACTCCTCCTTCTTTGTTCGATCCCTACAGTCGTGATCCCAAGGAAATGATAGGCCATGAGTGGAGGTGGCTTAGCCATGATTTGAATGGTTCGATGGAAGGGTCCAATTGAATCACCCTTGCAGCAATGAAACCTCCATCTCTCGTTCGAGGATCACCACTGCAAGTCACGATTTCCGGTGCGCCCTGCACCTCTTCCTTCGTTGCTGGAAAAGCACTGCCCTCAGTGCTATCTACCACCGCGTGCGCGGCGCTGCTTCTGCTCGGAGCTGTGTCGTTTCTTGTTTCAAGGTCCTTGATTGCTTCCATCGGCGCCATCTCGATCGCCACCGCAATTGATTGATCGTTGTTGTAACTCAGGTCGTCCTCGTAGATTGCTTGAAGTTGCAGATGTAGGCACAGGTTCTCGTCTTAATCTCCCATTTATGAATTTTTCTATTCAATTGAATTTGGATTATTTGTAATTGATATTCGATTTGTTGTTGTTTTTAATTTTGGAACTGAATTTATTACCCGTTGAATTTCTGGATTAACTTCTGAGTTTGGTTGATATGAATATTTTGGATCTGGAATTTTTATTTGTGCATCTTGTTGTTGGTGAATTGGTCTTTCCAAATTATGAGCTATGATTGAGTCTGAATTTGCTTGCTCCTCTTGCTTCTCATATGCAATTCTAAACTCACTTAATCTTTCAACTAACCAAGCCTCTAGAATAGATTTTGGCATTTTACGTATAACCTCCAAATGGATCTCGACTTTTAATCTGCTGATAAAGCAATTCAACAATATCTTAGGATCCGTGATATGAACATTCTCAGCATAGATCATGAAATCATCATGATATTCATGTAAATATATATGATAATATAAATATTTGTATATGCATGTGTTGTAAGTATTTCAGGTTTTGAGTAATGACAAACGATATTGCTCGGAGTGGAGTACTTGACAACAATCAAGGATGTGCAAAAGATTCAAGTCCAATTAGTATAGGACTTAGAAATTAAATTGTCAAAGGGTAAAATCCATTTTTATCTCTCAATTATTTTGAAAATATATATTGACCAAAAATAAGTTGGAGATCTTTTTGAAAAATGTTTTGAAATGATTTAGAATGATAAATAATCTTTGAAAAATCATTTGATTGAAAACATATTGAGAAATGACATTTAAAACACATTATTTATGCAAACTGTGCCCAGGGGATCGATCCTCACTATGCAGGGATCGATCCCCATGAGAAAATAACATTTTCTGCACAAAATTGGTGTAGGGGATCGATCCCCTGGATATGAGGATCGATCCCCAGCCTTCAACGGTCAAAAATATATCCGTTATTCTTGTTTTATTAGAAGGATCGATCTCCCCACTATGAGGATCAATCCCCATGTGCAGAAAAGTGCAGACAAGCTTCTTTTTGCTGTCTTTTAATATTATTTTCATATTAAATCATCTCCAATGGCTAATTGGTCAATTTTTCCTATAAATAGAGGCTCAAAACTCATAACTCAACACACCAAAGCATTGCAAATCATTCTTACATATAAGTTTCATCAATTTCATATTTTTGAGTTATTTTTGAGCCTTTATGAGAGATATTTGAGTTTTTACTCTATAAGTGTTTCATTTGTATCATTTACTCTTTGTGAGAGGCATACACAACTTTCTATCATTATTGTATTTCTGTAATTGGGGGTGAGGTATCCTCCAAGAGAGAGTTTTGAGACTTTCACACCTAAGTTGAGGTATCCGGAAGTGTCGGAAGTGCTCGGAAGTTGTAACGGTTTGACAAGCACCCGGTTAAGCTTGTTAGATAGTGGATACGTCTTGAACGGGAGTTCAAGAAACTGGATGTAGGTGCACAAGAGTGGCCGAACCAGTATAAATTCAAGTTTGCAATCTCTCTACCCTTATCTCTTTAATTTACCTTTATTTTCTATTTGTGAAAAAGTAATTATTCTAGAGCATTGCTTAATTCAAACATAATCAAATCAAGGCTTTCAATTCCATTTCAACTAAGTTTGCGAAAAGTTTTTAATACTCAATTCACCCCCCCTCTTGAGTATATTTCAGGCCATTTGTTCTACAATTGGTATCAAGAGCTAAACTCTTGTTTAAAGAACTTAACCGTTTCAAGAGGATATTTTCGAAATGGCATCTTCATCTCAAAACAAACCTATTTTGCAAGAAGGATATCCATTCAACAAACCACCAATGTTTAGTGGAGAACACTACACATATTGGAAGGCTAGAATGAAGATCTTTATTGAAAGCTATGACAAAAGCGCTTGGAAAAGCATTGTCAAAGGATACAATCCTCCGACAGCCGTAGTAGACGGAAAAACCGTCGAAAAGGATGAGGAGACTTGGACCGATATAGAAAAGAAACTTGACCAAAGCAATTTGAAAGCTAAGAACATCATTTGTAGTGCTCTAGACTACGATGAGTTTCTTAGAGTATCAAATTGTGATACGGCCAAGGAAATGTGGAATATTCTTGAAGTCACACATGAAGGAACCACTCAAGTTAAGAAATCTAGAATAAATACTTTATTGCAAGATTATGAATTATTCCGAATGCAACAAGGTGAAAATATTGCGGAAGTACAAATGCGCTTCCAACACATCATTAATCACCTTCGTGCATTAGGATAGAAATTTGATAATTGTGATCTAGTGCAAAAGGTATGAAGAAGCTTAACCGAAGAATGGCAACCAAAGGTGACCGCTATCAAGGAAATAAGCGATCTTGACTCCATGACATTAGCAACACTCTTCGGAAAACTCCAAGAGCATGAAATGGAGATCAAGAAATTCAAAGTTGACAAAGAAGTCAAAAAGAGAGGTCTTGCTCTAAAATCATCCATACAAGTACAAGACGATGATGATGACGATGAATATGTCATAGATGTTAATGATCCGGATGTCGCTTTCATTCTTAAAAAGTTTGGAAAGCTTTTATATCATGCCCAATTTACCTCAAGAAGCAAGAAAAACAAGAAAAAGAAAAAGGCTACAAGAAAAAGACAAGGAGAGCTCTTATATCATGGGAAGATAATGATGTCAGCCCCGTGACCTCCGATGACGAAGAAGAGGAAGTAGCCAACTTATGTCTCATGGCAAATACCGATAACGACAATGAGGTAAGTATTTCAAAAACCGAAGATGATTTACAATTAGAATTTGAAGAATTACTTAATGAACATATCATATTAGCTAAAAGTGAAAAGGCATCAAAGGCTAAGATTGTAGAATTAACCAAAGAAATTGAATCATTAAAGAATGAACTTAATGCTCTTAAGTTAGAAAACAAAACCTTAGGTAAAACTAAGGTAGTTGAAAAATGCACATCATGCATTACATATAAAAAGGAGATAGAAATTCTTAAAAGTGACATTAGCAAGTTCAACACATCTAGTAAACATCTAGATAATCTCCTACGTAGTCAAAAACATGAGAATGATAAAAGTGGACTAGGATATGATCCAAACAAACCTAGTTCTAGCATAAAAACAAAGTTTGTACCAGCCAAGGAAACTAAACCAACACCTAGGAATGCCACTAAAGCTCATAAACATAATGAACCTAGGAACATGCACAACCATCAAGCATTCCATAACCATATGCATACACCTAGAAGAGTTTATATGTTCAACCCTCATGTCACATGTCATTATTGTGGTAAAATAGGACATATTGCTCCCTTATGTTTTACAAAATTAAGACACATATACGGCCAAAATGTTGGAAGGGTTCCTAATGGGCGTTATGCTCATACTAACACCCAAGGACCCAAATCATCTTGGGTACCTAAAAGAAACTTTTAAATCTCTTTTGTAGGTGTGCTTAAACGCAAAGAGCTCCCATTGGTATGTGGATAGCGGGTGCTCAAAGCATATGACCGGAGATGCATCAAAATTCTTTAATATTGAACCAAAAAGAGGAGGAAATGTCACTTTTGGCGACAACACCAAAGGTATCATTATTGGCATTGGAAAGGTCGGTAAAAGTGAATCATCCTCTATTGAAAATGTTTCTTTAGTAAAAGGACTTAAATTTAATTTGTTAAGTGTTAGTCAACTATGTGATAAAGGAAATAGGGTTATATTTGATTCTAAAAGTTGCATAGTTGAACGTAAAAAAGACAGTAAAATCATTTTAATTGGTGTTAGAGTAGATAACATATATATGATTAACCTTGATGATTATCCTTCAAATGATGTGAAATGCTTAGTCGGTAAAGAGGAAGATACTTGATTGTGGCATAGAAGAATTGCACACATTCACATGGATCATCTTAATAAGTTGGTCTCTAAAGAATTAGTAATTGGTTTACCAAAGCTAAAGTTTGAAAAAGATATGATTTGTGACGCATGTCAAAAAGGAAAACAAGTAAAGACATCTTTTCAAGCTAAAAACATTGTTTTAACCGAAAGGCCTTTACAACTTTTACATATGGATTTATTTGCTCCTTCAAGGACAAAAAGCTTTGGTGGTAATTACTATGCTTTGGTGATTGTGGATGATTATTCTAGATTCACATGGACCTTGTTTCTTACTCATAAAAGCGAGACATTTCGTGCATTTAGACATTTCGTGCATTTAGAAAACTAGCCAAAGTTATCCTAAACGAAAAGAACACTAAAATTGCATCCATTAGAAGTGATCATGTTGGAGAATTTGAAAACGAAGATTTCGAACTCTTTTGTGAAGACAACGGCATTAAGCATAACTTCTCGGCACCTAGAACACCACAACAAAATGGTATAGTTGAAAGGAAAAATCGCTCTCTTGACGAGATGGAGAGAACTATGCTTAATGAAGCCGATATTCCAAAATATTTTTTGGCCGATGCGGTTAGCACCGCTTGTTATGTCCTAAATAGAGTCATAATAAGACCTATTTTAAAGAAAACCCCTTATGAACTTTATTTTGGAAGAAAACCAAATATCTCCCACCTTCACGTCTTTGGTTGTAAATGCTTTGTTCTTAATAATGGAAAAGAAAACCTAGGAAAGTTTGATGCAAAGGCTGATGAAGACATATTTCTTGGTTATTCATTGCATAGTAAAGCATATAGAATTTACAATAAAAAAACCATGACTATTGAAGAATCAATACATGTTGCATTTGATGAAGCTAATGCTCGATCTCCGAGAAAGGTATCTTGTGATGATCTTGTAGATTTATTGGAAAATACTCACTTGGAAGAAAAGAATGAAAATGAAAGCTCAAGTGAAGTCAAACAAGAACAAGATCAAGAACAACCCCAAAATTAAGAACAAGAGCAACAAGACGACACAAAGCCAAGTCATGAATTTCCAAAGGAGTGGAGAACCTCTAGGCATCATCCTCTCGACAATATCATTGGTGATGTATCAAAAGGGGTAACAACTCGAAACTCACTTAGAAATGCATGTAATAATATGGCTTTTGTTTCTCAAATTGAACCAACAACCATTGATGAGACAATAATTGATGAACATTGGATCTTGGCAATGCAAGAAGAATTAAACCAATTTAAAAGAAATGATGTTTGGGAACTAGTGCCAAAACCAAATGATCATACAATTATTGGGACAAAATGGGTGTTCCGAAACAAATTGGATGAACATGGTATAATTGTGAGAAATAAAGCTAGGCTTGTTGCTAAGGGTTATAATCAGCAAGAAGGCATTGATTACGATGAAACATATGCACCGGTAGCTAGATTAGAAGCTATTAGGATGTTACTTGCATTTGCCTCTACCATGAATTTCAAACTTTATCAAATGGATGTCAAAAGTGCATTCTTAAATGGCTTTATTCAAGAAGAAGTGTATGTTGATCAACCTCCCGGTTTTGAAGATTTTGAAAAACCGAATCATGTTTTTAAATTGAAAAAGACTCTATATGGTTTAAAACAAGCTCCAAGAGCTTGGTATGAACGATTGAGCAAATTCCTTTTAGAAAAAGATTTTCAAAGAGGTAAGGTTGATACAACTCTCTTCATAAAGAATAAAAACAATGACATTCTTTTGGTACAAGTATATGTTGACGATATTATATTTAGTTCTACTAATGAAACTTTGTGTGAAGAATTTTCAACAATTATGAAAAGTGAATTTGAGATGTCCATGATGGGAGAACTCAACTATTTCCTTGGACTTTAAATCAAACAAACAAAAGATGGAACATTCATTAGTCAAACCAAATATTGTAAAGAATTGCTTAAAAGGTTTGAAATGGACAAAGCAAAAGCAATGGCAACTCCCATGGCTACATCATGCTACCTCGACAAGGATGACGAAGGTAAGTCGGTAGAAGTAAAGAAATATCGAGGTATGATCGGTTCTTTACTCTATCTTACTGCAAGTAGGCAGGATATCATGTTTAGTGTTTGTATGTGTGCTAGATATCAAGCTAATCCTAAAGAATCTCATTTAACCGCTGTTAAAAGGATTATGAAATATCTAGTCGGCACTATAAATGTTGGACTTTGGTATCCAAAAGGATCAACTTGCAATTTAATTGGTTATTCCGATTCTGACTTTGCTGGATGTAAAATGGATAGAAAAAGCACTAGCGGTACTTGTCATTTGCTAGGATGTTCATTAGTATCATGGCATACCAAAAAGCAAGTAAATGTCGCTTTATCAACTGCCGAGGCGGAGTACATAGCAGCCGGTAGTTGTTGTGCTCAAATTCTATGGATGAAACAACAACTACTGGACTATGGACTCAACCTTAACCATATTCCAATTAAATACGACAATACAAGTGCAATTAATTTAAAAAAAAATCCTATTTTACATTCTAGGACAAAACACATAGAAATTAGACATCATTTTCTAAGAGACCATGTTCAAAAAGGAGATGTTGTAATTGAATTTGTCGAGACTAGGCAACTAGCTGACATTTTTACAAAACCATTAAACAAAGATAGCTTTTTCTATATTCGTAATGAACTTGGTATCTTGGATATGTCACAAGTCTAAATTCTATGGTTTTATTGCAATTTAATTTAAAATATTTAATTTTACGAGAATTATTACTAACTTGAGCGTCGGAGAGTCCCTAACCTTTGTTTTGTAGGTAGGTACACTCCATAAGTCTCAATTACATCTCATTCAAGTCAAAAAGACGGAAAATATATGAAATTTGATGTTTCAGGCTGCAGGGGATCGATCCCCAGGGATCGATCCCCCCTTCAGAAAACTCATTCCTGCGCAAAAACACACTCGGGGATCGATCCCCGGGAAGTATGTGAACAGTGGGGATCGATCCCCACGACTCAGAATGCATATATCAGTGCAGAATCGGGCAGAACCTCATTTTTACACAATTTCATCATTTTGGTTCATCTTGGCAAGAACCCTAGCAGAGGTATTTCAATTCCTTTCATCCCCAAATTTCATTCTCTTCATTTTCTACTCAATCTAACTCAAAAACATCAACTTATTTCACTTACCCATCCATCATATTACTCATTTTTATCACAAATCATCACAAAAACTCATCAAAAACCCCATTTTCACCCCATTTTCCCCCAAATCCGAAAATCACTATTTCTTCATCAAAAATCTCATTTTCTTTCATCTTTCATCAATTAATCTTCTCTTTTACACTCCCTATCACATATATATACATCCTATAACTCATTTTCAACTATATTACACCCAAAATCACAAAATTTCACTCCCCCAAAAACCCCAAAACCCCAAATTCGGGATTCATCATCTTCTCCACCAAAAATCCATTTGTTTTTATTTTCTCTACCAAAATCACTTATATTACATCATTCTAATCTCCCATATCAATTTTCATCACCAAAATCCTTACCAAACAATAAACCTATTTTTTTCAAAAACATCAAAATGCCAAGAACCAAAAATGTAAATGTTGTGAGAAGACCAAGAAATGATGGAGGTGCTTCATCTTCAACACCTCTAAGAAGATGGTTCACAAATGACGAGGATTGGAAAAGATTCCTAGCAAACTTTGAGTCAAGGAAAGTGGTGGCTCCAAGGTATATTGACTATGACTATCTTCAAGCAAATTTTCCTAGAGTTATAGAGATTCTAGAACAACAAAGTTTAATCGATTTTTGTAGCTTGTCATGTATTATCTATGAAAATGCGATTAAATTGTTCTATGCCAACTATAGCTTTGGAGATAATACTCTTGAATTCTCTCTTGGAAATGAGGATTTCTCCATAACAAAAGATGAATTAAGGAGAATTTTTAGGTTGGGTGTGGGTGGTGTTGAGGTATTAGATGAAGGAAACATACCACATGATTGGGGAAACTACTCCCAAGCCCTTGCCTTACAAGAAATAGGATACCATAATGTAAGACCCGACAAACCTTCCGTTAGTGGCCTAGGAAGAGATATGAGAATGCTTCATTATATTTTGACACATCTTCTCCGAGGTAGAGGTACTAGTCATTCCACTCTTAGAGAAGATGACATTCTCTTACTTTGGGCTATGGCTACGAACAAGAGACTAGATTTGACATTTATTATTGCATCCTACATGGCAAAATGCACCCAACAATCATACCATCTTCCTTACCCATGCCACATATGTAGAATCCTTACCCGTTCCCGATTAGATCTTTCGGAATTCCCCTCAAAGGAAAAATCATATAATTGGATCATTGGTGCGGGATTAATCACTAGAATGGGTGTTGAGGGTCATGGTCAAGGTCCCGTTGATGAAGTTGAGCAAGAATTAGATGCACAAGCTCAATAGAAAGAACAAGAGGAGCCTATGCCACAAGCTCCTATGATGCAACCCTCATGGGAATCCCAATTGATGGCTCAAATGCAAAGCATGCAACTCTACATGGAGAGTCAATTCAACGATATAAGGGAAACTCAAAGGCAACATGGAATGAGGTTGGATGCTATCTACAACCGTCTAGACATGCCACCATGGGGAGGAGCTCAACCATCACAAGCTCAAGATGATGATGAGATGGATGATTGAGACTTTGGAGCCTGAAGACCCTTTATTTATGTTATTTATTTTTTATGTTCAAGTACTTTATTATGTTTATTTTGAACTAACCTTCTTTAGTTTGGTGCTTAGTACTTATTTGCATACTTTAATATTTGGTACTTTATTATGTTGGTTAGTTATTTTGATGAATGCTTATGAATATTTGATGTTGATTATGAATGTTTGATATTTGAATATGCATGTTTGGATGTTGTTATATGCATGTTTAAAGGGAGAAAGTTTCTTTTTTTGGTTTTGATAATGCCAAAAGGGGGAAAGTTTTTGAAAAGTTTTGATATGTGAAGGGTATTTGAAGAAAAGTATTCAAAGTTGATATTTCAAAAATTTGTTTGAAAAATGTTTATGTGTTCCTAAAAAGTTTTATTTCTTGGAAATCAAGTTTTGCAAAATTATTCAAGAAAGGGGGAACATATATTAAGGGGAAACTTTATTTTGACATATTCTTGATATATGCATATATTTAGGGGGAATAATTGCTTCCTTATAATTATTGCGCTTTAACTCTGATTGTTTACAAATTCCTTCACACTAATGTTTGTCATTATCAAAAAGGGGGAAATTATAAATATATATGATAATATAAATATTAGTATATGCATGTGTTGTAAGTATTTCAGGATTTGTGTAATGACAAACGATATTGCTCGGAGTGGAGTACTTGACAACAATCAAGGATGTGCAAAATATTCAAGTCCAATTAGTATAGGACTCAGAAATTAAATTGTCAAAGGGTAAAATTCATTTTTATCTCTCAATTATTTTGAAAATATATATTGACCAAAAATAAGTTGGAGATCTTTTTGAAAAATGTTTTGAAATGATTTAGAATGATAAATAATCTTTGAAAAATCATTTGACTGAAAACATATTGAGAAATGACACTTAAAACACATTATTTATGCAAACTGTGCCCACGGGATCGATCCTCACTATGCAGGGATCGATCCCCATGAGAAAATAACATTTTCTGCACAAAATTTGTGCAGGGGATCGATCCCTAGTATGCAGGGATCGATCCCCAGATGAAAAATTTGAATTCTGCACAAATTTAGTGCAGGGGATCAATCCCCTGGGTATGAGGGTCGATCCCCAGCCTTCAACGGTAAAAAATATATCCGTTATTCTTGTTTTATTAGAAGGATCGATCCCCCCACTATGAGGATCGATCCCCATGTGCAGAAAAATGCAGACAAGCTTCTTTTTGCTGTCTCTTAATATTATTTTCATATTAAATCATCTCCAACGGCTAATTGGTCAATTTTTCCTATAAATAGAGGCTCAAAACTCATAACTCAACACACCAAAGCATTGCAAATCATTCTTACATATAAGTTTCATCAATTTCATATTTTTGAGTTATTTTTTAGTCTTTCTGAGAGATATTTGAGTTTTTACTCTATAAGTGCTTCATTTGTATCATTTACTCTTTGTGAGAGGCATACACAACTTTCTATCATTATTGTATTTCTGTAATTGGGGGTGAGGTATCCTCCAAGAGAGGGTTTTGAGACTTTCGCACCTAAGGTGAGGTATCCAGAAGTGTCGGAAGTGCTCGGAAGTTGTAACGGTTTGACAAGCACCCGGTTAAGCTTGTTAGATAGTGGATACGTCTTGAACGGGAGTTCAAGAAACTGGATGTAGGTGCACAAGAGTGGCCGAACCAGTATAAATTCAAGTTTGCAATCTCTCTACCCTTATCTCTTTAATTTACCTTTATTTGCTATCTGTGCAAAAGTAATTATTCTAGAGCATTGCTTAATTCAAACATAATCAAATCAAGGCTTTCAATTCCATTTCAACTAAGTTTGCGAAAAGATTTTAATACTCAATTCACCCCCCCTCTTGAGTATATTTGAGACCATTTGTTCTACAATTCATTCACTGTGTTGATTTGCTTTGTGAATGAGTTCAGTAATCCATCATGAAAATGGATATTGGTGTTCAATGAAAGCACCTTTGCTAGAGGTAAGAAAATGAATAAGGGAATAATTAATCAAATCAGTGAGAATTTGGGAGAATAATTTCAAGAGAATGGAATTCCAAAAGAGGAAAATATCGATCAACTAGTTCCATGCATAATGATTATCATCACTATCACCTATTTATAGTAATTACCACTATTTCCTAACTGAGCTATGGACCCAATAATTTACTCCTTACAATACCTTTGCCTTAAAGACAACCTTGCCCTTAAGGTTGTGGTAAAAACGTACAATGTCTATTATAATTACAATTAATAGAAAAATAATTAATTCTAAAAATAATATTCCTATCCTATTTCTATGCTATTGTTAAAAAAAAACTACCACCAGGATCCCATTGATAAAATTTATTTTCATCAACTAAAACCATATAAGAATTAGGTTCTGCAAAAAATAGGATTTGACCCAATAATAAAATTTTTGATTAAGTCTTCATTTCTATTATTTGGGTTGTGGCGATGAAGATTAGGCCCACAATAGTTGATTCTTGATTCTCCGTATGTTGGGCTGAGCATTGGCCCAATAGGGTGGGAGTTGCCAACCCTAGGTCTCCATCTGCTTCCGGATGCTTCTTGTCATCAGAGTTGCTCCCATGGTGTTCCACATCACTGCCATCCGAAGACCGAACCCGGTAACTAGCGTTGCAGTTCTCAATGCCGCCGCGCGCTCCTTCTACATCCTTGTGTCTCCCACGATGGTCACCATCCACGAGGCATGCGGGCCTCCGCGTGTTCCATCGGCCCTAGCGCCTTCGATTTCACGATTCGTTCTTGTCACCACCACCTTGTACTCCTCCTTCTTTGTTCGATCCCTACAGTCGTGATCCCAAGGAAATGATAGGCTATGAGTGGAGGTGGCTTAGCCATGATTTGAAGGGTTCGATGGAAGGGTCTAATTGAATCACCGTTGCAGCAATGAAACCCTCTATCTCTCGTTCGAGGATCACCACTGCAAGTCACAATTTCCGGTGCGCCCTGCAACTCTTCCTCCGTTGCTGGAAAAGCACTGACCTCGGTGCTATCTACCACCGCGTGCGCGGCGCTGCTTCTGCTTGGAGCTGTGTCGCTTCTTGTTTCAAGATCCTTGGTTGCTTCCATCGGCGCCATCTCGATCGCCAACACAATTGATTGATCGTTGCTGTAACTCAGGTCGTCCTCGTATATTGCTTGAAATTGCAGATGTAGGCATAGGTTCTCGTCTTAATCTCCCATTTATGAATTTTTCTATTCAATTGAATTTGGATTATTTGAAATTGATATTTGATTTGTTGTTGTTCTTAATTTTGGAACTGAATTAATTACCCGTTGAATTTCTGGATTAACTTATGAGTTTGGTTGATATGAATATTTTGGATCTGGAATTTTTATTTGTGCATCTTGTTGTTGGTGAATTGGTCTTTCCAAATTATGAGCTATGATTGAGTCTGAATTTGCTTGCTCCTCTTGCTTCTCATATGCAATTCTAAACTCACTTAATCTTCCAACTAACCAAGCCTCTAGAATAGATTTTGGCATTTTACGTATAACCTCCAAATGGATCTCGACTTTTAATCTGCTGATAAAGCAATTCAACAATATCTTAGGATCCGTGATATGAACATTCTCAGCATAGATCATGAAATCATCATGATATTCATTCACTGTGTTGATTTGCTTTGTGACTGAGTTCAGTAATCCATCATGAAAATGGAAATTGGTGTTCAATGAAAGCACCTTTGCTAGAGGTAAGAAAATGAATAAGGAAAGAATTAATCAAATCAGGGAGAATTTGGGAGAATAATTTCAAGAGAATGGAATTCCAAAAGAGGAAAATATCAATCAACTAATTCCATGCATAATGATTATCATCACTATCACCTATTTATAGTAATTACCACCATTTCCTAACTGAGCTATGGACCCAATAATTTACTCCTTACAATACCTTCGCCTTAAAGACAACCTTGCCGTCAAGGTTGTGGTAGAAAAGTAAAATGTCTATCATAATTACAATTAATACAAAAATAATTAATTCTAAAAATAATATTCCTATCCTATTTCTATGCTATTGTTAAAAAAAACTACCACCAGGATCTCATTGATAAAATTTATTTTCATCAACTAAAACCATATAAGAATTAGGTTCTGCAAAAAATAGGAGTTTGACCCAATAGTAAATTTTTTGATTTATTCTTCATTTCTATTATTTAGGTTGTGGCGATGAAGATTAGGCCCACAGTAGTTAATTCTTGATTCTCCGTATTTTGGGCTGAGCATTGGCCCAATAGGGTGGGAGTCGACCTGCTCTGATACCAAAATGTAACACCCTAATAATTACCTCCTTATGCTTAAGTCATAATGAGTTAATTACCGGAATTTAACATTCTGTTTCAGAGTCAATTTTTAAAAATATGGATACGTGGAAAATAGGGCCGTAAAATTTTCAAAGTAAAAGCGCAAGTTCTAAATTGTGGCTTGTAGGCGATGAGGCATAATATGATATATCAAACTATGAAACAGTGAATGCACATAACCATAATACAATATTACATGAAAGTGGCCCATTACATACATATAGATTCAGGTACACATAGGAATTACACATATAAACGTAAAATCCGAAATAATATTACAATAGTAGTGTATTAGAGTTTCTAAGAGTACCATAAGCGTGTACAGTCACTTATGGATCTCTTATAAACTCAACTAAGACGTCAGATAATACATAACATGATAATACAAAATATCAGAAAGACAAGACTCTAAAGCGTAAGTCTCTCCAAGTGTCCGAGTCTTCAATCCTCTGTCAGTATCAGCCTGCTCACCTAGTAGAGGGACCGGTGTCTCGATCTGAATCTAAAACAAATAGTGGTGGAATTGGGGTGAGCTCCACGGACTCAATAGAGAGATCACTCTGGTTTATTTTAGAAACAGTTATATATGCATAATTCAATTAACATCATTTTCAAAGAACACATTTATATAGATTTCCGGAGTGTCATACCTATATGCTTCTTCAATAATTATATTAATGCATGCATCTGGTGTGTAAGCGATGTTTAATACATAATTATGATACAATATAATACAAATAAAACATTAATAATGTCATGTGTCATGATCTTTTACTATAAATGGCACAACCCTCTTGTTCTCTACCTCCGTCAATCCGGTCCCCAAGGCTATGAGCTCATACCTCTCTAGTTTCTACTAGGAATCTATGGGGAAGAGGGGTTTATTCACTTTCTCTTACATAATGATATTGGGGACCGAGGGTGCCAACCTCCCTTTCCAATCCCATTTGCAGAGAAAGTTACTCATAAACTTACTTTTCACTTCACATGACATATCATCATAATTCTGGCCCATCAAAATACACATACAGCATATATAATTTCACATAACTTTAAATTTACTTACATTAACACTTTAAGCATAGATGCATGAAAATATTCCTTTGTAAATTCTTTAATAGGTCATTAAGAGCTTCTTTTTATAACTTAGAATTAATATATTTACATAAGCATATAATACTGTACTACAAAAAAATGCATCATGAAGTTAAAATAATAAAAATTGCTAAAATGCCAGAAAACTGAGAATCTGCAGAAAATCCTGCGACCTGGCCGCTAGCACGCATCAAGTGGCCGCTAGCGCCCAAGGCGGCTAAAACGCCTGCTAGCGCCTGCAAAACAACCGCTAGCGTGTGTGCTTTCGCTAGCGGCTAGAGTTTAGCCGCTAGCGCGTACTGCGACTCTGCTCTCAGCAAAGTTCATCTCAGATTATGATTTTCGATACATAGCACCATACAACCGAATCTAATGCATGAAAAACATCAAAATACATTCTCTAACATAAATCTAACCCCTACCTCTTGTAGTTTCTTCCTCCTTTAATCTAGGGACCACTTTCTTTTCTTGATTTTCTTGACCAATACTCCACTTTAACTACCTTATTGCTGGTGATGATGAAACTGCAATTTATGGATGGACTTGTTCGGTTAAAACTGACTATATTGATGCAAGGATCCTAAATATGAGTTTTATTTCTAATTTGGATGAGTTTTGGTGAAGTGGTGGTGAATTTTGAGTGTGTTTTGGTGATGGAGATTACAAGGAGTGATTGGAAGGCTTGTGGTGTTTCAATATTGTGTTTTTGAGTTTCTCTGAAGTTGCTTCAGGCTGAGGAAAGGTATATGGACGACGGGGACCTATATGATATTGTTATAAGATGAGGGACCAAAGAGAAATGTGAAAAATGCAGAAATCCTGTTCTGTCATCGAGCTGGTCGCTAGCGAGCTTACGGCGGCCGCTAGCGACCGCTTCCACCACCTCCCACCGCTAGCGCCTGTTTACGGCCGCTAGCGATGCTCCTGACCACATTCCTCGCTAGCGAGCTGGAGCTAGCCGCTAGCAACGGAATGCTGATACATGACAGCAACAGCAGCAGAAACTGTTTTTTACATGTTCCAAACCTTCAATTGTTCTCTAAAGCATCCTAAACAATCACCAATCACCTAAACAACCTTAATATACTTATATAAACTTATAAACCCCTCATGATTCCTAATTAAATTATTTCTCTAAACTCGTTTTCCTATTTTAATTTACATTTTTACTCATAATGCAACATAAATGTCATTTTATCATACACATATAACACATAACACATATAACACATATAACACATATTTAACCATGCAAACATATCAAAACACGCTCTAAATGCACATACGTCCTAATTATACCTTAAGTAATGCGATTATTTCTCAAATCACCTTAATTAAGGTATGATTAAGTTTTCGGGGTCTTACATTCTCCCCCCCTTAAAAGAATTTCGCCCTCGAAATTCAATACATGTGAAAAGAACCGGGTGTAGTTACCTCATGTCTTCCTCCCTCTCCCAAGTAAACTCTTCCGCTCTCCCCCGCCCCCAGGCCACCTTCACCAACGGAACAATCTTACTTCTTAATTTCTTGATGTCCCGATCCACAATCCATGTTGGTGGTAAGGGGAAGGTTAAATCATCCTTTAGTTGTACTTCTTTCGTTTCTAATACATGATTTGGGTGTGAATTGTATTTACGGAGTTGTGACACATGGAAGACATTATGAAGGTTGGATAGACTGGGAGGTAAGGCTATGTGGTATGCAACAGGACCAATGCGACTCAAGATCTGAAATGGACCTAGGTATCTCGGACTTAACTTCTTGACCTTGATTGCTCTACCTATACCTGTGGTGGGGGTCACCCGTAAAAACACATGGTCTCCGGCCTCAAACTCTAGTGGTCTACGCCGATTGTCCGCATAACTCTTTTGACGATTCTGAGCTGTCATGAGTATTTCCCTGATCCTTTTAATTTGTTTCGTCGTTTCCCTCACTAGCTCGGGTCCTATGGCACTCTTTTCACCCGGATCATACCAGCATAATGGAGAACGACACTTCCTACCATACAATGCCTCAAAAGGAGCCATTCCTATGCTAGTATGAAAACTATTATTGTAAGAAAACTCAACTAGGGGTAACATCCTATCCCAACTATTCTTCTCATCCAAGACAGAAGATCTCAACATATCTTCTAAAGTTTGGATTGTTCTCTCAGATTGTCCGTCGGTTTGGGGATGGTAAGCTGTACTCATACGCAACTCGGTACCAAACGCCTTTTGCAAGGCTTCCCAGAAACGAGAAGTGAATCTCGGATCACGATCCGAAATAATACTCTCGGGTACCCCGTGTAACTTCACTACTTCATGTATGTACAAACTCGCTAATTTTTCCAATGGGAAAGTCGCCTTGATGGGTAAAAAGTGGGCCGATTTAGTCAATCGATCCACTATCACCCATATGGCATCATTACCGGCTTGTGTCCTAGGTAATCCCACTACAAAATCCATCGCTATACTTTCCCATTTCCCATGAGGAATTTGCAATGGTTGTAGCATACCACGATCTTTTTGGTGTACTATCTTTACCTTCTGGCATACCAAACACCGGTTAACCCACTCTGATACTTCCTTCTTCATACCCGGCCACCAAAACATTTTCTTCAAATCTTGATACATCTCGGTAGCCCCAAGGTAAATGGTGAAATGGCTCTTATGAGCCTCCTCCAAAATACTACTTCGGAGGTCACCATGAGCGGGTACACAAATCCTATCCTCACATCTCCACAATCCATCTCCGTCTTGACAAAATTCTCTCACTTTTCCCTCTTGTACAGCCCTCAAAATTCCCTTGAATTCCTCATTCGTCACTTGGGCTCGTGCAATGTCTTCTTTAAACTTACTTGAGACCATAAGGTGACTTACCCTCATGCTCACCAGGGTGAAAGATACTCCTAGGTTGAGGTTTCTAAAATCTTCTAATAATTCCATCTCCTTAATCATCATATGGGATACATGAAGCATCTTACGACTCAAGGCATCTGCCACTGCATTTGCCTTTCCAGGGTGATAATTCAAACCAAAATCATAATCCTTTAGAAATTCTATCCACCGCCGTTGCCTCATGTTTAACTCCTTCTGATGAAAGAGATACTTCAAACTCTTATGATCAGAGAAAACTTCAAATCTCACCCCGTATAAGTAGTGCCTCCAAATCCTTAAAGCAAAAACTATTGCCGCAAGCTCCAGGTCATGGGTAGGATAGTTCACCTCATGTGGCTTCAATTGCCGTGAAGCATATGCCACTACTTGGTGATGTTGCATCAATACGCAACCCAACCCTTTTCCCGAAGCATCGCAATACACTTCAAAATGTTCATTAGGATCGGGCACAACCAATACAGGTGTGGTGGTCAATCTCTCCTTTAACTCCATAAAACTTTTCTCACACTCCGATGACCACACAAATGAGGAATTCTTTCTAGTGAGCTTGGTTAAGGGTAAAGCAAGCTGTGAAAATCCCTTAATAAATCTACGGTAATAACCGGCCAGACCTAAAAAGCTTCGCACCTCCGTAACCGTGGTAGGTCTTTCCCAGTTTACTACTGCTTCAATCTTACTAGGATCCACAACTATTCCTTCCGCTGACACTACATGACCTAGAAACTTAACTTCTTTCATCCAAAACTCACATTTACTCAACTTAGCGTATAACTTTTTTTCCTTCAACACCTCCAACACAATCCTCAGATGGCTTTCATGTTCTTCCTCTGTCTTAGAATAAATTAAAATGTCGTCAATAAAGACAACCACAAACTTATCTAAGAACGGTCGAAAAATCCTATTCATGTAATCCATGAACACTGCCGGGGCATTAGTTAGTCCAAAAGACATGACTGTGAACTCATAATGCCCATAGCGAGTTTTGAAAGCCGTCTTCGGTATATCCTCCCCTCGGACTCTAATCTGATGGTAGCCTGACCTCAAGTCTATTTTGGAAAACACCCTAGCTCCCCTCAACTGATCCATCAAATCATCAATCCTAGGGAGGGGATATTTATTCTTTATGGTCACTTTATTCAACTGTCTATAGTCTATGCATAACCTCATACTTCCGTCTTTCTTCTTTACAAACAACACCGGTGCTCCCCATGGCAAGGCACTTGGCCTAATGAAACCCTTATCTAACAACTCTCCCAATTGGGTTTTAAGCTCTTTTAACTCACTGGGTGACATACGGTACGGGGCCATAGAGATAGGCCCTGTTCCCGGAGCGAGGTCAATACTAAACTCTACCTCTCTAGATGGAGGAAACTCTGGTATATCATCAGGTGGATCAAAAACTTCTTCGTACCCAAGGTCTGTCTTGTCCTTGTATGGTCTTTGACCTCAAAGTAAAAGATCTAGCATTTTTCTACCATTGATCATCTTGACTAAATCTAAGGTAAGAAGGTCATTGGTCTTCTATAACTCTATCAAGGCTCGTTCAGCCTTTTCAACAGTTATGGACGACATGTCCTCTAGAGCTCGACATAGTTCAAGCCCTTTAAGATATCTATCCTTGAAATCATCTCTTTGGAGCTCTAGTTTCTTAACCTCTTGGATTGACTTAGCGTTTTCAGCTTCTAGATTTTTAAAAGACTTTTTATAAGCAC
The DNA here is from genome assembly GCA_013621005.1 of Aeschynomene evenia. Lineage (NCBI taxonomy): Eukaryota > Viridiplantae > Streptophyta > Magnoliopsida > Fabales > Fabaceae > Aeschynomene > Aeschynomene evenia. Next base: position 9,078,796 of record CM024269.1, on the reverse strand, counting down.
GAAAACGCTGTGCTAATTCATTAGAATCACTCATAAGCTTATCATAGAATTTTGAGAGTTCTTCATAATAATGGAGAGGGAGAGAATTAGGTATCTCTTTTGTCTCTGATTCAATTTCCAATATAAACTCTTCATTTGCCATGAAGCAAACGTTAGCTTCGTCTTCACTTTGTGAGTAAGAGGTTTCCTCTTCCAATTCACTCCATGTTGCAGCCATGGCTTTTTTCTTCTTAGGAAAGAACTTCTTCTTTCCACCCTTGTTCTGAAGGCAGTCATTCTTGAAGTGCCCCTTCTCACCACATCTGTAGCATGTGGCTTCTGAGGCCTTCATCTTCCCTTTTCTATCCTTCTTGGCCATAGCTTCCTTTCCTTTCCTTGGTCGATTCTTCCATGCTTTGGTCATCTTTCAAACCAGAATAGAGATGTCCTCATTTTCAGAGTTTTGTTCGGATTCTAATTCTGAGTCTGAGATCTCATAAGCCTTTAGGGCCTTATAAGGCTTCTTCGAGGAACTTTTCAGAGCAAGACCCTTCTAAGGCTTTGAGGAAGAGGCTTCCAACAAACCTTCAAGTTCTATCTCATGGGTTATGAGAGACCCAAATAGGACATCAAGACCAAGTTGACTTAAGTCCTTTGCTTCTTGGATGACTGTTACTTTGGGTCGCCATTTGGAAGAAAGACTTCTTAAGATTTTTCTTACCATCTTAACATTTGAGTAGGTCCTTCCCAAGACCTTCAGCTGGTTGATGATATGAAGGAATCTTATTGACATGTTGTCAATAGTCTCATCTGGAAACATGTTGAATGATTCATGTTTTAGCACTAGCATGTTGTCAATAGACTTTGGTTTCCTTCACTTGATCGTTTCCTTCGTGTAACATGTGCAACCTCTCCCATATTTGCTTTGCAGTATCACAAGACACGACCTTGTCATACTCCACCTTTGGCAAAACACAAAGAAGAATGTACTTTACTTTAAAATTCATCTAGATCTTATCTTAGATTTCCTGAGTCCATCTGTTCTCAGGAATCCTTCTGATGTATGTTCTTTGTGGTGAAGGAGAGACTCCTGGAGGAGCCCTTATAGGAGTTTGAGGTGTTGGATCTACAACAGTCTCTGTTGGCTCATAATCTCCATTTTCCACAATGTTCCACAAGTCCAGGCTTGTGTACTTGATGAAAAACATAATTCTATCACGCCAGTAATCAAAGTCATCCCCATGGAACATAGGAGGTCTGTTGATGAACGCACCATCTGCTACAAACATCCCTTGTTAACCCATCTTCCTTGGATCGTTTTCGTTAACACTATTAAGTGCTCAACCCTTAAGGCCTGAGCTCTAATGCCAATTGAAGGTGTGTGTTTGCAAGAGAAGGGGGGTTGAATATTACCCGATGAATTTCTGGATTAACTTCTGAGTTTTGTTGATATGAATATTTTGGATCTGGAATTTTTATTTGTGCATCTTGTTGTTGGTGAATTGGTCTTTCCAAATTATGAGCTATGATTGAGTCTGAATTTGCTTGCTCCTCTTGCTTCTCATATGCAATCCTAAACTCACTTAATCTTCCAACGAACCAAGCCTCTAGAATATATTTTGGCATTTTACGTATAACCTCCAAATGGATCTCGACTTTTAATCTGCTGATAAAGCAATTCAACAATAGTTGATTCTTGATTCTCCGTATTTTGGGCTGAGCATTGGCCCAATAGGGTGGGAGTTGTCACCCCCAGGTCTTTACTCTGCTTCCAGATTATTCTTGTCATCAGAGTTGCTCCCATGGTGTTCCACATCACTGCCATCCGAAGACCGAACCCGGTCACTAGCGTCGCAGTTCTCACACGATGGTCACCATCCACGAGGCGTGCGGGCCTCCTCGTGTTCCATCGGCCCTAGCGCCTTCGATTTCACAATTCGTTCCTGTCACCACCACCTTGTACTCCTCCTTCTTTGTTCGATCCCTACAGTCGTGATCCCAAGGAAATGATGGGCCATGAGTGGAGGTGGCTTAGCCATGATTTGAAGGGTTCGATGGAAGGGTCCAATTGAATCACCCTTGCAGCGATGAAACCCTCCATCACTCGTTCGAGGATCACCACTGCAAGTCACGATTTCCGGTGCGCCCTGCACCTCTTCCTCCGTTGCTGGAAAAGTACTGACCTCGGTGCTATCTACCACCGCGTGCACGGCGCTGCTTCTGCTCGGAGCTGTGTCGCTTCTTGTTTCGATATCCTTAGTTGCTTCCATCTGCGCCATCTCGATCGCCAACACAATTGATTGATCGTTGCTGTAACTTAGGTCGTCCTCGTAGATTGCTTGAAGTTGCAGATGTAGGCATAGGTTCTCGTCTTAATCCCCCATTTCTGAATTTTGCTTTCCAATTGAATTTGGATTATTTGAAATTGATATTTTATTTGTTGTTGTTCTTAATTTCGGAACTGAATTTATTACCCGATGAATTTCTGGATTAACTTTTGTGTTTGGTTGATATGAATATTTTGGATCTGGAATTTTTATTTGTGCATCTTGTTGTTGGTGAATTGGTCTTTCCAAATTATGAGCTATGATTGAGTCTGAATTTGCTTGCTCATCTTGCTTCTCATATGCAATTCTAAACTCACTTAATCTTCCAACGAACCAAGCCTCTAGAATAGATTTTGGCATTTTACGTATAACCTCCAAATGGTTCTCGACTTTTAATCTGCTGATAAAGCAGTTCAACAATATCTTAGGATCTGTGATATGAACATTCTCAACATAGGTCATGAAATCATCATGATATTCATTCACTGTGTTGATTTGCTTTGTGACTGAGTTCAGTAATCCATCATGAAAATGGAAATTGGTGTTCAATGAAAGCACCTTTGCTAGAGGTAAGAAAATGAATAAGGAAAGAATTAATCAAATCAGGGAGAATTTGGGAGAATAATTTCAAGAGAATGGAATTCCAAAATAGGAAAATATCAATCAATTAATTCCATGCATAATGATTATCATCACTATCACCTATTTATAGTAATTACCACCATTTCCTAACTGAGCTTTGGACCTAATAATTTACTCCTTACAATACCTTCTCCTTAAAGACAACCTTGCCCTCAAGGTTGTGGTAGAAACGTAAAATGTCTATCATAATTACAATTAATACAAAAAATAATTAATTCTAAAAATAATATTCCTATCCTATTTCTCTGCTATTGTTAAAAAAAACTACCACAAGGATCCCATTGATAAAATTTATTTTCATCAACTAAAACCATATAAGAATTAGGTTCTGCAAAAAATAGGAGTTGACGCAATAGTAAATTTTTTGATTTATTCTTTCATTTCTATTATTTAGGTTGTGGCGATGAAGATTAGGCCCACAGTAGTTAATTCTTGATTCTCCGTATTTTGGGCTGAGCATTGGCCCAATAGGGTGGGAGTTGTCACCCCCAGGTCTTTACTTTGCTTCCAGATTATTCTTGTCAACAGAGTTGCTCCCATGGTGTTCCACATCACTGCCATCCGATGACCGAACCCGGCACTAGCGTCGCAGTACTCAATGTCGTCGCGCGCTCCTTCTTCATTCTTGTGTCTCCCACGATGGTCACCATCCACGAGGCATGCGGGCCTCCGTGTGTTCCATCGGCCCTAGCGCCTTCGATTTCACAATTCGATCCTGTCACCACCACCTTGTACTCCTCCTTCTTTGTTCGATACCTACAGTTGTGATCCCAAGGAAATGATGGGCCATGAGTGGAGGTGGCTTAGCCATGATTTGAAGGGTTCGATTAAAGGGTCCAATTGAATCACCCTTGCAGCGATGAAACCCTCCATCACTCGTTCGAGGATCACCACTGCAAGTCACGATTTCCAGTGCGCCCTGCACCTTTTCCTCCGTTGCTGGAAAACCACTGACCTCGTTGCTATCTACCACCGCGTGTGCGGCGCTGCTTCTGCTCGGAGCTGTGTCGCTTCTTGTTTCAAGATCCTTGATTGCTTCCATCGGCGCTATCTCGATCGCCAACGCAATTGATAGATCGTTGCTGTAACTCAGGTCGTCCTCGTAGATTGCTTAAAGTTGTAGATGTAGGCATAGGTTCACGTCTTAATCTCCCATTTCTGAATTTTGCTTTCCAATTGAATTTGGATTATTTGAAATTGATATTTTATTTGTTGTTGTTCATAATTTCGGAACTGAATTTATTACCCGATGAATTTCTGGATTAACTTCTGAGTTTGGTTGATATGAATATTTTGGATCTGGAATTTTTATTTGTGCATCTTGTTGTTGGTGAATTGGTCTTTCCAAATTATGAGCTATGATTGAGTCTGAATTTGCTTGCTCCTCTTGCTTCTCATATGCAATTCTAAACTCACTTAATCTTTCAACGAACCAAGCCTCTAGAATAGATTTTGGCATTTTACGTATAACCTCCGAATGGATCTCGACTTTTAATCTGCTGATAAAGCAATTCAACAATATCTTAGGATCTGTGATATTAACATTCTCAGCATAGGTCATGAAATCATCATGATATTCATTCACTGTGTTGATTTGCTTTGTGACTGAGTTCAGTAATCCATCATGAAAATGGAAATTGGTGTTCAATGAAAGCACCTTTGCTAGAGGTAAGAAAATGAATAAGGAAAGAATTAATCAAATCAGGGAGAATTTGGGAGAATAATTTCAAGAGAATGGAATTCCAAAAGAGGAAAATATCAATCAACTAATTCCATGCATAATGATTATCATCACTATCACCTATTTATAGTAATTACCACCATTTCCTAACTGAGCTTTGCACCCACTAATTTACTCCTTACAATACCTTCGCCTTAAAGACAACCTTTCCCTCAAGGTTGTGGTAGAAACGTAAAATGTCTATCATAATTACAATTAATAGAAAAATAATTAATTCTAAAAATAATATTCCTATCCTATTTCTATGCTATTGTTAAAAAAAACTACCACCAGGATCCGATTGATAAAATTTATTTTCATCAACTAAAACCATATAAGAATTAGGTTCTGCAAAAAATAGGAGTTGTCCCAATAGTAAATTTTTTGATTTATTCTTTCATTTCTATTATTTAGGTTGTGGAGATGAAGATTAGGCCCACAGTAGTTAATTCTTGATTCTCCGTTTTTGGGCTGAGCATTGGCCCAATAGGGTGGGAGTTGTCACCCCCAGGTCTTTACTCTGCTTCAAGATTATTCTTGTCAACAGAATTGCTCCCATGGTGTTCCACATCACTGCCATCCGAAGACCGAACCCGGACACTAGCGTCAGAGTTCTCAATGTCGTCGCGCGCTCCTTCTTCATCCTTGTGTCTCCCACGATGGTCACCATCCACGAGGCGTGCGGGCCTCCGCGTGTTCCATCGGCGCTAGCGCCTTCGATTTCACAATTTGTTCCTGTCACCACCACCTTGTACTCCTCCTTCTTTGTTTGATCCCTACAGTCGTGATCCCAAGGAAATGATGGGCCATGAGTGGAGGTGGCTTAGCCATGATTTGAAGGGTTCGATCAAAGGGTCAATTGAATCACCTTGCAGCGATGAAACCCTCCATCACTCGTTCGAGGATCACCACTGCAAGTCACGATTTCCGGTGCGCCCTGCACCTCTTCCTCCGTTGCTGGAAAAGCATTGACCTCGGTGCTATCTACCACCGCGTGCGCGGCGCTGCTTCTGCTCGAGCTGTGCCGCTTCTTGTTTCAAGATCCTTGGTTGCTTCCATCGGTGCCATCTCGATCGCCAACGCAATTGATTGATCGTTGCTGTAACTCAGGTCGTCTCGTAGATTGCTTGAAGTTGCAGATGTAGGCATAGGTTCTCGTCTTAATCTCCCATTTCTGAATTTTGCTTTCCAATTGAATTTGGATTATTTGGAATTGATATTTGATTTGTTGTTGTTCTTAATTTCGGAACTGAATTTATTACCCGATGATTTCTGGATTAACTTCTGAGTTTGGTTGATATGAATATTTTGGATCTGGAATTTTTATTTGTGCATCTTGTTGTTGGTGAATTGGTCTTTCCAAATTATGAGCTATGATTGAGTCTGAATTTGCTTGCTCCTCTTGCTTTCATATGCAATTCTAAAATCACTTAATCTTTCAACGAACCAAGCCTCTAGAATAGATTTTGGCATTTTACGTATAACCTCCAAATGTATCTCGACTTTTAATCTGCTGATAAAGCAATTCAACAATATCTTAGGATCTGTGATATGAACATTCTCAGCATAGGTCATGAAATCATCATGATATTCATTCACTGTGTTGATTTGCTTTGTGACTGAGTTCAGTAATCCATCATGAAAATGGAAATTGGTGTTCAATGAAAGCACCTTTGCTAGAGGTAAGAAAATGAATAAGGAAAGAATTAATCAAATCAGGGAGAATTTGGGAGAATAATTTCAAGAGAATGGAATTCCAAAAGAGGAAAATATCAATCAACTAATTCCATGCATAATGATTATCATCACTATCACCTATTTATAGTAATTACTACCTTTCCTAACTCAGCTTTGGACCCAATAATTTACTCCTTACAATACCTTCGCTTAAGAAACTTGCCTCAAGGTTGTGGTAGAAACGTAAAATGTCTATCATAATTACAATTAATAGAAAATAATTAATTCTAAAAATAATATTCCTATCCTATTTCTATGCTATTGTTAAAAAAAAAACTACCACAGGATCCCATTGATAAAATTTATTTTCATCAACTAAAACCATATAAGAATTAGGTTCTGCAAAAATAGGAGTTGTCCCAATAGTAAATTTTTTGATTATTCTTTCATTTCTATTATTTAGGTTGTGGCGATGAGATTAGGCCCACAGTAGTTAATTCTTGATTCTCTCGTTTTTGGGCTGAGCACTGGCCCAATAGGGTGGAGTTGTCACCCCCAGGTCTTTACTCTGCTTCAAGTTTATTCTTGTCATCAGAGTTGCTCCCATGGTGTTCACATCATGCCATCCGAAGACCGAACCCGGTCACTAGCGTCTGAGTTCTCATGTCGTCGCGCCTCCTTCTTCATCCTTGTGTCTCCCACGATGGTCACCATCCACGAGGCGTGCGGGCTCCGCGTGTTCCATCGGCCTAGCGCCTTCGATTTCACAATTCGTTCCTGTCACCACCACTTGTACTCCTCCTTCTTTGTTTGATCCCTACAGTCGTGATCCAAGGAAATGATGGGCCATGAGTGGAGGTGGCTTAGCCATGATTTGAGGGTTCGATTAAGGGTCCAATTGAATCACCTTGCAGCGATGAACCCTCCATCATCGTTCGAGGATCACCACTGCAAGTCACGATTTTCGGTGCGCCCTGCACCACTTCCTCCGTTGCTGGAAAAGCACTGACCTCGTGCTATCTACAACGCGTGCGCGGCGCTGCTTCTGCTGAGCTGTGCGCTTCTTGTTTCAAGATCCTTGGTTGCTTCCATCGGTGCATCTCGATCGCCAACGCGAATTGATTGATCGTTGCTGTAACTCAGGTCGTCTCGTAGATTGCTTGAGTTGCGAATGTAGGCATAGGTTCTCGTCTTAATCTCCCATTTCTGAATTTTGCTTTCCAATTGAATTTGGATTATTTGGAATTGATATTTGATTTGTTGTTGTTCTTAATTTCGGAACTGAATTTATTACCCGATGAATTTCTGGATTAACTTCTGAGTTTGGTTGATATGAATATTTTGGATCTGGAATTTTTATTTGTGCATCTTGTTGTTGGTGAATTGGTCTTTCCAAATTATGAGCTATGATTGAGTCTGAATTTGCTTGCTCCTCTTGCTTCTCATATGCAATTCTAAACTCACTTAATCTTTCAACGAACCAAGCCTCTAGAATAGATTTTGGCATTTTACGTATAACCTCCAAATGTATCTCGACTTTTAATCTGCTGATAAAGCAATTCAACAATATCTTAGGATCTGTGATATGAACATTCTCAGCATAGGTCATGAAATCATCATGATATTCATTCACTGTGTTGATTTGCTTTGTGACTGAGTTCAGTAATCCATCATGAAAATGGAAATTGGTGTTCAATGAAAGCACCTTTGCTAGAGGTAAGAAAATGAATAAGGAAAGAATTAATCAAATCAGGGAGAATTTGGGAGAATAATTTCAAGAGAATGGAATTCCAAAAGAGGAAAATATCAATCAACTAATTCCATGCATAATGATTATCATCACTATCACCTATTTATAGTAATTACTACCTTTTCCTAACTGAGCTTTGGACCCAATAATTTACTCCTTACAATACCTTCGCCTTAAAGACAACCTTGCCCTCAAGGTTGTGGTAGAAACGTAAAATGTCTATCATAATTACAATTAATAGAAAAATAATTAATTCTAAAAATAATATTCCTATCCTATTTCTATGCTATTGTTAAAAAAACTACCACCAGGATCCCATTGATAAAATTTATTTTCATCAACTAAAACCATATAAGAATTAGGTTCTGCAAAAATAGGAGTTGTCCCAATAGTAAATTTTTTGATTTATTCTTTCATTTCTATTATTTAGGTTGTGGCGATGAAGATTAGGCCCACAGTAGTTAATTCTTGATTCTCCGTTTTTGGGCTGAGCATTGGCCCAATAGGGTGGGAGTTGTCACCCCCAGGTCTTTACTCTGCTTCCAGATTAATCTTGTCATCAGAGTTGCTCCCATGGTGTTCCACATCACTGCCATCCGAAGACCGAACCCGGTCACTAGCGTCGGAGTTCTCAATGTCGTCGCGCGCTCCTTCTTCATCCTTGTGTCTCCCACGATGGTCACCATCCACGAGGCGTGCGGGCCTCCGCGTGTTCCATCGGCCCTAGCGCCTTCGATTTCACAATTCGTTCCTGTCACCACCACCTTGTACTCCTCCTTCTTTGTTTGATCCCTACAGTCGTGATCCCAAGGAAATGATGGGCCATGAGTGGAGGTGGCTTAGCCATGATTTGAAGGGTTCGATTAAAGGGTCCAATTGAATCACCCTTGCAGCGATGAAACCCTCCATCACTCGTTCGAGGATCACCACTGCAAGTCACGATTTCCGGTGCGCCCTGCACCACTTCCTCCGTTGCTGGAAAAGCACTGACCTCGGTGCTATCTACCACCGCGTGCGCGGCGCTGCTTCTGCCTGGAGCTGTGCCGCTTCTTGTTTCAAGATCCTTGGTTGCTTCCATCGGTGCCATCTCGATCGCCAACGCAATTGATTGATCGTTGCTGTAACTCAGGTCGTCCTCGTAGATTGCTTGAAGTTGCAGATGTAGGCATAGGTTCTCGTCTTAATCTCCCATTTCTGAATTTTGCTTTCCAATTGAATTTGGATTATTTGGAATTGATATTTGATTTGTTGTTGTTCTTAATTTCGGAACTGAATTTATTACCCGATGAATTTCTGGATTAACTTCTGAGTTTGGTTGATATGAATATTTTGGATCTGGAATTTTTATTTGTGCATCTTGTTGTTGGTGAATTGGTCTTTCCAAATTATGAGCTATGATTGAGTCTGAATTTGCTTGCTCCTCTTGCTTCTCATATGCAATTCTAAACTCACTTAATCTTTCAACGAACCAAGCCTCTAGAATAGATTTTGGCATTTTACGTATAACCTCCAAATGCATCTCGACTTTTAATCTGCTGATAAAGCAATTCAACAATATCTTAGGATCTGTGATATGAACATTCTCAGCATAGGTCATGAAATCATCATGATATTCATTCACTGTGTTGATTTGCTTTGTGACTGAGTTCAGTAATCCATCATGAAAATGGAAATTGGTGTTCAATGAAAGCACCTTTGCTAGAGGTAAGAAAATGAATAAGGAAAGAATTAATCAAATCAGGGAGAATTTGGGAGAATAATTTCAAGAGAATGGAATTCCAAAAGAGGAAAATATCAATCAACTAATTCCATGCATAATGATTATCATCACTATCACCTATTTATAGTAATTACTACCTTTTCCTAACTGAGCTTTGGACCCAATAATTTACTCCTTACAATACCTTCGCCTTAAAGACAACCTTGCCCTCAAGGTTGTGGTAGAAACGTAAAATGTCTATCATAATTACAATTAATAGAAAAATAATTAATTCTAAAAATAATATTCCTATCCTATTTCTATGCTATTGTTAAAAAAAACTACCACCAGGATCCCATTGATAAAATTTATTTTCATCAACTAAAACCATATAAGAATTAGGTTCTGCAAAAAATAGGAGTTGTCCCAATAGTAAATTTTTTGATTTATTCTTTCATTTCTATTATTTAGGTTGTGGCGATGAAGATTAGGCCCACAGTAGTTAATTTCTTGATTCTCCGTTTTTGGGCTGAGCATTGGCCCAATAGGGTGGGAGTTGTCACCCCCAGGTCTTTACTCTGCTTCCAGATTAATCTTGTCATCAGAGTTGCTCCCATGGTGTTCCACATCACTGCCATCCGAAGACCGAACCCGGTCACTAGCGTCGGAGTTCTCAATGTCGTCGCGCTCCTTCTTCATCCTTGTGTCTCCCACGATGGTCACCATCCACGAGGCGTGCGGGCCTCCGCGTGTTCCATCGGCCCTAGCGCCTTCGATTTCACAATTCGTTCCTGTCACCACCACCTTGTACTCCTCCTTCTTTGTTTGATCCCTACAGTCGTGATCCCAAGGAAATGATGGGCCATGAGTGGAGGTGGCTTAGCCATGATTTGAAGGGTTCGATTAAAGGGTCCAATTGAATCACCCTTGCAGCGATGAAACCCTCCATCACTCGTTCGAGGATCACCACTGCAAGTCACGATTTCCGGTGCGCCCTGCACCACTTCCTCCGTTGCTGGAAAAGCACTGACCTCGGTGCTATCTACCACCGCGTGCGCGGCGCTGCTTCTGCCTGGAGCTGTGCCGCTTCTTGTTTCAAGATCCTTGGTTGCTTCCATCGGTGCCATCTCGATCGCCAACGCAATTGATTGATCGTTGCTGTAACTCAGGTCGTCCTCGTAGATTGCTTGAAGTTGCAGATGTAGGCATAGGTTCTCGTCTTAATCTCCCATTTTGAATTTTGCTTTCCAATTGAATTTGGATTATTTGGAATTGATATTTGATTTGTTGTTGTTCTTAATTTCGGAACTGAATTTATTACCCGATGAATTTCTGGATTAACTTCTGAGTTTGGTTGATATGAATATTTTGGATCTGGAATTTTTATTTGTGCATCTTGTTGTTGGTGAATTGGTCTTTCCAAATTATGAGCTATGATTGAGTCTGAATTTGCTTGCTCCTCTTGCTTCTCATATATAATTCTAAACTCACTTAATCTTTCAACGAACCAAGCCTCTAGAATAGATTTTGGCATTTTACGTATAACCTCCAAATGCATCTCGACTTTTAATCTGCTGATAAAGCAATTCAACAATATCTTAGGATCTGTGATATGAACATTCTCAGCATAGGTCATGAAATCATCATGATATTCATTCACTGTGTTGATTTGCTTTGTGACTGAGTTCAGTAATCCATCATGAAAATGGAAATTGGTGTTCAATGAAAGCACCTTTGCTAGAGGTAAGAAAATGAATAAGGAAAGAATTAATCAAATCAGGGAGAATTTGGGAATAATTTCAAGAGAATGGAATTCCAAAAGAGGAAAATATCAATCAACTAATTCCATGCATAATGATTATCATCACTATCACCTATTTATAGTAATTACTACCTTTTCCTAACTGAGCTTTGGACCCAATTTACTCCTTACAACCTTCGCCTTAAAGACAACCTTGCCCTCAAGGTTGTGGTAGAAACGTAAAATGTCTATCATAATTACAATTAATAAAAATAATTAATTCTAAAAATAATATTCCTATCCTATTTCTATGCTATTGTTAAAAAAACTACCACCAGGATCCCATTGATAAAATTTATTTTCATCAACTAAAACCATATAAGAATTAGGTTCTGCAAAAATTAGGAGTTGTCCCAATAGTAAATTTTTTGATTTATTCTTTCATTTCTATTTATTTAGGTTGTGGCGATGAAGATTAGGCCCACAGTAGTTAATTCTTGATTCTCCGTTTTTGGGCTGAGCATTGGCCCAATAGGGTGGGAGTTGTCACCCCCAGGTCTTTACTCTGCTTCCAGATTAATCTTGTCATCAGAGTTGCTCCCATGGTGTTCCACATCACTGCCATCCGAAGACCGAACCCGGTCACTAGCGTCGGAGTTCTCAATGTCGTCGCGCGCTCCTTCTTCATCCTTGTGTCTCCCACGATGGTCACCATCCACGAGGCGTGCGGGCCTCCGCGTTTCCATCGGCCCTAGCGCCTTCGATTTCACAATTCGTTCCTGTCACCACCACCTTGTACTCCTCTTCTTTGTTTGATCCCTACAGTCGTGATCCCAAGGAAATGATGGGCCATGAGTGGAGGTGGCTTAGCCATGATTTGAAGGGTTCGATTAAAGGGTCCAATTGAATCACCCTTGCAGCGATGAAACCCTCCATCACTCGTTCGAGGATCACCACTGCAAGTCACGATTTCCGGTGCGCCCTGCACCACTTCCTCCGTTGCTGGAAAAGCACTGACCTCGGTGCTATCTACCACCGCGTGCGCGGCGCTGCTTCTGCTGGAGCTGTGCCGCTTCTTGTTTCAAGATCCTTGGTTGCTTCCATCGGTGCCATCTCGATCGCCAACGCAATTGATTGATCGTTGCTGTAACTCAGGTCGTCCTCGTAGATTGCTTGAAGTTGCAGATGTAGGCATAGGTTCTCGTCTTAATCTCCCATTTCTGAATTTTGCTTTCCAATTGAATTTGGATTATTTGGAATTGATATTTGATTGTTGTTGTTCTTAATTTCGGAACTGAATTTATTACCCGATGAATTTCTGGATTAACTTCTGAGTTTGGTTGATATGAATATTTTGGATCTGGAATTTTTATTTGTGCATCTTGTTGTTGGTGAATTGGTCTTTCCAAATTATGAGCTATGATTGAGTCTGAATTTGCTTGCTCCTCTTGCTTCTCTATATGCAATTCTAAACTCACTTAATCTTTCAACGAACCAAGCCTCTAGAATAGATTTTGGCATTTTACGTATAACCTCCAAATGTATCTCGACTTTTAATCTGCTGATAAAGCAATTCAACAATATCTTAGGATCTGTGATATGAACATTCTCAGCATAGGTCATGAAATCATCATGATATTCATTCACTGTGTTGATTTGCTTTGTGACTGAGTTCAGTAATCCATCATGAAAATGGAAATTGGTGTTCAATGAAAGCACCTTTGCTAGAGGTAAGAAAATGAATAAGGAAAGAATTAATCAAATCAGGGAGAATTTGGGAGAATAATTTCAAGAGAATGGAATTCCAAAAGAGGAAAATATCAATCAACTAATTCCATGCATAATGATTATCATCACTATCACCTATTTATAGTAATTACTACCTTTTCCTAACTGAGCTTTGGACCCAATAATTTACTCCTTACAATACCTTCGCCTTAAAGACAACCTTGCCCTCAAGGTTGTGGTAGAAACGTAAAATGTCTATCATAATTACAATTAATAGAAAAATAATTAATTCTAAAAATAATATTCCTATCCTATTTCTATGCTATTGTTAAAAAAACTACCACCAGGATCCCATTGATAAAATTTATTTTCATCAACTAAAACCATATAAGAATTAGGTTCTGCAAAAAATAGGAGTTGTCCCAATAGTAAATTTTTTGATTTATTCTTTCATTTCTATTATTTAGGTTGTGGCGATGAAGATTAGGCCCACAGTAGTTAATTCTTGATTCTCCGTTTTTGGGCTGAGCATTGGCCCAATAGGGTGGGAGTTGTCACCCCCAGGTCTTTACTCTGCTTCCAGATTATCTTGTCATCAGAGTTGCTCCCATGGTGTTCCACATCACTGCCATCCGAAGACCGAACCCGGTCACTAGCGTCGGAGTTCTCAATGTCGTCGCGCGCTCCTTCTTCATCCTTGTGTCTCCCACGATGGTCACCATCCACGAGGCGTGCGGGCCTCCGCGTGTTCCATCGGCCCTAGCGCCTTCGATTTCACAATTCGTTCCTGTCACCACCACCTTGTACTCCTCCTTCTTTGTTTGATCCCTACAGTCGTGATCCCAAGGAAATGATGGGCCATGAGTGGAGGTGGCTTAGCCATGATTTGAAGGGTTCGATTAAAGGGTCCAATTGAATCACCCTTGCAGCGATGAAACCCTCCATCACTCGTTCGAGGATCACCACTGCAAGTCACGATTTCCGGTGCGCCCTGCCACTTCCTCCGTTGCTGGAAAAGCACTGACCTCGGTGCTATCTACCACCGCGTGCGCGGCGCTGCTTCTGCTGGAGCTGTGCCGCTTCTTGTTTCAAGATCCTTGGTTGCTTCCATCGGTGCCATCTCGATCGCCAACGCAATTGATTGATCGTTGCTGTAACTCAGGTCGTCCTCGTAGATTGCTTGAAGTTGCAGATGTAGGCATAGGTTCTCGTCTTAATCTCCCATTTCTGAATTTTGCTTTCCAATTGAATTTGGATTATTTGGAATTGATATTTGATTTGTTGTTGTTCTTAATTTCGGAACTGAATTTATTACCCGATGAATTTCTGGATTAACTTCTGAGTTTGGTTGATATGAATATTTTGGATCTGGAATTTTTATTTGTGCATCTTGTTGTTGGTGAATTGGTCTTTCCAAATTATGAGCTATGATTGAGTCTGAATTTGCTTGCTCCTCTTGCTTCTCATATGCAATTCTAAACTCACTTAATCTTTCAACGAACCAAGCCTCTAGAATAGATTTTGGCATTTTACGTATAACCTCCAAATGCATCTCGACTTTTAATCTGCTGATAAAGCAATTCAACAATATCTTAGGATCTGTGATATGAACATTCTCAGCATAGGTCATGAAATCATCATGATATTCATTCACTGTGTTGATTTGCTTTGTGACTGAGTTCAGTAATCCATCATGAAAATGGAAATTGGTGTTCAATGAAAGCACCTTTGCTAGAGGTAAGAAAATGAATAAGGAAAGAATTAATCAAATCAGGGAGA